>CM055110.1:46538402-46730684 GCA_029204225.1 Diphasiastrum complanatum | reverse complement strand
TCTGCAGGACAAGCAATTCTTCACACCGATGGGTCTATCAACTTTCCCAACATCGGCAATGCTGCAGATGTGCATCCCATTTGTGTGTGGAGTATGTGGGCGATACTATTCTTGTCAATGGCAAGGCATGGCCCTTCATGGATGTGTTTCCCATTTAAGCTACAGATTCAGGCTTGTCAATGCAGCCAACAACGTTCTTCTTGCTTTCTTTGAATCATCCCAACATGAGTTTCATCAAAATTGGAACCGATGGAGGTCTTCTACCTCGCCCAGTCGTGCAGCAACAAATCAGAATTGCTCCAGCAGAGAGGTGGATTTCATCATTGATTTCTCTGGCTGCCTCCGAACACAACTTGGTGCTGCGTAATTCTGCTCCAACTACCATTTCCTAATGGCGTAGCCCGTCTCACTCCTGAATAGCCAGAGCAGTGATGCAGTTCAGAGTAGTCTCTCCACCGCAGGCAGTCAAAGATAATAGCCTCATTCCACCAATTCTAGGATCAGAAGCTCCATTCATAAGTGAAGATTTTGCTTCAAGGAGGTTTCATCTACTGGAAGCCACGAACACCTCTTCCAACGAGCCTTACGCATTGCTGCTGAACAATCGTACCTACAGGGATCCACCCACCGAGATCGTGAGGGCAGGAAGCACAGAGATTTGGGATATGATCAATCTCACGCCTGTAGCACATTCCATGCACATTCATCTCATCAAGTTTCATGTGAGCGATCAACAGCCATTCAGCATTTCTCGCTTCACCAATCGCACATGCTCGTTGGCTTTTCCATATCCTGATCCCAGGAGCTGCTTCACTGGGCCAAGGAGGCCACCAGACGTCGATCAGATTGGCTGGAAAGACACAGCGGTCACTTTTCCAGGATTTGTGACTAGATTTCTGATCAGATTTACAACACAAAAGGATGCCTTTCCCTTTTAATCCAACAATTGGGCCAGGCTATGTGTGGCATTGCCATCTGGGGATCACGAAGACAACTCCATGATGCGACCTCTTCTCGTTCAGAATTCTAACTAGCTTTTCAGGTTTTTCCCTATCATCATCAAACAGCCATGATACAGCCAGCTTCATCTCTAGATGACTTTGTACTCTGATCTAGGTTATGCAATGCTCATCTAAAATCTGAGCTTATCATCCTGTAATCCTTTATTAATAATATTGCAACAAAGATTCTGGCTGATTATATCAATTGCAGCAAATGGTTTCATGACTGGCTGTCAATGCTCCTCGTTTGTGGTCATCTATTGACTAAGGAGGTAGAAAAGAAATTAGCTGGTTGTATAATTTTGATTGTTTTCTAGAAGTTCCCTCTACAGTCCTCTAGGTTTGACATTTGAATGATTCTAAATACTCGCACTCATTGTTGGACCAAAATGTAGTGCATTGTTACGAGGCTCGAAAGCTGCACTGGGCAGGATTTCTGTAACCATCTGAGCTTCATATACTTTCATGAAAGCCTCATGGCCCACAATGCAAACAATCTTCTAGCCTGTCTAACCCACTTCGAAAGACAGTGACGACTAGTTGGCATATTACACTGTTCCATAGCTTATGTCGTCCAGGCTTCTTCAATTGCTTGAAATTCTTTTTATCTCAGTTTAGTATATGATCATTTTTCTCATTATTTTTCCAGAAACAATCATCAAACTAAGGAAGTCCTAAGAAGAACATTACATATCTTTTGACTCTTGATTCGCATAGGAAAAATCCTTTGGAACGTAATGAGGGACTGCTTTTGCCTAATTTCACACTTATATTGAGTTGCCACTCTTTGGTACAGGAGATGGCATGGCCTCTCTTGCCACATAGGGGGGGCAAATGAAAGTGGGTTTTTCGACCTGGAGGCCTTGCTTCGAACGTTGAGGTGTAAGGGGGCAACATCATAAGAAATGGACCAATGGCGATGAGAAGACTCAACATTTTATTGAAATAGGGATGGTATTATTTCTCACTTACCAAGGCTTAAAAAAAGGTTGGCAAGAGAAGCTAGAGCACATGAAGTTGCCACTTGTTCTGTGAAAACACCCTAAGGCTAACAAATTGCCCTAAGGAAAAAATAAAAGTCATATAGTCTCTAATAATAACCTTGTTAAATTATGGTACTTTTGACTTGATTAGAACTACAACTTAACTATTAGTTTAGCAAAATTTTCATGATTTAATAATAAGTATAAATAGACATAAAGCTAGGTTAACATTAGAGAAAAATATGAGTATGAAAGGCCCTATAGGGAATGCATTTAAGAGAGATAAAAAGAACAAAAAATTGATAAAATATCATTTTTGTAACTACAACGCAAATGAATTGAACTTGTTGTAGTCTCATCATAAGTGACTAGTACTTAACCACAATTACATGAGACTTTTACAACTTCAAAACGTTGCCCCTCTAAAAATTTGGAAACTTTCAAAAATCAATATTTTACAAAGAGTTTAAGGTCAAAAATTTCAACAAAAGTAATAGCGCTTCAAATATATGACTACCATCCTCTCCAAAGATGAATATTTGATTGTTGCCATCTCCATGTCGAGGGACAAACATGTGTTCGCCACCATTTTTTAATTTGTCATATCCATATATTTAGTTATATGGAATAAAAGCTAAAGCATTTAGGTTTATGGTCATCAGAAACATTTTATCCTATCGATCCACATTTATTGCAACATCCTGATTTGCATTTTGGTGAACCCATTTAATAATTTATAAGTGTCATAAAAAAAGGGTTCATTTAAGTTATTGTGTTGAAAGCTTATGTTATTGCAGATTCAATGCAGAAAACATAGAAACTTGAAAGATTGTTTGGAAGAAAATGAGTCTTCATAAAATAGTTTGAAATGCTACATTCTTCTTTATGTGAGTTTACAAATAGTAATGATGAGATGAAAGTTGCATTTCAATCCATGCATATCCCATTTTTGTGTTTATTTTAAGATACAAACTTGTTGAATAAAAAGGCAAAAAATAATAAAAGAAAAAGATTGACAATAAAGGATGTTTGTTATTATTAATAATGAGGAGGTCACCAAAAAAGAAGGATATGTGCATTCAAATAAGTTCATTCCAAGTGAGTGCTAGCTTATTTGCGTTTGAATTGTATAATTTTTTTTTATCTAATGCAACCAGTAGTTTTCTATCATGTTATTTTTATTTTCACTTATTTGGATGAGATTTAGCATTGTGTTGCAATCAATAAAGTTTTTGTGTTTGAAATCTCAACCAACTATTTTTTGACAGTGATATTTGCTTTGTAGATCTACATGGTTGTTGAATACCATTTGAAAGATGAGATTTATATTGGAAACTTGTTAGGGTTTGTTTTGACAATATTTATGTTGCTTATTCAATATTTAACATTTTCGTGGCATCACAAGGGCGGATCTCCACGCATGAAAGGACAAATGAGATCGTGGAAGTACCAAAGAGGACATCATCCTCCAGAGACTGATAGGATACCGTTGGGACATGCCTAATCAGCCGTTTCTTGTAATCTCCTGATCAAGCAATCGTGTCCTTCTCTCTATATACATAAAGATCATAATTATTGATTAATGTAGATGCAAGGAATCAGATTGGTAGTATACGAATGTAGCCTAAGCACTGTGTAGCTAGCCAATGTTCAAGAAGTCCACTAGTAATTTAAGCGTGACAAGTTTTGATTCGCAAAAAAAAGAGTTTCTTTTGCGCCGACACACTGTGTGGTCTGTCATAACAACGCTTAAGGAATTCTTTGATAATGCAGTAGATGTTTATGCAAATTGTCATGAACATGATCGAATAATTTATTGCCTGATAATTCTATGTCTGAAGTCAGCTGGTTCAATCTTATTTTGCACACTGCTTTTACGTTATTGAATACATAAGTAAATTATACATGGTGTCAGTAGTGTTTGTCCTCACCTTGGAGGATTGTAGATCTTGTCACAGACGATAGTAGATCTGAGGACAAAATCGAATTCCATCTAGTTTTGTTTCTGTGAGAATCTCAACAGTGGTATCAGAACGAAATAATTTGTGTCTGGATATGAACTGTGTGCTTGACCCATTTTTTTTATCTCAACAGACCTGTAATTCTCGACAATGGTATCAGAGCCACACGAGCTCATATCCGAGAACCCTAACATAGCTTAAGAGCTATCAGATCCAGGAGACAAGCATTCAAAACAAGAAACCATAAGAAACAGCTGAAGAACACAATCTACAACAATGGCATTGATCAACAGTATACAATCTAAGATCTGCACAATCCTTGACTCAGCTGGGTCAAACTTCCTAGCATGGAAGGTAAATATCTCTCTCATATTGATGGGAGAAGGGCTATGGTGGCCCTGGGTAGACGGCACCAAAGAAATGCCTAAAACTACTAGCAAAAAGCTACAAGAATGGAGAGTGAAGAACAACAAGGTAGTAGCCATGTTGTCGTCATCCATCGAAGATAGCCTGTCGCTTGACCTTGCGACACTCCCTAATACAAGAGAGATGTGGGATACATTGCTTACCAAATTTCAACAAACGAATCACGCAGCGAGATCGTGTTTCTTAAAGATCAGCTGACGAATCTACGATGAGATGGCAAAGACCTTACCTCCTTTATCAGAAAGATGAAGGATCTGTTTCTTTCATTACACAATGCTGGAATAGAGAATGCAGTATCAGCGGAGAAGTAGCTCACCTACATGTTAAGAGATTTACCAAGATCTTTCCAGACAACCGAAACATTGCTAGCGAAGCATCCAACAATGACATGCGAAAAGGCAATGATCGAGATTCGAGAAGAAGTCGTAGCTCATGAGCACCTTGATCATAAGGACACTTCTGATCAAGCTCTCTACAACAACAAGGAGAAGGCAAAGAAACTGTTCAAGCCTAATAGGGAGTCAAACCGAAAGTAGGATCGAGACCAACAATTAGAGGGAGCCAGCAAAGGCGATTGGAAGAACAAAGGAAAGCCTAAACAGCAAAATGGCGACAAGAAAACATGCATGAGATGCAGACACAAAGGACATACTATCAATTCATGTTGGCTCAATCTGAAGATTGAGTGTATCCATTGTCACAAGAAGGGTCATGCAGCCATTGACTGCTACCAAAACCCAAGGAACAAGTAGCCTCAAGGGAAACGAGAGAACAATAATAGTTCTTCCTAAGTCGAAGAGCCAGAAAGCTCAAAGATGGGTGAAGAAATGTCGAACAATGGAAATTCGACGGCCTATCTATGTACAGACATGTGTGCAACATCGACATCTGACACACAAGAGGTAATCTTTGATTCAGAAGCAACCTCTCACTTCGTCACGTCCAGATGAATAATGGCTGATTTTTGCCATATAAATCCGTGTTTTGCTAATTGTTGGATCTGATTGTTATTGGGATTGCATGTTTTTATACTTTTTATGATAGAGAAAAGGAGAGAGAGAAAGAGTAAGCTATCTTCATTGTGAATCTTAGTGTTAATGGATGTAGTGTTAATGCTTAATGTTAATGGATGTTAGAGTTAGATGTGAATCTTCCATTCATGCTGAAATCTGAACTATGCTATCGCTCTCATGGGAACGAACCTACGCGTGACAACTAACTTCATCTCCTTGATGCTAGATTGATTAGATCTTGGGTGAGGATAGGCAAGGAAAGAAACCCACTACAATTTTGGTGCCGTTGCTAGGGAGCTACGCCAATTTTTTAGTTTGCAGCATATTTGTTGGATGATTAGCTTGCATTAGGCATCTTGTCATGGCACGAATAGTGCCAAATCTGCATTTAGGGTTAGTTTGGGAGTGATTTTGCTTGATTTGAGTGGATTTGCTTGTTTGAAATCTAATCTGATTGTGGAACAGAGAAAGCTATTCAGATCACCAATCTTAAGATCCATTTGGATCTGAGAGCAGGATATATGTGTCAACAAGATAATCAATTAGATTGAATTACCAGATGTTGTATTATTTTGTGTAGAAGCAATACTTAAGTGGGCAGCGGATATTGTTGAGTACCTGATGCTAGGACAACCAAATGACTCTTTGACAAAAGTACAAAAGATACAATTGATTCATAAAGCTCAACCTTATCAATTGATTGTAAGACAATTGTATCGTCGTGGATCAGACAATATTCTATGTAGATGGGTTTTATCACATGAAATAGTTAGAAATCAAAGTTAATCTGATATGCATTTTATGTAAGCTCTAAATGTGATATTGTAATTAGTGTACAATTAATTAGATTTGTTGTATTCAGTTGTGTTTGGGACGTGACCCATTAGGATATATTGATCGGGCACTGATCCTGTAGATGGCTACTTGGGTTAGCCGGGTAGCCACACGTAGGAAGAGATTAGCCCCCTGTACAGTGATTTTGTGTTCATTATGCTATACTCAGGGGCATGTCTTGGGTTTGTCAGTATATGTGGCCATATTGGGCCTAACTCTTGTTTGGCAGGTGGTAGGCTAGTTTAGTGACACTTGTTGAGCCCATGCAGTTTGGGGCTTTACTATATGTACATTGTTTCTTCATAATAGACTTAACTTTTGTTGTGCCATCTATGAGAGCTTGTGAGGAGTGGCTATGGTGATTGTGTGATGTGATCTTCATACTGTACTAGATTCTATTGGAATTTCAACTTGGTATCAGAGCTATAGGGTGATGCAGGTATGCACAATCCAGTGGAGAAAACGGAGGAAATTTGAGAAATTTCCAGTTTTGTGGGGTGTTGATGGATTTCTTGGAAAATCGACTTGTTTGCAGTCAATACCGCATCAATTGGATTGCCGTAAATTGCATTTGAAAGACAGAGGTTCGACGACCTCAACAGGTAAGAAGCTGCAAGTTGAATCTCAGGGAAAGCCTGAGTGAAGCACAATAAATCCTTCTCTTTTTTGCCAGCTAGGGTTTAGGAATGGTAAGTAGTGGATCTTTATTCATAGACAACCATTTTTTATGTTGTAACAATCTACAGGTGGGCGTTTGGGCAGGGCACAGTAGCCTCCAAGAGGCCGTGACAGGCCGTGGTTTGGACGTGGAGCTTGGATGCTCTAATCAGATGCAACCATAGCTTGTCTTTGGAAGGAGAAGAGAGGAGGAAGTCACGCAGGACCTCGCGCATGCCCAATGGGAAGAGAACGGTAGTGCTCCAAAGTAGATGTGCACATAAGAGTTTCCATCAGCGAGCAGATGGCATGACATCCATCAGATCAGATGGAGTTACCCTTAATGGTCCAGATGCATTTCTCAGGGAGGAAGTTGGACCACAGGATGAGAGGATAGCCACTGGATGCATTTGAAAGGGCCTATAAAAGATTGAAGGCCAGTTTTGAAGAATTTTAGATGAAATGCCAGTGAAGAGACCCAAAGTTCAAATTGGACTTCATTTCATTAAAAATCTTCAAAATGAAGATTCGGGTCATTTTTGCAAGCAAAATGATTTTGGGGCTAACTATAGCTAGAGGGCACTTTTTTTGGCCATCCTTGGGCCAAAATGGCCCCTGAAACTGGATGCTCAGAGCTAGCAGACAGAGCGACATCACACAGTAGGGAGAAACGCATTTAGGGGAGTTTTCATCACCATTCTATCCCATCTCGACCGACGTCCTCCTGTCCAATCTCGAACAATGCCATCAGCTTCCATCTCGACCGACACCTTTCCAGTCCAATCTCGACCGACACCTTCGCATCCCATCTCGACTGACGCCATCCGTCACACTCTCGACCGAGCCGAAGCCCCTATTAACATTGCTCCAGTCTCAACCAAAGCACTTTTTCCAGAACACTGTCTTACTAGTTCTCCAACATGTCATCCAATCAGAGTTCCAGTTCAGAAGACCAAATATGAATAAGATTGACATCCAGATGGGCAAGCTGGGTATTCAAGAGATGCAAACCTGGTACCAGCAGGCAGAATACTTTTTCAAAGAGATTGAGTTCCAAGTTCCTACCTTTGTTGGGTATCAGAGTCCATACTTGTTACATATGGCGTACGCCAACTACAATGTCACTACAAAGTCTTGCAAATTCATAGTTCCTCCCAACATGAACTATGTCTACAATATATCTTTTGTGGCGGCAGACTTGCATACATTTGGATTCCCTCGAGGCCCAAATGATGCTACCAGGACACTCCAAAAGATTGAGCAAATAGCATATCTTAGATATATTGACCCATTAATGGAAAAATGAAAGAATAAAGACGGGTACCACCTCGAGGCCATTAATGATCAACCACTAGCAGTTGTGTGTGCGTACTTAACCAAGTAAACACAATGTTCGAGAACAAAGGTCTTGCGGGTCCCTACGTCATTATTTCACATGCTAGCGGATTCATGACTACATTCTCAAAATCTTTATGATTGGGCATAGTTTGCTTCGAACTGCCTTCATGACTGTCTCAAGAACAAACAGTCGACAACCATACTTGGGTACCTCCTGACGGATCTCACACTCCAGCAAGTACAAAATGGACCTAAATTCAGGGATATGTTGCAGCTGCATGACAAAGCTTGGGGACTTTGTCATATCCTACAAGATATCCTTGTTCTGCTTTCTCATCAAGCCTCTTTCGAAGTTTGCCAGGGAGATGTGCATATGCTGCACAACCGAAGATTTGAATATGAGTCAGATTGGGTTTTCTACCCCACCATAATTCATGTGGTGTTGTGTGAAGGACACTAGATTTTCCTGTCTTGTTCTGAACATAAGCAGCTGTAGTTACTGCTTCAACCCACACCACTCTTGGAACCTTCGAAAAGGTCATCATGCACCTAGCAGCTTTTCTTTCTTTCTACAACACCGTTGTGCTGCGGTGTATAAGATGTAGTACTTCTGTGAATGATTCCTCGATCATTGTAGAAATCAGTGAATTGGTTTGAGATGTATTCTCCACCTCGATCTGTTTTGATCTGCTTCACCTTATTTCTTGTGCATCTTTCTGCCCAATTCACATACTCCGTGAATTTTTCAAATGCTTCTGATTTATTGTGAATGAAGTAGACTCTGAAAAACTTACTATAATCATCAATAAAGGTGATATAGTATTTTGAGCCTCCTATTGAGATCACGTTGAAAGGTCCATAGATGTCTGAATGTACTAGCTCCAGAATCTTTGTCGTTCTATAGGAGTCTTTGACAAAAGGAGTACGTGACATCTTACCCTTCATATATACGTCACAGGTCATCGAACTGGTTGCATTCGAGATGCTCACCCCTGTGATTGCTCCATGATGGCTTGCTTGATATAGTGCCATTGAGTTCATATGGCATAGTCTCCTGTGCCATAGAATATCTGATGAATCATCATGGGTTTGATGCACTTGATCTGCAGGTAGACGTACCTTCAAGTGATAAAGGTTTTCTTTTCTTCTATCTTGAGTGATCAGTGTATTGATGCTTTCATCAAGAACATTGCATGCTTCGTCTAAGAACGTTACATGCATCCCTACATTAGCTATTCTTGCCACTGATAGCAAGTCTTGTTGTAGTGTAGGCATGAACAGAACATCTTCGAGTCATCTGTCTCTATTTTTTGTGTTGAGCCATAGTGAACCAATACCATTCACTTGATGCTTTGATCCATCTCCAAAATGATAAATCTTGATGGATCTGCACTTTGAAAATCAGACATGATCCATCTTGATGTAACGAAGTGTGAAGTAGCTCTTGAATCAAGGATTACCTCCTGTGTGTCAGGTGTTGATGCTACACACATGTCTGCACAGATGTAGGCAATCGAATTTCCGTGATTCGATCTTTCTTCCCCCATATTCGAGCTCTATGGGTCCTCAACATAAGACGAACTATTCTTGTCTGCCTTGAGCTTGTTTGTTTCTTGGGTTCTGGCGACAGTATATGGCTACATGACCCTTCTTATGGCAGTGGATATACTCAATTTTCAGATTTAGCCAGCACAAATCGACAGTATTCCTTCACATTTGCATCTCACGCATGTCTTCTTGTCTCCATTCTATTGTTTTGGCTTTTCTTTGTTCCTCCATTTGCCTTTGTTGGCTCCTTCTGCTTGTTGATCTCAATCCTAATTTTGATCTGACTCCCTCTTAGGCTTGAATTGCTTCTTTGTTTGTTGTTGTAGAGAGCTTGGTCAAAAGCATCCTTGTGATCAAGGTGCTCTCGAGCTTCTACTTCTTCTCAAATCTCGACAACTACCTTTTCGAGTGTCATAGTAGGATCCTTTGAGCGTTCTGGTTGTCTGGAAGGATCTTGGTAAAGCTCTTAACAGATAGGTAAGCTGCTTCTCTCCTAATACTACATTTTCTGCTCCAGAATTGTGCAATGAAAGGAACAAATCTTTCATCTTCCTGATGAAGGAAGTGAGGTCTTTACCATCCCATTGTAGATTTGTCAACTGATCTTCAAGTAGCATGATCTGACTGCGTGATTTCGTCTGAAATCTTGTGAGTAAAGTATCCCACATCTCTTTTGCTTTAGAGAGTGTAGCCATGTCAAGAGTCAGGCTATCCTCGATGGATGATGATAACACGGCTACTGTCTTGTCATTCTTCTCTCTCCATTTCCGTAGCTCCTTACTAGTAGTTGTAGGCATCTCCTCGGTGCCATCTACCCAGGGAAATAATCCTTCTCCCTTTAGTATAAACGAGATCTTAACCTTCCATGCTAGGAAGTTAGATCCTGATGAGTCAATGATTGTATAGATCTTTGATTGTATACTGCTTATTGAAGCCATTGCTATGAATTGTGTTCTCACTTGTTAATGGTTCTTTGTCTTGAATGCTTAGCCTCTTGGATCTGATAGCTTTGTGGCTATGTCAAATTATGATAGGCTCTAATACCACTAATGGAAAAATTTGAATTGAAAAATAACTGTGCAAAGATCAATCAGGCTCTGTAACAAAACAAAACAAAACAAAAAAAAACTAGACAAAACGCAGCGAAGCGAAGCGAAACTTGAATGAGCTCTGATATTAAGATTGCTGAAGCGAGGTAATCACAAAGTTAAGTGAAACAAGATGTGAAGTGATAAACAGTGGTGAACGAAATCAATTCGGATAGAGTTCGGATATGATTGTTGGTCACTGTCTGCTATATCATTCCTACAATCCTCCAAAATGTAGACAAACACTATTGATCTACGTTATAGAATAATACAGCATTCAACGAGATTGAACTAGTGTGCAGAATTGATTAAAAAAGTAAATGAGATACACAAATAATAGCAAACAACAATTCATTCAAGATCAAACAAAATTTAGAATAATATGTGCATAATAGCTACAGTATCATCTATTGATCCTCTTGATTTCAAGCACTGTGTGACAGGTCCACACAGTGCATTGGCGTGAGAGAAATAATGTTCTCCCACGAATAGTGTCTCACTTACTAGCGGACTTCTTGGATTTGTTGATCCTCATACCAAAATTGTCTCGCACATAGACAGACATGTATTCTATATTTTTCGTCTATTTGTATATATTTGATGCATCAAGCAAAAAAAATGTATATATTCCGTGATTTTTTTTTTGTGTCACTTCGAGTAACATCCCTAATCAGACAGATTAAACATCTATAACTAATCATGGATTATAAGAGTGGTGGATTAGCCACGTCCTAAAGCTCTTCTGTTGATGTCACCATATCAGATCAAAGATTTGTACTTCATGGTACTTGGTTGATCTTCTTGGTTTCTTTGAAGCACGAAGGATTTTGTGTTGCAAACATTTTTGCTTCGTGTCTTTTCATCAAAATGAGAGTTGAAAGCTAGCAAAGCTTTAGTAATAGAAACGTTTTGTCTCTTCACGAAAACAGATGGCAAGACAGCAAGGCGAGCAGGACTTGCAGGAGGTTCTCAAACGGGCTAGGATGTGCCATTGAGAGATCTCCAGTTTTGTGAAACAATTTTTGCGACCAATAAGCACCTGATTTTACGGAAGCGAAAGAAGATCCACGCTTTTCCAAGTGCCAAGTAGAATGACGTCACCTGACATGTGTTGGAGTGGTACCTGCAATAGATTAGGGGTGGATGATGTTAGCAGATTCTAGAGAATTCCCCAGATGCCAAGCCAAGCTGAAACATAGAGTATCTCTCACTCAAGATCAAGGAGGTCTTAGAAGGAGGAGAGCAGGAAGAAGCTAAGAGCCGAGCATGAGAGCCGAGGATTACTAGCTAGCATTACAGATTGTTTCTATGTGAGCCTACATGGTGAATCCCAGAGAAGGAACGACCATGTAGGAGCTAGTGACATTCCAAGGCAATGTAAATAGATGTAGAACCTTCTTAAATAAAGTAGAGTGAGCCACCTTTTGATGGTGACCTCTAGTGGAAGAGCTATTTCCACTTGTAATTTCTAAACTAGTGGAATTTCCACTAAGGCTCCACATGGGCAGCCCTATTGCTTATTTAAGGGCCCCCCTCTCTTGTGAGGGAGCTTTTATTGTATTGTCATTTCTCTTGCATGAACCAAGAAGATCCTCCACAAGTTTTGGCAATTTGGAAGCTCCTTGTTCATGGCTATTGTCTTGAGTGAAATTCCTATGAACATGCTTTGATTTCATTTGTTGTGGTTGTGGATCTAAGTAGCTTTCCTGCTTTCTTTCTTTGCAATGTGGAATGTAGATGTGGATTAGTTTTTTTGCGTCTTGCTGATGTAATTTTTAGCATCCAAGTAAACTAAATAGGCTGAGATTGTGGTTCAATTCTTGCATATTCACTGATAATCATGTCCTTGACTGTTCTTGGGTATTCCAAGAATCCAGAGATGGGTATTTCTTGATTCTTGGAATGCTAGAATGATGTTAGGTAGTTAGTTTTCTTGTTTCTTAATGCTTGATCTGTAGATTAATCTTGATGCCATACTGTTCCCTGATTTCTTAGAGTAGTTTAGTAGATAGAATCGTTGATTGCTGTCTTGTTCAGAACGCTAATATGAATTGAGCAAGGATTAGTTACATGGATTGCAAATGCATGTAGTTGGATTGGACGAAATTGTTTCATCCCACTGACAGGCTGGGAATACAAGTAATAAACTGACAACGTCTTGTCTGGAAATAGTTCTAAGCAAGAGGATCTAACTAGATGGAATTGGTTTTGGAAACGGACAGAAACACCTGGTTTCTTGAGCGGAAACCTCCTAAGAAGAAGAAGTAAACACCAAAAACAAAAAGAAAACCATGTTCACATATTCTTGCTGGAATCTGTGAACAAGTCTACAGAAATATACTAAGTGTCACAATAGTCTGCAGAAATACACTAAGTGTCACTACAGTCTATAGAAATGAACTATGTTTTTAACACTGTCGGTTTTTTTCAAAATGCGACAATGTCGGCTTTCCCCGAAATGCGACAATGTCGGCTTTTCTCAAAATGTGATACTTCAGCATAGTTCAACAATTCAACTAATTTCAACAATGTCGGCATTTTGCATTTCCCCGAAATACGACAATGTCGACATTTTGCAACAGTGTCGACTTTTTGCAACACTTTCCCTCAGCTTCTTCCTTTCAACTATTTTGAAGAAGTTAAATTGTTTTAAGGACACCTTGGGCTTTTTAAGGGCATTGTCGACTTTTTTGCAAAATCTCGAAGAGAGAGAAAAAAACCCGACGGTCATCTATTTTCAACGAGGAACATTCTCAGCCACGTCCTAAAAATGTGAAGTGAGAAAAAGCCACTTCACGTAAAATGTGAAGTGAGAGAATTTGCGATGTAATATGAGACATAGTTATACAAATAGAACAAACTTAATCTCTCGGTTTATATGGGCGCTACAATGGGTTGCTAGATGCAAAAATAGTCTAATGGAATGTTTATGCTAATTATAATCACAGCTTAAGTGTTCTATTGCCCAACAGGATATTATAAATTAGTTCATACTCACAAAAGCAAAAATGAGTACAGTCCACCGAAGAGATTAGAAATGGTTTGTGTGTGATATTACTAAAAAATGGATTTAGTCAGAAGTTTAGTTCTGAAATAGATTGAAATAGCAATGTGATAGCGCAAGTTCAACCAATGTAGTATTTGTCTCTAGGGATGTAATATTTCAAGAACATACATACTATGATTTCAAACAACCATCGATAAACGATGCTATGTCATTTCATCCTATTTTACGTAGCATGGAATCTTCCAGCGATAATGTTTCTTCTAAAGAACCTGCAGCTACAGCTACAGAAGTCGAGTAGCCAATAGTACCTATCATTAGACTAGACCAAGCCACCTCAAGCAGATCTGGAGAAATTCAAGAAGAAGCATCATCGCATCTTGGTCAACCAAACATCTGCAGGTCTTCACGGACTCGAACAGTTCCTGAGAGGTATACACCTCAATCATTTTGGACTTCCTCAGAAGAACCAGAGACCCTAGCCGAAGCAATTAACTCCAAGGATGCTGTGAAGTGGCAAGAAGCTATGGAAAGCAAGTATAACTCACGGCTAAATAGGTGTTTCTACACTTTTACAATTTTGCATATTGAATCTTTTAAGAACATGATGAGCATATCTAGATTGACAAATGAAGCTATAGTATTTGGATTTAATGACTTCTATGCCCAATACAAAGTGTAGAGACCCGAGATCAACTATCTTAAACTCATTGCGTAAAGCAATCTTGGTTTGATCTATCAAGAGTAGACAATTTCCACTCAAGATTATATCATCCACATAGATGAGTGTATATTGCAAACAAGGAACACATGCATGTGGAGGTTGCTCCTCCTCATCCAAACTTGGCTCCTCCTGGATCTCAACAATTTTTCTCACATTAGACTAAACATTTGACTCATTATCAAGCATGCACATATTTGAATAATCAAAGATCACATCCCAAGACACTAGAATCTTATTTGAAGAAGGAATGAAGATTCTCTAACCTTTGCTTGATTCACCATAGCCAACCATCGTCAATCAATAGATAAGCATCCTCTTTGCTTCTAGCTTCCAAAGGCACATGTACATAGCATAAAAAACCAAAAATCCTAAGATTTTTCAAGCAAGACTTATTTCCATACAATATCTCAAAAGGTGTCTTGCCATCAATAGCACTAGAAGCAAGTCTATTACTCAAGTAGGCACATAATAAAAATTCTCCCCAAAACCTTTCAGACAAGCATGCTTAGTTGCTTTCTACACAAAACTAACACTAACCCACTCTAACTCTAGCTCCAAACTAACATTAACCACACACAATTCAAATGTGAGAGAGAGAGAGAGACGGAGAGAAGAGAGATGAGGGAGGCTAGCCCATGTGCTCAATACTACATACTATTAGAAAAGCCATTAAAAACATAAACCAACAATGCAAAATTGGGAAATAACTAGAAAGCATAAACAATGAGCAATAGCATGAAAGCATTGGCACATGAGTGTTAAAAATTGTCACTTCTCGCTTGACATTGGTTATTGTAAATGTTGATCAAACATTAGAATAATGTTGACGATCTGATTTCACACGTGTGGAGCCTGTTTCCACATGTGAAAGGATGTACTTTTCATACTTGTATATATCTAAATTGATTTTGTATCAACCTAGTTAGTGTGAACATGATATGACTAGTTTTTTAGTCAAGTTGACTAGTCACCTAGAAATTAGCTTTTCCTTGCATGTGCATGAGTAAATGCTCCCACATGGCAAGTGGATGTTCACACATGTGTATAGAGTACTAGAAGATAAGAGTTGACCATTTTCCTTAGATCCTATTTTGTAGGGAATATTCCTATATTCTAGGAGACTAGCTTTTTGAATTTTAGCCATATTCTAGAAGGTCAACTTTTGGATAAAATTCAAGGATGGATCAAATAAATAGATCTGAGTGATGTGGCACTCTTTACACGTGTGAAGACCTGCTGGACTGTACCAGACTCGTGGATGTACTTGATCCATAAAAGGATCATCATTTTGCTAAGAAGATTGATGAGACTTTTGCATTCTACACTTTTGTGAGATTTCTAGTCATTTGTCTTGTGATTTTTATGAGTGAATGCTATCTAGGACTATTGTACTTGTTGTTTCAGGTGCAGGCCGTACTGTGGACAGTACTCCACACGTGTGAGACCGCTCTCACAAATTTATGATGTGTTGATCCATTGCTCTTGCTTAAATCCATGTGTAGTGAATCTAGATCAAGATCTAATGTGTAGAACTTGATAGATCCATTGATTAGGCAACCAATAACTCTTTATGATTGTTAAGTACAATCATTATTGTCCTAAAAACTGTAAAATTTATCAATGAGGATGCTTTGAACACTCAAAATGGTAGAGTCTTCTCCTCTCTATTAGCATGTGAAATGGGTTACAAGATATGCCTTTTTATCTTTAGAGAGGCCCTTGCCCCTTGGTTTCTACTGGCTACTTCAAGAATGTAGGATTGAAATCCTGGCCATTCAAAAGAAACACACTCTAATCTATGGTGCACAAAGAAGCACACCCCACCTACCACCATTTTGACTTTGACCACTTAACAAAACTTAGCAGACTTAGTTAACTTAAACTTTGGGTCTTTTTAATATTATTTTGATTATATGGCCCAAAGTCTGGTTTATTTAAAATACACTATTTTACAAGTGCTCATTGGGCTATGGGCTTACGCATAATAACATATCGCGCGGATTCTGACATGGGCATCCGATAGATTTTCAAAAAATTTATAATTCGTCTCAATTTGACGCAACAAAATCTAACATCCAAGCAAAAATTCCAAAACTGAAGGTCTGGTGATCAGGAAATTGTGGCAGCGACCAATTTCTAAAGTGGACATTGGAATCTGACAGCCCGACGTAGATATAGTATGGAATATTTAAAAAAAAAAAACAAAATTACGTGTCATTTGACGTGGATGTCAGAATCTGACATCCATGTCAGTAATCCAAATGCGTGCCTACGACCTCTGACTTCTGAGGTCCGGGTCCTAACTGACATGGACGTTAGATTCCGATGTCTAATAATTTTTGGAGAATTCGTGTGATTCAGCATCGTTCTTCTGACTTGTGCAGGTTGGAGCGATTGAAGGCGAGTTTGGAGCGATTCTTGCGTTTGGGGCTTGGACCTTGAAGATCATTTCATGCTTTTGATGCTTAGAGGTTGGTGCTTGAAGATATTGAAAGCTTTTGAAATTTTCGTTTTGTTTTTTTCTTTAAGGATAAAGTTACTTTGGTTTGTTTTTGTGAAAGAAAGTGAAGAGAGGAGAGAGAAGAAGAAGAAGTGTGTGCATGTGTGTTTTGCATTTTGCATTGTTTAGAATTTAGGGTAATATATGAATAGATCGTGTTAATAGAATGAAGATTTAAGAGAGAGAGAGAGAGAGAGAGAGAGAGAGAGAGAGAGAGAGAGAGAGAGAAAAAGAGAGAGAGAGAGAGAGAGAGAGGGAGAGAGAATTTGAAGCTTGCAATAATGGTTCAAGTTTGTAATAGACTATTATTTTTGAATTGCTTGTGTATGTGACAAAGATATTCAAAGAAAAGTAAAGAGAGCAAGCGTTGAAAGAGCGAACAAGCTTGCACTCAAACTTCGAGCTTACCGGTGAGTTTGTGTTGTTTCAATTTTTTGATTATTTGAATATGTTACTCAACATAGTAAAGAAGTCAAATGTAATTCATCACTTTCATTTTTTAAAAGCAATGTCGTATTTTATCACATACACTAGAAATTAGTTAGTATGTGTGTAGCCCTTACTTTTCTCCCATTAAAGGCGAGGTTCTAATCTTTTCTTGAATGAAAAAACCTATACGTCGTAGGAAGGAAACATGATGTGACATTTTGAAATAGGACATAATCGCAAGGTTCGGGTATTGTAATTATTACATTCAACTCTAACTATATTAAAAGTATACATAAAAATATTGCAATGAATATAAAAAAAATGAATACAAGACTTAGTGAATTTAGGTATTAATAATCATAAATCATTCTCATTATTTTTATCATCCTTGTCATCACACAAGTCTTGACACTCATCTAAATCTAGGTCTAAGTATAATCGTAGATTTCTGATAGTGTCTCTATGATAATGTGAGCAACCTTCATATTCAACCTGTTAGAATAAGTAAGCCCGAGTTTCTCTCGCAGTTCATGACTTTCCGTGTTTGGCAGTGATTTCGAACTTTTTACTACTTTTGTGATAGTATGCATGTGTGCCAGTTTGACGGTACACGTAGTGTAAATTGGGACACGCGTCCAATAATGGGGACCGAACTGCCATGCAACGGTACCCCACAAAAATTAGACTGTGTATATGTATCTTTCAGTCTCTTTTGTAAATATAGTTCAGAAGAGTTCTCTTGGGTTGGTGTGTGATCTCTCTTTATTGTTTATCTGATTGATGTTAGATTGCTTGCAAATTAGCTAACTATAATGCCAATAAGATCCTTGACATGGTATCAAAGCCTGGGAGTGGAGCAGTTTGATGTTAGCTGGGAGTCGAATTTTGGGAAAATTCGAAGAACCATTTACGGTTAGTTAAGCAGTCAAATCGGGTTGTATGTGTAGAAGAATTGAGTTCACAGAATAGACTACTAGCCTGATCCGTGAGAAAAGTTGGAAAATGGCCAAAATTCCAAGCTTATTGGAACAAGCACGGTTGCTGAGGAAAGCAAACAGTTGATACTTCATTATGAATCAATTGTCATGCTGTCAATTCCAGCATAAACCTGGTAGTAGGGCGACCTACTATGAGTGCTATTTTGCTCCACAGTCTCAAAGAAACCTGAGAAACAGTCAAGAGAGTTCAAGAATACCCAGAGCTAGGTTTTTTACTTTCAAAATCGAATAAATTCCTCTGTTGGAAGCGATTTTTTCGGTTGTAAAACGTTGCGCGTGGGCGCTCTGGTGCAGCAAACAAGCCAGTAATTGGTCGTTGATGGTCGCGGTCCAATCTGTCCGTTGGAATCAACTCATTCATAACTTGAAAGTTTCAATAAACCCTAGCTATGGTGGAAGAGGTGACAGAACGTCGTATGAGGAGACCGGAAGCTCACGCGTACCAAGCGAGGAGGGACGTATAGCGATTGGAGGAAACCGACAGTTGAAGGAGTCTAGTTTTGCGCCCAGGGGAGAGTGTTACAGTGCGCACATCGCTTGCAGATCATCGGATCTTGGCAACGATTGTGATTGATTTCCTAGGAAATGATCTTGAACCGTGGATTTGAAGATATCCATTGGATTGTCAAGATTCAAATCTCACATTTCATGTGAAGAGGTCTGAAGGACAGAACGCCATTCAACTTCATAGAAAAATCTCAAGCTAAAAGGGACCTGAAGGTCAAATTCATTTGAAGAAAAGTTTTACTTCAAGGTGAAAAAATAGTGTATTTTCTTCAAAAGCCCTTATCTTTTAGCTCTTTTCTTCGTTTAGGGCCGTCCAAAAGCCAAAATCTTTCAAATTAAGGGAAGGAAAGGACTGTACCCTACAAGTACGGTACCTGAAAACAGAGGGATTGTCGCCGAGAAAGTGTTCGGAACAAGCCAAAGTCTTTTCACCATTCCAGTGGGCAAGCAGTCAGGAGTTGGTGACGAAGGGCATTTCGGAGGACGACACCGATGTGACTTCTGATTTGGCAAAAAGCGGCGGGAGGTCCTGAAACTTTTTTGGTCAGACCTTAAAGTTGACTTTTAGAAGTCTAAATTGCTCTATAAGCTTGTCATTGGGTCTCATTAAAGCACTATAGGAGCAATTTTTGGTGAAATGGCAGGATTGGAAGAATTCGTGTTTGGAGAAGTTACTAGATTGGACGGGGTATCCAATTATAGCATTTGGAAATTCAAATGAAAAGTATTTTCATGGAAAAGGAGTTGTGAGACATTGTCACTGGGGTGGAACAACGGCCAGCTACAACTCCAGCCGATATTCATGCATTTGACAAAAGCGCACAGAAGGCCTTATCCTTGATAAATTTGTCAATGAAGGATCATGTCATTGCCCACATTAGTGAAGCTATATCAGCAAGAGGCGCTTGGGATGCACTCAAAACACAGTTTCAGACGGCCAACCCCACTCGAATGATGTTTTTGAGGACTGAACTCATAAGTGTTCGCATGGAGGAGAATGGGAGCATAGGGTCCTACTTCACACGAATAAAGGAGTTACGAGACCAGTTGACAGCTATTGGAGAGCCAATAAGAGATGTTGAGCTGGTTCACACAGTTATAAATGGCCTATCCAAAAATTTCCAAATGTTTGCAAGTGGCATTGCTTCGAGGGAGAGGCTACCAACATTTGAAAATCTTTATGGCATTATCCTATAGGAGGAACAAAGGCGTGAAGTGGTAAAAACTCGACTTGGATATTTTAGAGAGCCCAATCATCTTTTGTGACAACCTATCAGCCCAAAAGTTGGCAACCAATATTCCTATTTTTCATACTAGGAGCAAGCATATTGAAGTGGCATCTCACTTTGTGGGAGCAAGTCATTTCGCTTCAACATGTTTCTTCAAAGGAATGGGTAGCTGATATATTCACCAAAGAATTGGGAAAAGACTTGTTTATGAAGCATAGGACTTCACTTGGAGTGTTCTCAAAGTCTATGCGAAAACTAGTTGAAGAGGGAGTGTGAGAAATTTCAACTAGTTTTGTTATTTTGGTCATATTTGTATATTTGGCAATTGAGGCCAATTTTCATATTAGACTTAGAATTTGACTTTTCTAGTCCACATTAATGCTAGGGTTTTTGTTATGGAAAGAAACCAAACTCATTAATGAGCCATGGATTTGTTATATATAGATGCACACTCATGGGAAGAGACACATTCTCTCTCTCTTATCTCACTTCATGCTTATACATGAGTTCTCTTGGGTTCATCTATCCATTGGTGCACTATATTTGTGATATCTTGCAATCTTGTGTGTAGAATGCTCATTTTATGCTATTTTACTGATTTTGTATGGACATCAACTTCATCGTATCATATGTTTGATGTTTGATCAGGTTCTTATTGAGTTTGCATCTCTTTCATTGAGTAGATGTTGATTTTTCATTCTTGTTTGTTTCAAAGTAAGATTCAAACATATTGTGTATGGCTTCATCATGTTGCATCTCATCATCATCATCATTAGAATCAAGTTGATTACTCTTTTCTCAGCTGTATTTGCGTCTTGAATCTGTTTCGTTCTTTGTTCTCTCATGTCCATCAAAACTTGACGTTGATTGTAATTAAACACGGATGGATCAACTCCATGGAATGGCATTCAATTTATTGGCTACACACATTAAACAAATTTCAATAAATGACGTATGTAGATTGACGAATATTACATTAAAAAAACAAGCATATAAAGTTAACAAACCTCAACGTCTTCCAGATTTGATGGTTGACCCTCATCTTTTCGTCCAAACTTTCACAAATGATTTTCAACAACGCGTCTTTCACACATCTTTTGCCCATTACACTTGACGCATGTGCACTATATTTTATTTTGAAAATAGTTTTTTAGCGAGAAACAAAAATCAAGTACATGCTACTTTAGCATAATATTCAAGGTCATGTTTAACTTATAGTACCAAAGTCTTTATGAACAAGAAAACATGCATGTTTATTATTTACTCTGTTGACTTGAGCAATGTCTTCCTTGCTAGACTGATTTGAATGTAATTCATCTCCTTGTGATAAACTGCATATATGCACAAGTACAAAACACAAATAACATAAGCCTAGTTAATTTGAAAATACTTGATTCTTATCTTTCGATATTTAGATAGCATGATTTTTATATGCATATTATTGTATGATTTTCATGTTTTGATTCTTATACGTGGATTCTTATATGATTCTTTTGCATCTTGTTGAAGGTTATAAACGCACATCTATCCTTTTTTTTTCACTGGTATGAAAGTCTAACTCTAATATGCATTAAAGTTTTATAGTTGATTTTCTTTTTTTAACTTCATTTCAATATATTAGGGTTTATTGTAATGTATTGTACGTTTATGAATGTAGTAATCATGTTGGGGTCCACCGGTAGTGGTGAGAGCTCGGGAGATTATGTTTCAAATTTCTATGCATCACTAAATCCTGAGCAAAAAGCACAATTGCAAAGCTTGATGCCTAGCCAAGATGAGAGTGGTACCTCACAAGCGGCCACAGCTCCCGCCCCTACTGAAGAGTCATCCACGAATCCCTATTACGATGTGGATCCTCAAGGGAACATAATCACCAACCGTAAAGTGAGAGTGGTTATGGACCGATTGTATTCTTTGTGCCAATGTCATTTTGGAAATAGATTGTTTATAAAATGGCCTAAACAATCTAATGATCTTAAATGGCAGGTTGTTGGTACCCTTCGTGGTGAATTCCCACAAGACGAGAAATTTGACTCGAAGGAAATTCATAAGCATATGAACTTGTGGATAAGACATCGTCGTCTGTGATACAACACGACAAGCTTATAGGAACTGGCAATCCAAACCCCACTGTTGTTCAAGGTCATATTGGAACAATGTAAAAAACGATGAGAAAGCACTAGATAAAAACAAGATTCAAAGAGATGTCACGACCGCTAGGATGCATGGAATAGGAAACTCTAAGTTGGGCTTGAGCAGAAAGGCGGGCTTGCAAGCAAGCATGGTAAGTGAATCTAAACTACTCTTATAGTTTGTCATTGATTTCATATGAATTCCTTTTCTAGCATGCATTATGACTAGCTGCTCCAACCTAGCCCTAAACTAATTCCAACCTAAATTAAATGGATAGTTGGCAGACTATGAACGTCTACCGACCAAGGAAAAGTACGACTTTGCCTTTAGGAAATCATACAAGGCATTAGTCAATAAACTGAAGAGCGAGGGTCATCCTCCACGTGTAAATTTCTTTGAAACATTTAAATTTTGTATTCTTCATATATTATTGTTGTAAAACGCGTATGTGTTCACTCTTAACCATTAGTATGTTCAAGCATTAAATACTAATGTGTCTTGTTTGCTTGTTTTCATGCAGAGCGGACGTGAAGAGGACGATGAGTAGATTAGGCTTTAATGTAAATTTTAGTTCATCTATCATAAGTTAGAGAGACTGCAAAAGCAGCAATTTTGTGATACATTGATTGACTTCAATATATGTATTATTGCAATTGATCGCAATATTGTTATTGGTTGGTTTTGTATGTCAAATTCTCAAAATATGAGCAATGTCGTATTCAAAGATGTGCAATGTCTTAACTAACTAGGAATTGTGAAACTTTGTGCAATGTCAGATTTTCAAAAAGTAATACAATAAGATATTGCAATTCATAATGTGAATCAAGTAATGTAAGTATAGAAAGTACCTCATGCTTGTTACTTGATCCAAATGTCAATGGAATCCAAAAACATTGTCTCAAAAGCAATCCAAGACTAGTGTCTTCCCAAGAATATGACTCCAAAAATAAACCGATAGAAATGCGCGTGCTATTTTTTATGCATTTTTTATTTTATTTTTAGCCTATTTAGGTACGTCGGATTCCGACATAAAAACCCATTGGACACCCACGTTGGAAATTTTAAGAGGGCATTCTGTTAACAGACGTCTGAATCCGATGTCCCTTTGGACGTCGGATTCCGACGTCCAATTACACGTCACGGACGGACGTCCCATCAGACATTTTTTGGAAAGTTTCTATTATTTTTTGTAGAACACACGTCGGATTCCGACATGCTTGTTCACAGATTTTCATTGAATCTGTGAACATGGTTTCTTTTATCTTTCTTCTTTTGGTTACTTCCGTTGGTTACGGTTTGGTCTTCTTGTTAGAACGATTTCCAAGCGAAAGTGTTTCTCAGACAACAATGTGTATTCCCAGCCTGTCAGTGGGAAGAGACGGATACGTTACTCAGCTACATCCATATACAAGCCATACAACCAGTTCTAGCTTAGTAGATCAATGTTCAGAATCAGGGAGCAAATCTACAATCTATCTACCAAAATCAAGGAACAAACAATGACAAGATTAAGCTACTCAGCAATAAACAAGAAACAAGAAAACTAGATTTCTAGCAGCACTCAAGCAGCCCAAGAATCAAGAAACACCCATTTCTTGATGCTTGGAGTGCCCAAGAACAATCAAGGACAAGATTGTTAGAAGGTATGCAAATCTGATCCACAATCTCAGCCTCTATAGTCTACCTGCATGCTGAAGCTACAAAATCAAGAAACAAGAAAGTTAATCCACATCTACTTTCCACAAGCAAGAGAGGAAGCAAGAAATCTAATTAATCCACAAACACAAAAGGAAATCAGAACATGCTCATAGAAATTTCACTGAAGAACATTTCCATGAACAAGGAGCTTTACAATCATCAAGAACTCGTGGAAGATCTTCTTTATTCACTCAAGAGTAATTGACAATACAATCAAAGCTCACTGTAGGCTCACATAGATAATGACTGTCTTCCTAGCTAGTAATTCTCGGCTCTCATGCTCGGCTCTCAGCTTCTTCTGCTCTCCTCCTTCTAAGACCTCCTCGGTCATGGGTGAGAGATACTCTTTGTCTTCAGCTTGGCTCAGCATCTGGGAATTCTCTGGAATCTGCTAACATTATCCACCCCTAATCTGTTGCAGGACCCATTGCACCACAGGTGATGTCGTTCCACTCGGCACTTGGAAAAGCGTGGACCTTCATTCGCTTCCGTAAAACCAGGTGCTTATTGTCCACAAAATTCTTTCTCCAAAATAACACTTTCCATGAAAGGTAAGAGAAAATGATCTTTTTTTGTAACCACATTTAACACCTTCAGATTTATACTTATTCATATTTTGTCGTTCTTTTTGGGTACCATGACTATTGGCGATACCCATTCTATATAATCGATTTCATAAATGAAATCGGCGACAAGCAGCTTCTACAACTCATGTTTGATCAATTCCGTGTAGTTAGGATTCCAGCGATAATATCGGCTCACCTTGGGAACTACTCCATCCACCAAAGGTATGGTGTGTTGGACTACAGTTGGTGGTATACCCTTTAGATTTTTGTATGACCATGCAAAATAGTCTTTGTATTCTACCAATAGAGCACATAGCCGTTTGGACTAGGTGGGTGTCAATTGTTCTCCCATATAAACAATCTTCTCTTCTTTGCATGGCTTAGTTAGATTTATTGGTTGTGTTCACGAAGTCCTTTAAAGACTTGTTCTTTTGGTTTCTGATCCTTATCAGACTCTGTTTGCGCTTGTGGCAGCATAATTACTACGTCATCTAACATATAATTTTTGAAGGTTTCTGGCATCTCGTGAACTAGCGTTTGTCGATGGGATTCTTTCTTCGACATGTTGATCTTAGCACGACTCGTAAGCTTTGGGCTTCTAGTCATCTGTTATGATGACACTGCATCTAGTTCCACCAACCGAATAGATTTCAAAGAGTCCAATACTCTTTTTTTTTTCTTTTTTGTCAACCTAATTGGATACATCCTTGTTATCTTTCTTGGGAACTGGCTTGATATTCGCTTCGTGATTATGAATATCTACATCAACCATAGCTATTGCTTCTTCTGGTAGATCACTCCAACGGATCACCTAATTGTAGCACTATTTCATTTGATTTTTCTTAGTAATTGGTGCATTGGGTGGTTCAACCTTGAATACTTTAGCCATTGGCAATTTCTATGGAGGTTGAGCTGGTATCTTCCTCATTTCAAACTGATCAGGATCCATATGTTATAGGACATGTTCACTTGTCAGCTCAACTTCTTCGTTGTATGAAAAGACATGCTGCCAGGGCACCATGTCATCTTTAACTTGCTCGGGTATAGGCTCTGTTGCTCACCATGCCATGTTGATCATGTTCACCCATAAGTTTTTGGCATGTCAAGGGTGTAACCTTTCGGTGAAGTTGTATTGGGTTCTGTATCTAATTCAGGTTGACATGCAAGCCCTTCCATACAGTCAACTGTGGCTAATGCTTCAGTCCATCGCACGATATCCATTTGAGAATCATAATGACCTCCCTTGGCTTGCCTTGGGTGATCAATGTTGTGATCTGTGGTGGACAATCCATCATCAACCTTGGGTGTAATAGGTTTGACCACCCATGTGTTTGGATCTATCTTTACAGCCTATGTATAATACAATTAGTGTGATGCTAGAGTCATGAGCAAAGTAGTAAACGTTGGAATGTAAAGAAACTGTGCATATCAAACCTTTGAAGAAACAAAACGTCTCTTACCAAAGCTTTGCTAGCTTTCAGCCCTCATTCTGACGAAAAGACACGAAGCAAAAATATTCGTGAACATCACGAAAAGACACGAAGCGAAAATGTTCGCGAACACCCAGACGAAGAGACACAAACGCGAAAAGTTCGCGAAAGAAAATTTTTCGTGATAGAATAGGAGAAAGTCAAATGGCTCAAAGTGACACAAAAATTTTTGCGACAGTTTTTGACCTTCACACTCCAAAGGATCAAGAAGATCATGCAAGTACCATGAAGTACAAAAACCCTGATATGATATGATGACATCAACGAAAGAGAATTAGGACGTGCCTAACGCATCTCTCTTTTAATCCATGATTCGTTATAGATTGTTTAGTTTATCTAATCTGTGTGCTACTCTGAATGTATAAGATACATACAGTAGCAGATAGAAAAATACAACATAGAATAGAAGTCCACCTGCGAGGGAGACATGTTTTGTAAGTAGGATCCATAGAGATCCAAGAAATCCGCTAGTAAGCAAGACATTACTCATGGGAGAACATCGCTTCTCTCACACCAATGCGCTGTGTGGGTCTGTCATACAGTGCTTAAAAAACAAGAGGATCAATAGATGATACTATAGCTATTACGCACATATCACTCTTAATTTTTTCTGATCTTGAATGAATTATTGTCTATTATTGCTTGTGTATCTCACCCACTTGTTCTATCTATTCTACACATTGGTTCAGTTTTTGTTAAATGTTGTATTAATCTAAAACATAGGTCAACAGTATCTGTCTACATTCTAGAGGATTGTAGGAATGATATAGCCGACATTGACCAGCAATCATATCTAAAATCCATTCGAATTGTTTTTCGTTTGCAATTAATTTGATTTTGCTTCAGCAATGTCAATATCAGAGCTCGTTCAAGTTTCGTCTCGTTTCGCTTCATTTCGTCCAGTTTCGCTTCGTTTCGTTTCGTTTCGTCTCAGAGTCTGATTGATATTTGCAATTTGCGTTCCACATTTTAATTCGTATCAGTGGTATCAAAGCCCATCTGTCATAGTCTGACATAGCCAGAAAGCTATCAAATCCAAGAGGCTAAGCATTCAAACAAAGAACCATCAACAAGTGAGAACACAATTCACAACAATGGCTTCAATAAGTAGCATACAATCCAAGATCTGTACAATCCTCGATTCATCAGAATCTAACTTCCTAGCATGGAAGGTTAAGACCTCGTTGATACTAAAGGGAAAAGAATTATTTCCCTAGGTAGATGGCACCAAGGAGATGCCTACAACAACAGACAGGGAGCTACGCAAATGGAGGGGGAAGAATGACAAGGCAGTAGCCATGCTATCTTCATCCATCGAGGATAGTCTAACTCTTGACCTGGATACAATCTCCAAAGCAAAGGAGATGTGGGATACATTACTCATAAGATTTCAAACAAAATCATGCAGTCAAATCATGCTGTTCGAAGATCAGTTGACAAACCTGCAGTGGGATAGCAAAGATCTCACTTCCTTTATTAAAAAGATGAAAGAGCTATTCCTTCCACTACACAATTTTGGAGTAGAAAATGCAGTGTCAGCAGAGGAGCAGCTTACATATCTATTGAGAGCCTTACTAAGATCCTTCTAGACAACCAGAACACTGCTAGCAAAAGATCCTACAATGACACTCAAAAAGGCTGTTGTCGAGATTCGAGAAGAAGTCGAAGCTCGAGAGCACCTTGATTACAAGGATGCTTCTGACCAAGCTCTCTACAACAACAAGGAGAAATCAATGAAGCAATTCAAGCCTAATAGGGAGTCAGATCGAAGGTAGGATTGAGATCAGCAAGTAGAAGGAGCCAACAAAGGCAAATGGAAGAACAAAGAAAGGTCGAAACAGCAAAGTGGAGACAAGAAGACATGCGTGAGATGCAAATGCGAAGGACATGTTGTCAATTCACATTGGCTTAATCCGAAAATTGAGTGTATCCACTATCATAAGAAGGGTCATGCAGCCATGGACTGCTGCCAAAACCCAAGAAACGAATCACCTCAAAGCAAACAGGAGAACAACAATAGTTCATCCTATGTTGAGGAGCCAGAGAGCTCAAAGATGGGCGAAGAAAGATCGAATCATGGGAATTCTACTGCCTACATCTGTGCAGACATGTGTGCAGTATCAACGCCTGACACACAGGAGGTAATTCTTGATTCAGGAGCTATCACGCACTTCGTTACATCAAGACGGATAATGTCTGATTTCCAAAGTGCAGATCCATCAAGATTTATTGTTCTTGGAGATGGATCAAAGCATTAAGTGAATGGTACTGGTTCATTATGGCTCAACACAAACGGCAGAGACAGACGACCCAAAGATGTTTTGTTCGTGCCTACGCTATAGCAGGACTTGCTATCAATGGCAAGAATAGCTAATGCAGGGATGAGTGTGACGTTCTCAGACGAAGCATGCAACGTTGTTGATGCAAGTACCAGTATGCTCATTACTCAAAGAAGAAGAAAAGACAACATGTATCACTTGAAGGTACGCCTACCTGTAGATCAAGTACATCAGACTCGTGATGATTCATCAGATATTCTATGGCACAGGAGACTATGCCATGTGAATTCAATGGCACTATATCAAGCAAGCCATCATGGAGCAATCACAAGGGTGAGCATCTCGAATGCAACTAGTTCGATGACCTATGATGCATGTCTGAAGGGTAAGATGTCACGTACTCCTTTTGTCAAAGACTCCTACAAGACTACAAAGATTCTTGAGCTTGTATATTCTGACATCTGTGGACCTTTTAGTGTGATCTCAGTAGGAGGCTCAAAGCATTATATAACCTTTATTGATGATTACAGTAAGTTTTCCAGAGTCTACTTTATTCACAATAAATCAGAAGCATTTGACAAATTCACAGAGTATGTGAATTGGGCAAAAAGATGCACTGGTAATGAAGTGAAACAGATCAGAATAGATCGAGGTGGAGAATACATCTCGAATCGATTCATTGACTTCTGCAATGATCGTAATATCATTTACAGAAGAACTGCATCTTAACACTACAGCACAACGGTGTTGCAGAAAGCATTCTCCCAAGCCTAGGATCGTTAAACTTCAATTTAATTTGACCCAACTCAAAGTCCATATAAATGTCGATTCGATTCAGCCCAACCCAAGGTTAATATGGAACCTATTTTTTATCTTTAGAGTATTTCTACAAATTGTTTAAATCTCTGTGTAATTTTGCAAGCTTTTAAGAACTATCCAAAAAAATAAAAACTATACAAGTGAATAGTGACTGTCCAATAGTTTTTCTAGATCATAATTGATTAAATTCAAATAGAAAGCTAATCTCAAAAACTTGCGCTAGATAATCTTCTATGACACCTTGTAGAGTCTGTAGGAAAGTGGCGGTGAATTGTACATGGTGATCAAGAGATAGGATCACATGTTTTATAGATTAGCTAAACAAAGATTTAAGAATCAACAACTGAATGGATCTTTGTAGCTTTTTAATCTTACTTAGCCACACTTGTTTTCTAACTCATCTATGACTAGTACCAAAAGAGCATAAATGGCCAGATGATAGTGCTATGACAAGTAGTGGATGCATCATAATGAAAAAAAAACAAGAAAAAGTATTTATGATATAAGTTTCAAGCGCGAAAGCAAAGAATAGAGAAATTGCAAAGTTAAGGCACACTCTAAATTGATATCGATGGATCAATGTCGATTTTAAGTACAAATAAAAAAAAAGTGTTTTGATAGACAGGTTTGCACTCAAAAGCAATATTGGACAATATTGAATTTGAGCATGTGAGTTACATTAGATTGATTTTTTCTTTTCTTTTCTAACAACTCACATTGCTATTTTTCTTTTCTGGTTGTTGCATAGAATACTTCGAAAGAAAACTTGATACCTAAAACATGAAAAGAAGCACAAAAGGTGATGAACGTACTTGGAATGGATTGTGACACAATACATGCATGTCCAAAAGATCATGTTTTACAAAAATCATCGCAAATATTTGCCGCTTGATCATCCTTTTCGAAGGTCTAATAGGCATTTTTTTGTGGGTTGAGAAAATAATCTTTTAATTACACCATTACCCTCACACATGGGAGTAGCGAAATGGCATGGTGAATGGCTTAAACATCATGATGTTAATTCTTCATGGAATGAATCCATTGATGGTATGAAATGGTTGTCTATTTTTCATAAATTACCCTATTGAAGGAATTTATTGATAAATCATCTATTGGATCCTATGCACATATTCAAAAACGTCGGTGAATCACTATGGAACCACATAATTGGCATAAAAGACAACTTTGTAGCTCGTAAAGATCTACAAGCAGCCGATGTGAAAAGACCTTATTGGATTCAATACACTGAAGGTGGAGATGAGATTCTACCTAGCATGCGATTCTTACAAAAGAGCAACTCTCACATGTTAAACATGTCATAAAACAATGAGAACTCTAACAACCTATGCACATTCTTTATGCAAATCATTTACCAAAGATGGTAAAATAAGTGGATTGAAATCGCATGATTGGCATAAGATGTTACAATTCATACTCACTTTCTATTCGAGGTCTCTTCAACGATGACATACGAAATATGCTTTACAATTTATCATCGATGATTAGGTTTGTATATCTTTTTAAACACTTGTATAAATATGTGCTATTTCAGTATTTTTATGTGCTAAACAACCTAATGTTATATCAATATTCTTGCAGGTGGATTTCCTCAAAAGAAATAAAAAATAATGAATTGGATTCCATGAAAATCCAAATGATCGAAATTGTATGTTTGTTGAAAATAGATCTTTCAACTTCCTCTTTGGATATACAAGTTCATCTTCTAGTGCATTTGGTCGAAGAAGTATCAATTGCAGGATCTATGCACACACGATGGATGTTCTGCCTTGAGAGTTTTACGAAAGTTTTGGAGGGCTTTGTGAGACAAAAGACAAGACCAGAAGGTAGCATTACAGAAGATTGGCTTGTACAAGAATCTTTGTTTTATATCACCGAAAGAATCTCAAAATTGCATCCCGCAAGATGAACGTAGGCATAAGTGCCCCAATCCGTAGTGAATGTGGTCTTTGAACGATCCTCCTTTTGCAGTTCAACTTGATTATATCCAAAAAAGCCGTCACAGAAACTGTAACGCTCTTGACCAGCAACCTGATCTAGGATGGAATCAGTGAAAGGCAGAGGATGATGGTCCTTTCTTGTGGCAGCATTGAGTTTGCGGAGATCCTGGCATATTTGTATTTTGCCAATCTTCTTCTTTGGGATGACAACAATGGGTGAAACCCATCCACTACTTAAGACGAGATAGATTATACCTGCCTTAAGGTGCTTGTTAAGTTCATCCTTAACCATGAGAGAGTATTTAGGATTAAGACGATACTGTCTCTGTTGAATAGGTACGGATCTTCCTTAAAATCGATTCGGTGCTCTCTGAATTTTGCAGGTATACCCTTCAAATCGTCGAGCGACCAGGCAAAAACGTCTTGGTACTCCTTCAATAGTTCAGTGAATTTCACTAACTCCGATTCTCCAAGTGACTTCGAAACATGCAATCTGCCAGGTGCAAGTTCAATCAGTTCAGTTGAATCTGATAAAATGATACCTTCTGACATACTGACCTTGGTATGGCCATGAATTTCGCTCATGGTTGACTCCACAGATGTTTTCTTATCGCCAACCTAGTTCCTGTTACCAAATCGTCAGACTCTTTCGAGTTCATGTCTGCAACGTTAATTTCTTCATACGAAACATCCGCTTCAGCATCGCAGGCATCGAAGAATTCTTCGTCATCAGCATTCTCATAACATTCAAAGTACTGCACTTCAATATCAGATTCATTGGAAACAATATTCAAGGCATACGAAGATTCTTCTGATGTAAAGCTGGTGTCGGACAAAGGAGTTTCACCTTCATATTTGTCATGACTCCAGGTCATGATTTGTTCTGCTGGCTTACCTCGGTTATTGGTCTCACCAGTCTGAAATCTCAGCTCTCTGGATTTCAAATATACACTTGCAAACTGGTTTAGTCACGGTTTGAGACTTCGCTGGTCCAACAAATTCAGGAGGATTATGTCTTCTTGGTGCAAACTTGGGTCTGTCCTGTTGGGCTGATGCTGCAGTACCCTATACATAGTTAGTAGTCACATCATTTTGAAAAATAAAAAGTACCTCCTAGGCAAGATCTTCAATGTATTTGACATTCATAGTAGTGCAGTCTTCCTTAGTGTGTCCAGAAGTTCCACATTTTGTACACCACATTCTTGAGTTGGAAAAAGACGCTTTTGGTCTTTTATCTGCAACTTCAGAGATCTACACTTTCAAGTCATTAAACATTTTACTAAGGTCAGCCATATTACTCTTCCAAAGTCAACTTTAGAAGTTGACGATTTATCCTTGACAACTTTTGTGTCATCCTTTCATTTAGTTCATCGTTTATTCTTTCTCTCTCCTTTGTCAGCTTATGATTCTGATGAATCGCTGCTTTCAGATTCCGAGCTTGAAGAACTGGTACTTGAATCAGAATCCGAATCTTCATTGCTGTCACTAGAATCAGTCTTCCACTTTCGAGATTTCTTAGTCGATCGTCGCTTTTGTGCTAGTTTTGAGGTCTCGAAATTTTCGGCACTAGATATTACTAGTGCTAAGGAGGTCATGTCCCCTTGTCTGCAATATCGATCAATCTTTGGTGGTAAACCAACCAAAAACTATTCGATCTGCATATCTACGGGATATACACCGGTTAGTTTTCCTATGAGATTTTTAACCTTTCATGTATATTTGCAAAGGGATTATTTACTCTTCTTCTGAACATTGCTCAGACGTCCAAGAATTCTAGATTTGTAACCAATCTCTCTGAACTGGTTCAGAAACGAATCTTTCAGCAAGTATCAGGTTCCTACACGGCCTGGTTTGACTTGGCTGTACCATATGCGCGCCTACATTTTTAGCAGACCAGGAAAAATGCGTAGTTTATCTACGTCAGTTCCCTCATTATTCGCATTAGCGATAGACTCGAATTGTGAGACATAGCTATCTGCATCATCGGAAGAATTCCTTTTAAAATAATCGTATTTAATTTTAGAAATAGAAGTGAAACGTGTAGCAGGACCCTCCATACCAAAGCTAATTAGGAGTTCAATAACTGGGCAGTGATTTCGTCTAGATTTCTTTGACTAGTATTCTCACTTTGTCTTTGTAAGAATTCCTCTCTAAGCTTACGATATCGTTCTAATCTGGATTCTCTATCTGACATACACTAGAGATGGAGATGGATTTGTCAGATTTCTTATAACTTTCCTAAACTATCCCCAGCAACGGCGCCAAAAATTGGTATATGTCGTACTATACCAACAGGGTTAATATAGATTTTATAGTAAATAATGTCGTTCCCACAGAGGATAGCGTTAGAAAGTTATGGTTTTGGTACAATTATGGCAAGTGGTTTCGAGTGTTATTCTGGTTGTCATCAGACATTAAAAAGTAACCAGTATTACTTATGTTTGGGATGCGTAATGTTACTAAATTCAAAACAACAATCTGGCCTCTATCGAATCGAATGAAGCGCATTCTACAGATGAGATGTTATCAGAGTAGTACAACAGTACTATACTCTGGCTGATAAAGGTGCCAACAGAGAATTGAGAATTGTTCGATGTATTCGCAACTGTGCAGATAATTAATTAATCGCATTCGCGAACTATTCGTTTCTAGACAGAAGTCCTCAACAACTAAAGCCCAACTTAATGGTTAAAGAACACAAAGAGTTTTAGAATACGTTAGAAACTTATGTCAAAGCCAATCAGGAAAACAGATCAAAGACTGAATTCTTCAGACAGGGACTATCATCTCATATGTATACATACAACTTTATTCAATGATCGTGCTAGACTATACCAAATATAGTCGTTATTCGAGTGCCGAAAAGAAAGTATTCGTGACAGACGAATAACATGGTTTAAAGACAGTTTTTAGAGCATGGTTTACGAAAACATAGCAAACGACTGTAATGCACTAGAGCGACTGTCTGATCAGAGAGTAATTCATGAAATTTGCTAGAGATTGTTAGCAGACTCAAGATCACTCACACTCAGCAGTGCGAAGAACAGAGATAAGAGAGAATAACTCACAGAACTCTATTCACTTCTTCAATCTCTTGCATAAGCATAAACTCTTCTCTCTCAATGATCGAGACTGAAGTGTGAGATCAATATATGTTCTACGGGACGAACAAACACACCTCTAAAACAACAGGTGTGTCGCTCCCGCGAAAGGGTCTAGTTAACAATTAGATTGAAAATACGTTTAACTATACCATAGGACGTATACTTAACTATGAGTTAAAGTTACTCTAGTTTATCATGTCTTTTCGTATCTAGTCATTTTGTATGGACGACCTAGTAAAGGTTGTCCAAGACAATGCCTTTTCCTTTTAAAGGTCATGCCTTTAATTACAAGGCAAGTACTTAGGAGATATATTCCCAAAAAATGACTTAGGCCTCTTCATGATTTATACTTATCCAGGTCGTATCTTCATTTTTGAGTATATCATGCCATATTTATGTTGATATTTTATATTTAACATTTTTGTGGCATCACATCATGCATTTATGATGTTGCCCTTCCCTCCTTTTGTGTGTGGTTGTGGACTGTAGAGTGGATTAGATTTGTTGTTCCCATAGAGTGGATTAGCTTCTTTTCTTGTTTGTGGACTAATGTAGGAACCAGCATTCAGGTAAACTAGTGGTGTAGTTCTTTCATATCTCTTACAGTCCAGTTCTTGATGTTCTTGGGGTGTCCAAGAATCAAAAGGCATGGTTGGTTTCTTGATTCTTGGACTCCTAAAATGCTGTAGATTACTTCTTGTTTCTTGTTTTGTCAATTCATGCAAGTGTAACTTAGTTTGGTAATGCTTAGGCTCTGATTCAGTTTGTTTTTAAGAGTAGATAGTTATAGAATCTGCTGAATGTTCATTTGGGCTGCACTCTGATCTGTGAATGAGCGTTCTTGGCTTGCATCTCTGTTAGAATGTAAGTGCGTTCAAGAGAGACGACCCTCAGTAGTCCTCTGACAAGCAGGACAAAAAAATATACTACAATGACAATCTGTCCCTTCTGCCTGGTTTGGCATTGTAAGATTAAGAGCACACATAACGAATGCCCTGAAGCCTGGTAATAGGCAGAATGCCAAGCTGTAGAAGCTATAAGCAAGAAGAAAAAGAATCATAGGAAACAAATCCTCTGGACCTTTGGATCTGTAAACATTTGGCGCCATTGCCCATTGAACTCGAACACCTTCTACATCAGAGACCCGCAACCTTGTCCACGCTCCGCCCATCCCCTCATGATCACATCTCAACCGGAGCCTCCCCTGTGTCGAAATCTCAACTAGAGAGCTCGTGCCCAATCTCAACTGACGCAATCTATTGAAATCTCGACCGACCGGTTTCCACTCAGATCTCAACTGACGGTACTCTATCGGATCTCAACCGAAGACCTCATTCCAATCTCGACCGACGGCCATGCGTTAGATCTCAACCGAAGCCTTTTTCTGAAATCTCGACTGACGGCCGTCAGTCAAATCTCAACCGACGGTGCCCCGTGAAATTTCAACCGAAGCCAATCATTCAGATCTCGACCGACAAGTTGCCTGAATCTTGACCGACGCACTCAGTTAGATCTCAACTGACGGCCTCAGTAAATTCTCAACCGACAGCCACTGTCACATCTCAACCAACGACCACTGTCAGATCTCGACCGATGGTGCCCTGTCTCAAATCTCAACTGACGGCCATTCAGTAAACTCTCAACCGACGGTGCCCTGTGAAATCTCGACCGACGGCTCTCAGTAAAATCTCAACTGACGACCTCAGTCAGATCTCAACCGACGGCCCTGCGTTAGATCTCACTGACGCCATCAGTCAGATTTTGACCAATTCCTCCTGTGTCAGATCTTGACCAACACTATCAGTCAGATCTCGACCAACCCCATCAGTTAGATCTCGACCGATGCCATCAGTCAGATCTCGACCGACATCTCTTATGTCAGACCTCGACCGACGTCCATCAGTCAAATCTCGACCGACAGCCCTCAGTCAAATCTCAACCGACGCCATCAGTCAGATCTCAACCGAAGCTCATCAATCAAATCTCAACCGACAGTGCCTTGTGAAATCTCAACCGACGGCCCTCAGTAAAATCTCAACCGACGACCTCAGTCAGATCTCAACCAACGGCCCTGCATTAGATCTCAACCGACGCTATCAGTCAGATTTTGACCGACGCCATCAGTTAGATCTCGACCGACGCCATCAGTCAGATTTCGATCGAAGTCTCCTGTGTCAGATCTTGATCGACGACCTTGCGTCAGATCTCGACCGACTCTTCGCATCAGATCTCAACCGACAACCTCGCAGATCTCGACCGACGCTTCGTGTCAGAACTCGACCGACACCCTCGCATCAGATTTCAACCGATGACCTCATGTCAGATCTCGACCGATGCCCTCGCGTCAGTTCTCAACCGACGGATGATCTCAGATCTCAACCGATCCTTGAACCATTGAGACCATAATCAAACACACCGCAGTCTCCTTGCTTTCCAATCGCACTACATGCATTACAACCGCATCGAGCTGACTCACAACTGTAGCAACTGCCTTGAGCCATAGCCATCGCACACAACTACGTTACACTGTAGTGATCATCATGAGCCATAGCCATCGTCAACAACAGCACCATAGCTATTGTAACAACCACAAATCATTGCAACACTCCCCAATCCACTCATCTCCATTCTCTACCCGTGGAAACCGCAAGCCATCTACTCTTCAACCATAGCAGCCTCATTCCCCTACAACCCGAGCATATCCAACACACGCACACATCAATCTATACTGATTATCTTGACCCGTAGATCCTAACTAACCACCATCATTGCAACAGATCCCAAGTGACAACGATACACCAGTCCATAACTAACCACAACTGATTGTAATCCAGCAGACCGCCTTCCATCGCCACAGCAGCACACCGCATTAGGTTGCAATCCACCTCAATTCGACCTGGGACAATCACCTCGAAGTCAACCACATATCATCGACATTCAAGCACCCCCACAACATCTTCGCAACCATCTCCATCCACCGTTGCAACTGTTTCCATCCCACACAACCGCATTCGTCCGTCACAGCCGCATCCAAGCACACTCATTCGCCCTACAACTACCCTCGGCCACCTTCACCGCAACACACAGACACCGCATTCAACTGTATCCGCCCTGGAACGATCACCTTGTCCTACCACCGCATTAAATCGCATTCCATCGCATCTATCGCACTCACCCGTCTCCACAGTAATCAATGCCACAGATCGCAACACACCGCAATCGACCGCTGACACCACACTCAATCGTCGCACCCATAAACACCGCATACAACCGTAGACACTGCAGTCACAACGCCTCCACCCTTCACTTGTCACCCGCAGTGATCCGCAGCACCCACACCGGACCGTAGACCGTAAACCGTAGGACCGCAAAAAAAAAACAAAATTTTTCTTTTTTTCCAAAAACACCAACACCTCGGAAAATCCAAAAACAATAAAAAAAAAACTCATACCAGTACTCAATGGACCAACAAAAAGACTCTGAAATTTGAGACGATTATCCATACGAGGTCAGGTCCCCTGTAGCTGAACAAATTAGACGCCATAGGTTCTACCGAATGCGGGTCGAACTCCAAGAGCCATCCACAAACCCATTCGAGGGAGAAGTTCCTGATAGAGCCGAGTACTCACGCGCACGATCCCATTTTTCTGGTGCTGAGCCCTCACAAGTCAGACCCAAACCTAGTGAATTTTCTACTACCCACGAAGCTCATTTTGAAGTACGTACAACCAAGCTAGATCTACCAAAGTTTGACGGTAGTTCGGACCCTCAAAGATTTTTGCAAATCTTTGAGAATGCATGTGATGTGTATGGCGAAACATCTCCCGATGCTATGGTCCAGGTTTTTCACATGTGTGAATGTACTTGTTTTATTGATATATGCATGTAATCAAATGCTCTTGCCTTTGAGATAGATCTTGATTATCAATCTATGCTTGATCTTTGTGCAATCACCAAGTCTTAGGAGATCATTATCACACTTTAGAGTACTCCTACACATGTGAAATTTAACAGTTTTGAGCTGATGATCATACAACTGTTGTGAATTTCTCATCTCAATATGATTTTCTTTTATGAATTAGCATGCCTTTGTGAATTTCTAATATTTTGTTGATCTAGTTGTGTATCGAATTTGAGCATGTCTATAGAACCATTGAAATAGTTGTATGATGTAACTACTTTTTGAAGATGTTCCACCATGTTGTGTGTGGCAACAATAACATCTTTCCAAACCGAGTATTGGATCTTAGTTGATTTCCCAGAATGGTTTGATAAAAAATGGCGAGCTTTGGCTCCTCTGATGTTTGGTTTGCAAAGGATGTTTCCCATTTTGCCTGAAAGCTTCTCATTCTTTTATATTTTAACATGTCCCTTATGAAGGCCTACTTTGGACAAAACTTTCTCTAAGCGGCTAAAAGCATGGCTTGGTTGTACAAAAAAAGGACCCATTTTTCATTGTACCTTTTGGTTGTACATCTCACTTTTTAGGAATTTGGGAGGGAGCTTGATAGATGCTACCCACAACTTAATGCAACGAAGGTGTCCCTAGTAATGATGGGCCTACCCTCTCGGAGTATTGGGGGGTAAGTGGTGGGCCTACTCTCTCTCCTCCAATAAAAAGGTAGTCTATTTCTACCCAAAAAAGGTAATGTCCTTGACAGTCCATGTTGTACCACCAAAACATGATTTTACCCAAGCAAGCTATTGCTTGTCTGGATGATACTTTGGCTTAGTATTCCAAACAAATAAAATATGAAGATATATCAATTTCTCTTTGATTCTTACCTCCCCATGGAGTGTGCAAATATGGAAATTTTTCAGAGGAATTGGTAATATTGGTTTTCAGCTTGGGTCTTTTGTATCTCTTGAAACTCTTGTGTTCTTGAACATGTCTCTTGCAGTCATTAGAGGAGTTCTAAATCCAAAAAAGACCCTTTGTAAAGATTCTTTTTATATTTTTTCTCAAATGTTTCTTACACATGGACCAATCAAAACACTCAAATTTGAAATCTACGTAACGTAACTTTTTGAGTCCACATTTTGATTTCATACTAAAAATGACATAACTTTTTAGTGGTATGTCTGAATTTAGCGGAGTTTGGTGCATTGAAAGCGCTCAACAAGGGCTTTCCAATGATATGTTAGATGACTACTTTTGAGCTACGATTAAAACGCTATGGCAAGTCAAAAGTATTGGTGTTATAATATTTTAATAATAAAAAAGACATCTTGCACGAATTCTTGAAGGGTCTTTTGGAAATCAAAACTCCTCTAATGTGTCATGCAGTATAGGCATGGATGTTTTGAAGTTGCTCCATGAGAGAAATTGAACATGCCCTTCAATGACTTTAAGTCTCCGGCCAAATGCCATTCCACATTAAAATCACATATTCCGAGAACATTGAGAGGTGTGTTGTTTATATGACCTTCGATTATCTCTGGAAATTTGGTTTTACTAAAAGGCTACAAAAGAACATCATGTTCTTCCTTTAAAAATTATTCAAAACAAATGATCGTAAATTATAGCAATAGAATTGGCTCTCATCACTCAATCACATAGATTTAAATTCTAGATAATAACAAAAAAATAAGATATAATGTCAAGAATTATAATGAGAAAACTAGTTAGTATTACTCAATCATAATAGATTTAAATCTTAGGGAATAACAAACTAGTATTACCTAGAAACCACCATATGTCATTTTCAGACTGCACACTAAAATTTAGACCCTCCGAGTTTGTCGTATTGCTAAGTGCTCCATTCATGAGTGTCAAACTAACCCTTTCTAACTTTTGTCCCTTTATTACTTTGATTCATCTAACTTGAGCACTAAAATTTACTTTGCACCACTTTCATTTGTCATCCTATAAAATTTTACAATAAATCTAAGTAAATTATTCAAATACACAAACATGTTGTTGGTACAATCATATGACAGAGCGCCAACTTTCGAATTGTAAGTTTCATTGATATGGTAAAAAATGTCGATTATTTTTTGCATACCCATGTTTAATGCATCTCTCTCTAATTTGATTTAAAATGGTAGAGGAATCATAAATTTTGCAAGGTGTACTTGTCCATAAGCCTCTTTGATAATTTTGAACATTGTGGCATATGTTGGAAACTAAGTCCACAGTTGTCTCCTTGGTGAATATTAATTTCTATTTCAAGATTCTTCCTACATTTTTATTGATCGTTGATCTAGGGTCAGATGCAACCTACTTTGGTTCTATGTTTGCTCATCTGATACCTGTAGGAATCACAAAACTCAGACAACCGAACTATTCGAAGAACGACTACATCATCGGGCTTTTGGCTGATCTTCATCCATGGGTAATGACTAAAGGGTAACCAATTCTATTCTTTTCACATTTGAATGTCAAGTTCAGTTATTTGAAGATCACTAATACATTGTCTTCACGACAGTCTGTAGAAATGAACTGATTGTTGCACAGTTCACATTTTTCCCAACTCCCAAAAAATGCAACAATTTCTCGACAGTGACTTCTTTTCAACTATTTCGAAGAAGTAAACTTGTTGTCGGCTTTTTCGCATTTTCCAAAAAAATGCGACAAATGCGAAATGTGACTATTTCGACATTAGTTTCAACACCTTCGGGTTTTTCACTCGAATTCTTCAACCATCAAGTCACTCGACGACCGAAGTCACCAAAGTGTCTGAAGTCTCTGACGTCACCAATGTGACCGAAGTCTTTGAAGTATTCGACATCTTTGACTTATCTGAATACTTCGATGATCTATTGCTCCAACTACTTTGAAGTCATCCGAAGTGTCTGAAGTCTCCGACTTCTTCGACAACATCGACCTTCAAGTCATTCGAAGTGTCCGAAGTATCCGACGTCTTTGACGATCGACTTATTCAACTACTTTGATAATCACCTGCTCCATTGACTTCGACGATCGAGTCACTCGACTCATTCGACTTCCTCAACGACTTCAAGTCATCTGTCTCGTCTGACTAAGTACACATTGTACAGCCCTCGTTGTAGTTTCAACATTTATTGAGTACAACGAAGTACATAGTTGGTAGCTAAACATTTATTGTAATTAATTACAAGGATGCGGTGTATAAATACATCTTTCTCATGCATTCTCTATGATGCTCCGCCAACAGAGCGAATGATATCGAGCATCCAAGTTACACCTCCATTTTTGGCTGTAACGTATTCAATGTTGTTCAAGCTTTCATTATAATATAGAAGCAACATGTTCTATCATCTGTGTTTAACGTAGACGCATGATGTTGTGATTTGATTACACTCTTACTGCTTGTTCATGCTTGTTCACTCAGTGGACGTCAACAACTCCTTAGTATCTGTTCAGATGATGGCTGTCTTTGATGCGTAAGGAACTTGCATTATCATACTGCATTATCACTTCTTTACATTTTGAAATGAACTTCATACTGAAAACCAATTTACAATAATACCACACAGTATCTAATCTCTTCGGTGGACTATACTCAATTTCATAACATCAAACTTTGTATTTTCTCCTACATTACTAAAAGCTATGAGTACTTCAGATTTGAATGTCTACTTCAAGTCAGTGTAACAGTCTTTTATTATTATTACTTTGTATGTGGACGACACACTTCTCTTTAGTGATAGTGTCGAACTAATAAAAGATGAGAAATGAATGTTTTTTGTAAAATTCGACATGACAGATTTGGGCGAAGCTCAATACTATCTACATATTCAAATCCAAAAAGATTGGAAACAGAAGTTGATCTACGTCATTACTCAGCAAAGATACATTTACAATATGTTCTGATTTGTGCATACTACTTATTGAATCAATCATATTTTTTTATTGTGTTCAATTTTATGTCGGAATGTATGCAAACTTCTCTGAAGTTGTTTGTATCTGTTAAATCTCTTATTGTTTAGTTGGGGCTTCTAGCAAGATGAGCCACAGGGTGGCAAATCTAGTTGCAATCCTATAGCCCACCGTCGGATGAACGATACCTGACGTAGTAGGACAGAGATAGACGGTCAAGATATATCTATTTGTAGCCTATGCTATGGTTCATAATCTAAGTGTAATTCTCGAACAATGATGTAATGCCACATGTCCGCTATCATTGCTCATGAATGCTACGAGATTAATGTCCATCCAATTTTTCCCATGAAGAACCCCTCAGCTCAAATGACAAGGCCTGAACTCCAAATTAGAGCCATCTAAAAACCTTCTAAATAAATACCAGATTTTAATATACCGTATATTGTTGAACCGTCTCAGTCCAAACCTCAAATTCAAATTTAAATAAGTAATAACCATATTATTCCAATTCAGGAAGCGCCAGCGATTTGAATTCAAATCTCTCTCTCTCTCTCTCTCTCTCTCTCTCTCTCTCTCTCTCTCTCTCTCTCTCTCTCTCTCTCTCACACACACACACACACACACACATCATATGTATATATATGATACAATGCCTCTTCAGTCGTGAATGCACCCTGTCTTCTTCTTGTTGTTTAAGCTTTACTATCATCGCCTCTTGATGATAAAAAAGGTTTCACATCCCTTGGTTAGCAAGCTTCGGGGTATCAACTAATAGAGCAGCAGCATTCTAGAAAGCACTTCAGATTCCCGAGCAAACTTTCTAGCAGTTGGCTGATCTTCGTGTGACTGAAACTTATAATTGGTTATTGCTTGTGGCTGGGGACTGTGCAATCTCAGTTCAGTAGTAATCCTTTCTCAATATGCTGCGTTTGATGTGCTTTTCTTGTAAAAGTAATGCAGGCATTGATAAATCAGCAAAAAATTACTGAAGAACTACTGGAATGTCTTACTGATCATCCTTGTTCGTTCTGTTGTTAACAGAGGATGCAGGCATCTATTCAAATAGCTATGACGATCCAGTTGTTAATAGTTGTGGCCTACGCAGCTGTAATACATTTGCTTGTTGTGCAAGCGGTGGAGGTTAACATCAGCAGCGTAGGTCCAATTCAAGTGTGTCAGATGCTTTCACCATCACCACGCCTCGAGATGTTTGTCGATTCACTTCCAAGAACTCCTCTCATCCACCTCCTACCTAAAACTCCGATTGAAATCGGAGCCTACAAAATCACTCAGGTGAGGTGACAAACCATTTGCACCTGCCCTGCATTGCAGCTTCTAATTCAACTGTGTTCTCACTAATTCATGACGAGAACTCTTTTTTTATGTAATCTGATATAGTAGTGGATATGGTGGGCTTGGATTAATGCTGCAGAAGCTGCATCGGGATCTTCCACCCACTACATTGTATGCCTACGGAACCAGCTTGGAGGCAGCAACCTATCCTGGGCCAACTCTGGTGGCAAATGCGGACGAGGAGGTGATAGTGCGCTGGACAAATCACATCCCTGATCTGAGCCACATTCTTCCAGTAGATCCAACGATTGAAAGAGCTAATCCAAGGCTGGGCGGCGTGCCTATAGTGACCCATCTGCATGGCATGGAGGACGAAAGCTTTTACGACGGCAATCCTGATGCGTGGTATACTCAATTTGGAGAGAAAGGACCGGCTTACGTGACGGAGGAGTATCACTACCCAAATGCGATCGAGCCCGCGCTTCTGTGGTATCACGACCACACTTTCGGCCTCACTAGGCTCAACATGGTTGCAGGATTGGTGGGAACCTATGTGGTAAAATCTGCTGCCGAAAATCTGAGTCCTTTGCCTAAGGGTTTGTATGAAGTAGTGCTGGTTCTGCAGGACAAGCAATTTTTCTCCGATGGGTCTATCAACTTTCCCAACATCGGCAATGCTGCAGATGTGCATCCCATTTGGTGTGTGGAGTATGTGGGCGATACTATTCTTGTCAATGGCAAGGCATGGCCCTTCATGGATGTGTTTCCCTTTAAGTACAGATTCAGGCTTGTCAATGCAGCCAACAACCGCTTCTTCTTGCTTTCTTTGAATCATCCCAACATGAGTTTTATCAAAATTGGAACCGATGGAGGTCTTCTACCTCGCCCAGTCGTGCAGCAACAAATCAGAATTGCTCCAGCAGAGAGGGTGGATTTCATCATTGATTTCTCTGGCCTGCCTCCGAACACAACTATGGTGCTGCGTAATTCTGCTCCAACTCCATTTCCTAATGGCGTAGCCCGTCTCACTCCTGAATCAGCCAGAGCAGTGATGCAGTTCAGAGTAGTCTCTCCACCGCAGGCAGTCAAAGATAATAGCCTCATTCCACCAATTCTAGGATCAGAAGCTCCATTCATAAGTGAAGATTTTGCTTCAAGGAGGTTTCATCTACTGGAAGCCACGAACACCTCTTCCAACGAGCCTTACGCATTGCTGATGAACAATCGTACCTACAGGGATCCACCCACCGAGATCGTGAGGGCAGGAAGCACAGAGATTTGGGATATGATCAATCTCACGCCTGTAGCACATTCCATGCACATTCATCTCATCAAGTTTCATGTGAGCGATCAACAGCCATTCAGCATTTCTCGCTTCACCAATCGCACATGCTCGTTGGCTTTTCCATATCCTGATCCCAGGAGCTGCTTCACTGGGCCAAGGAGGCCACCAGACGTCGATCAGATTGGCTGGAAGGACACAGCGGTCACTTTTCCAGGATTTGTGACTAGATTTCTGATCAGATTTACAACACAAAAAGGACTGCCTTTCCCTTTCAATCCAACAATTGGGCCAGGCTATGTGTGGCATTGCCATCTGGTGGATCACGAAGACAACTCCATGATGCGACCTCTTCTCGTCAGAATCTAACTAGCTTTTCAGTTTTTTCCCCTATCATCATCAAACAGCATGATACAGCCAGCTTCATCTCTAGATGATTTTGTACTCTGATCTAGGTTATGGCAATGCCTCATCTAAAATCTGAGCTTTCCATCCTGTCATCCTTTATTGATAATTTTGCAATAAAGATTCTGGCTGATTATATCAATTGCAGCAAATGGTTTCATGACTAGATTTCTGATCAGATTTACAACACAAAAAGGACTGCCTTTCCCTTTCAATCCAACAATTGGGCCAGGCTATGTGTGGCATTGCCATCTGGTGGACCACGACGACAACTCCATGATGCGACCTCTTCTCGTCAGAATCTAACTAGCTTTTCAGTTTTTTCCCCTATCATCATCAAACAGCATGATACAGCCAGCTTCATCTCTAGATGATTTTGTACTCTGATCTAGGTTATGGCAATGCCTCATCTAAAATCTGAGCTTTCCATCCTGTCATCCTTTATTGATAATTTTGCAATAAAGATTCTGGCTGATTATATCAATTGCAGCAAATGGTTTCATGACTGGCTGTCAATGCTCTTCGTTTGTGGTCATCCTATTGACTAAGAGATAGAAAAGAAATTAGCTGGTTGTATAATTTTGATTGTTTTCTAGAAGTTCCCTCTACACTCCTCTAGGTTTGACATTTGAAGGATTCTAAATACTCGCACTCATTGCGGACCAAATGTAGTGCATTGTTACCAGGAGGGCTCGTGCATGGAGAAATAGTTTGATGTGCCTCCAGCTGTCTGCTTTTGCTTAGTAGCCACAGACTTCTCTGCTCTTTGATTTTATTGTTGCCATCCAAAAGAATTTTTTCTCTTGGACTACTTCTGCAGCTTAGGCAGTCTCAATCTGATCAATATCTACACATGCAATCGAGAAGAAATATGGCTCGAAAGCTGCACTGGGCAGGATTTCTGTAACTATCTGATCTTCATATTCTTGCATGAAAGCCTCATGGCCCACAATGCAAACAATCTTCTAGCCTGTCTAACCCATTTCGAAAGACAGTGACGACTAGTTGGCATATTACACTGTTCCATAGCTTATGTCGTCCAGGCTTCTTCAATTGCTTGAAAATCTTTTTATCTCAGTTTAGTATATGATTCATTTCTCTCATTATTTTTCCAGAAAACAATCATCAAACTAAGGAAGTCCTAAGAAGAACATTACATATCTTTTGACTCTTGATTCGCATAGGAAAAATCCTTTGGAACTATCTTATTCTAGAATGAGACATATATTACCAAAAAACTACAAATTGGAGTGCTAGTCATTAAATGATAATGGAGTTATTCCATTGGTCCATTTTTCAAATGAGGGACTAGTTTAGCCCTAATTTCACACTTATATTGAGTTGCCACTCTTTGGTACATGAGATGGCATGGACTCTCTTGCCACATAGGGGCAAATGAAAGTGGGTTTTTCGACCTCGAGGCCTTGCTTGGCACGTTGAGGTGTAAGGGGCAACGTCATAAGAAATGGACCAATGGCATGAGAAAGACTCAACCTAGCCAAACAACTTGCAACATTTTATTTAACAATTACCAATCAAGTGTGAAATAGGGATGGTGTTATTCTCACTTACCAAGGCTTAAAAAAAGGGTGGCAAGAGAAGCTTAGAGCACATGAAGTTCCCACTTGTACTGTGAAAACACCCTAAGGCTAACAATTGCCCTAAGGAAAAAATAAAAGTCATATAGTCTCTTCATAATAACCTTGTTAGATTATGGTACTTTGACTTGATTAGAACACAAGCTAACTCTTAGTTTAGCAAAATTTCATGATTTAATAATAAGATAAATAGGACATAAAGCTAGGTTAACATTAGAGAAAAATATGAGTCTGAAAAGGCCCTATAGGGAATGCCATGTAAGAGAGATAAAAATAACAAAAAATTAATAAAATATCATTTTTGTAACTACAACGCAAATGAATTTAACTTGTTGCAGTCACATCATAAGTGACTTGTACTTAACCACAATTATATGAGACTTTCGAAACATCGAAACGTTGCCTCTTAAAATTTGGAAACATCCAAAAATCAACATTTACAAAGAGTTTAAGGTCAAAAATTCAAAAAAGTAATAGCGCTTCAAATATATGACTACCATCCTCTCCAAAGTTGAATATTTGATTGTTGGCATCTCCATGTCGAGGGACAAACATGTGTTTGCCACCATTTTTAAATTTGTCATATCCATATATTTAGATGAAAGTTTTACTGTATTTAATCTTATTTAACAGCTTGAAACTCATCTGTTATTGTCACTACTATTTTTCGTTGATGACTACGCTTTATCATCTTAATGTGCATCTTCCATCTGACTATGGTCTACTTAATCAAAAAAATTGAAATTATCAACTTCTGATATGATCTTTTATATGGAATAAAAGCTAAAGCATTTAGGTTTATGGTCATTAGAAACATTATATCCTAGCGATCCACATTTATTGCAACATCCTGATTTGCATTTTGGTGACCCAATTAATAATTTATAAGTGTCATAAAAAAGGGGTCATTTAAGTTATCGTGAAAATTTGAAAGCCTATCTAATTGCAGATTCAATGCAGAAAAAAAAAATTTAGAAAAAAAATTAGAGAAAATATCAAAGGCATATCATGTATCATGAAACATATAAACCTGAAAGATAGTTTTAAAGAAAATGAGGTCTTCATAAAATAGTTTGAAATGCTACATTCTTCTTTATGTGAGTTTACAAATAGTAATGATGAGATGAAAGTTGCATTTCAATCCATGCATATCCCATATTTGTATTTATTTTAAGATACAAACTTGTTGAATAAAAAGGCAAAAAATAATAAAAGAAAGAGATTGACAATAAAGGATGTTTAAGATTATTAATAAAGAGGAGGTCACCAAAAAAGAAGGATATGTGCATTCAAATAAGTGCATTCAAGTGAGTGCTAGCTTATTTGTGTTTGAATTGTTTAAATTTTTTTTATTTAAGGCAATCAGTAGTTCTATCATGTTACTTTATTTTCACTTATTTGGATGAGATTTAGCATTGTGTTGCAATCAATAAAGTTTTTGTGTTTGAAATCTCAACCAACTATTTCTTGACAGTGATATTTACTTTGTAGATCTACATTGGTTGTTGAATAACATTTGAAAGAATCATGAGATTTATATTGGAAAATTGTTAGGGTTTGTTTTGACTTCTAAGTCAATGAAATCAATGTGGAACAACAACATAATGAGAAAATTTAAGGCTTCAGGTACGAAGACCATTATGAATGAAGTTGAAAAAATACTTGACAACATTAGTTCAAGGTGCATTTAATATTTCTAGCATCAGTAAAGAAGCATAGGCCACAATGCTTAAGATGATATATGAAGCATTTGCACAAGTATAAAAGAATTTCCAGTCCCATGGCCATTTCATCTTAAAGTAAAAAGAGACATATTGAACCAAGGCATGCAAATGATAGTGGGTATTCCATTTTAGATCATTGAGGTATATTGCTCAAAGGGAGAATCTTTACCTTATGACAATTCCAATAATTTGTTCATTGACATTAGTTAGTTGCTACCATTCATAGTAGAGTTTTATACTATTACAAATAAGTTGATAGTTCTTGTAAAGTTAGATAAATCTAAAATTATAAAAGGACAAAAATGGAGAGAGTTAGTTTCACAGTCATGCGTAGAGCACTTTTAAATTTAGAACATTTGAACGATTTCAACTTTAGTCTCAAACCATAAAATGTTATTTGGTAGTTGGCAGCTTTCCATGTAACATTGATCTTTGTAAATTTTACAATAATGTTTTTTGTGTTAAATTTATAATGTTAAACATTTTTTGCATCTTTGTTATAGCCTAAGGGTGTTGAAAGAAAACCATGACATTCTTTCATGAATATTTAGTAGAACATCCTATCATGCTATCAATAAAACTCCTAGGAAGTTCTACTAATTATTCTAAGCAACTCTCATTCTGTGATAAGGTTGATTCACTACCAAACTCTCACTTATTCACTCGATTAAGTGGACACAACCACAAAATACAAACTTTGATTAATACATATCAAAACTTAAATCAGTATGATCTTATTCTTCAAAGCCATATGATTAGTCCCTTTAAAAAAAAATTGCTTCCCTAGAACATTTGTAAAAACCCCATTCAAATTGTAAATGATTATAGCAACAATCTCACACTGCATTCCAATAAAAAGAGCGAGCTTACAAACATAGCTTCATGAGATTGGAATGAATAAGTCGAGTAAAAGCTTACTATAGGTAGCTGTTATGTGTGGAGCCCTAGTCATGGATATCGCAAACTGCTTGTCATTTGCCTTTGTGTCCCGTGGACTCGTTGTCGTGGACCTTCCGGAATTCTACCATGTTGGAGTCAATCTTCACTCCTACTCACCTAACCTCATTTCCTGAGCACCACGATATTCTCTCTCTACAATGACAGTAGCCTTACTCGCATAAGTCGAATAGTCTGTACATATAACTACTTGAAGCAGAGCAGGATCAACTCAACTTCATCGAGTTGACTTCACCCACTCACCGAAGTCTATCGACGACTTCGACTCCATCGACGTCTTCTCAAGGGTGAACAAGTCGACTCGATTCATTCGACACCTTCGACGATTGTCGCGACTATCATTAGTCAAAATGGATCTCATCGTCTACTCTGTAAACTGCAGACTACATCACCATTCACTGTGCAATAACTGCATCACTTCACGACTGTTAACCCACAGAATTGTAACCTTCACGACCACTGCAACTGATGTGTATGCACACACAATAAATCAATAATGAATTATGCGATGACTTATATATCAAATAAGAAGAGTCAATAGTCAGTGGTAGCATGAATCAGAGTTCCATTGTGAACTCCCTTGTATCAGACTATTTGATCCATAGGATCATAGATTTTAGAGAGTGGAGGTAATTCAAGAAGTAGAGATGGTATGAACTATTTTCGGACACAGGATCATGATTTGATAGTTGTATTCAGAACATCTTAATACAAATTCTCTATTTTCTTATATGTATTCCACTGTTGAATGCCTTCTGATAATTTCTCTCTCATGTACTGATACTCATTTCATGACTCATTCGGAATATCTGGTTGTCTTAGATGCCTAATTGTTTCTCTCCCTTCATGGTTGTCTTCGACACCTACTAGGATATTTCTTTGGTCAATCTGAGTAATAGTCTAAATCAACAGATTGGTAAAGGTCTTGTCATAATTCTATGTTGAGTTTTTCCCTTGACTGAATATCGCATTTAGCAAGGGTGGTATCAAAGCTGCTAAATAGTATATTCAAACATAATCATTCTACTTCATATGAAACCCAACAGAGTGGTATCAGAGCCATAGGTCCAAATTGTTATATTATTCAATACTATTTTACAATTTTTTAGATCATTCATTATGGAAGGAATATCTTCAGAGATCCGCTTGATCAATAAGTTCAACGGTGACGATTTCCACATTTGGGAATTCAAAATAAAGATGATACTCATTGAGAAAGAACTTTGAGGATACGTCAACGGTTCCATAGCCAAGTCGGCTGAACCTGACATGCTGACCACTTGGAAAGCTAAGGATCTCCAAGTCTAAAGCACCTCCGAGTGTTTGGTTTCTTTGCTACATGCAGATTTCATTTGACCTAAGAAAGAAGCTCAATCTTGTTAGTTGCAGAAGTATCTTTGTCAGATACTCGACATCACACTAAGCCTATCAAATCTACGATGTCGAATCACAGTCAGTCAAGACGTCATCTTTTTTGAAAATAGACTTTTTGACTTCAAGCAGAAGCAGCCAATGCAAGAGTTCGTTCCAATGACTTCCATTATCATTGACAGGCTTCGACCTGCAACTATTCCGACAACAATCGAAGATATCCATGTCACACAGCAAGGAGAATCATCATCTCAGCAATCGACTATTGTTCGAAGGACTGCTCGACATCGACAAGGGTTATCCCTCAGGCATTCATCAGTTATGATGAACATGCCTCTGTGGCAGAAGCATTGTCGAGTTCAAATGCAGACAACTGACGCACTGCCATGCTTACAGACTATGGAGGCCTAATTTTTTTTCACAGACAAGAAGATGTAGGCCCTGCGAGGGCTGCTATGGCCTCAGTAGGCCTGATACCGACTAGAAAATGTATAGACAACTAGTAGACAGGTGGAAATAACCTGTAGAGCCACGTAGCAGGATGCAAATAACTCACACGCAAGTCGCACATGTCACAAATAGGCTGCAGATGGTAGGCAGGTAGGTAGATAGCTACCACAGAATCATGATAGGTCGCAGACAGGCTAAAAATAGCTCCAACTATCTGAACTGATCTGGCAAAGGTTTTGAAGATCTGACAAAGGTTCAACATTTGCCTAAGAACATCCTTCACCTAGGTACTATGGATAATAAAAGATTTCAGGACCTGGACCTATTTCCGACCTCATTTTGGCATTCTGAATCCATCTATCAGGTCGGTGAAGGTTAATAATGACTATAAGATGCTCGACGAAGGTTCCCAAAATGGTAAACTATTGAACATTTGCTTGTGACTTAAAAACAGGTAATAAATCTTTAGAGAACCTTTGCCCAACTCAGTATAGGTAAATCTAAGGTGGATGTGTGATTTGGCAACTCGGCGAAGGTTTCTAAAACCGTATGTAAAGAAAAAATGTCTGAAAAGTGATTTTCTAAGGCATTTTTCATAAAAAGATAATTTATGAAAATACTTTCTTTCAACTTTTTTTGATCTGATGACTTATTTGACTTTTGCTCATCATTCTTTCTTTCTTTCTTTTTTTTTATTGTCTTTTTCCAAAAGAAAAATTAATCAAGTAGTGACAAACAAAAAATTGTAAAACAACAAAAGTAAAACTGACAAGGTATTGGATCAAGCTGGTTGAACTAGCTATACTGGCTGCCAAAACTTGCGTAGTCGGCTGCCATTCACCAGAGTATCAAATCGTTTTCCATCCAAGTGTTCTAAAATAACTGCTCCATAATTCAATATCACTTTGACCTTGTATGGTCTTTTACTTGTAGATTTCAATTTGCCTTTGATCAGTTTCGTCTTGTACATCAGTGCTAGATCTCCTTCCTTCAGATCTTTGTTGTGTAATCGCAATCATGCCATGTCTTGCGGCGAGCTTTCTCTACTGCTAATGCAAGAATTGTCATCAATCTGGTCTCACAAAATTTTTGTAAAGCCTCAAGGATTTTGCATCATCCAACCACTCCATTGCCGCTATGCGTAAAGATGGTATCAAGAATGTAATCGGCATAACTGCATCTTGACCATAGACAAGATGGAATGGTGTTTGATTCGTACTACCTTTGTAAGCTATTTTGAATGCCCACATCTTTATAGAAAAAACCATGGCTAATGCTTCTAGTTCTGTTGTCGAATAATTCTTATCAAGATCTATAAGCTATCGGCTTGAAAACCTGATGGGATAATATTTCTTGTGTTCACCTGGCTCATCAAAACTGATCCAATTACATATTTTGATGCATCAGTATGAACATGAAACTCAATTGTCCAAATTGGAGCTCGTAGTATTGGTCCAGAAGCTAAAGCTTTCTTCAATCTTTCAAATGCCTCCAACGCCTCAACTGTCATTTTGGAATAATCCGTAGCAATGCCATGTTTTGATATCACATGTCCAAGGACAACTCCATGAGTAGCCCAAATTTGACAGATTTGGTATTTGTGACAACGTTCAAACACTTTTTCCAAACGATCCAAGTGGTTTGTGTCAGTACTATGGACTTCGAGATCATCAAGTAGATTTCAAGGAATTTCTACAAGTAGTCTTTGAAGGCGAACTGCATGACCCTTTGAAATGAACTAGGTGCGTTACAAAGTCCAAACGACATAACTTTATAAGCATAAGTTCTCCATTATGTTGCAAAACTTGTTTTATGACAATCCACAGTTGTAATCTTGACTTGGTTGTAACCACTAAATCCATCCAAAAAATTGTAGGCTTTTGCTCTAGCAAGGCGGTCCATTATGATTTCAATAAAGGGTAACGGAAAGTGATCCTTTTGTGTCACTTTGTTGAAGGCTTTGAGATCCCGCAAATTCTCATCTTCCCACTCTTTTTAGAAATGACAACAATTGGAGAAACCCATTTGATATGTTCGATTTCATAAATAAAGTCGGCTTCAAGTAACCTTTGTAGCTCTGTCTTTATAAGTTCAGTAACGTTTGGATTACAGCAATAAAATTTTATGCAGGCATCAATGGTATTGTATGCTCAATAACGGATGTAGGAATCCCTTTTAGATCCTTGTATGTCCAGGCAAAACAATCTTGGTACTTGATCAATAACTTCCTTAACGCTTGAAATTGTTCGAGAGTAAGTTACGCTCCAACTTGAACAATTTTTTTGAGTTCTCCTGGTTCCGCAAGATTCATTCTTTCTCTTCTGGTTCATGATGAGCTTTCGATAATATAATCATAACATCATCCAAAGTATAGTGTTTGAAATGCTCGGGCATGTCATGCTGGACTTCTTCTGATTGTTCTTTTTCATAAGGATTGATCTTGGATTTTCATTTAGCTTTCTTGGCAGGAATCGATCATGTAGGTGATGACTTTCTAGAAAATGTGCTCTTCTTTTAATGTGATGACTTCCTTGATGGTGATTTTTTGCGAGAAATCTGACTTGAAGAATCATCCTTGATCTTCTCTTTTTCTTAATCCAATAAAGGTGGTACATTTTTAGAATCAACTTTTTGAGATGATTTTTTCCATTTCAGGACCATGTTATAGTGTTGCTTAGCTTGCCTCTTCGTCATTGGTCCTGCAGCTTTTCCTTTCTTCAATACAACTGTTTTAGGCGGTTTTATTGTTGGTTCATCTGGAATATCTCGAACTCCAAATCTCGTAGAATCCATATGATTGAGAATCTGCTCATCTGTAAGCTCTGCATCTTCATCATAAGAAGTCAATGCATGACGAACATGGAATTGGATCTACTGATATCCAGCTATGTTGATCATATTCAATGGAAAAGTCATCTGCGCATCCAAAGTTTGATCTGGTAAAGGAATATTGCTCAATTCGGATTGAATATCTCATTGACACAGAGCATCCAACAATCCATTAACAATAACTTGAACAAGTTCTCCTTCCTTAATGCTCTCATGAATGCAAGCTAACTCATCATTCAAAGCTTTAACTCTCAAAATAAAAGTATTTGGAATTTCTTCACTCTCTTTCAAACAAGAAAAGATTTGTCTTCTTATAGTTAACACTCTAGAAGTAGACTTGGATTCATAAAGCTTCTTCAATGAATCCCAAGCATCCTTTGATGAACTACTCTTATCAACTTCCTTGAGAAGCTCATTGGTAACATTCATCTTTATCATGTGTAGAGCCCTTTTGGCCCTCTTGTCATACCTCATTTGATCTTGTTGTGTTGTTGGTGTCTCCTCCAAACCTACAACAATATCCAAAACATCATTCATCTCAATAAGTGATTCCATCCCCACTTTCAACAATGAATAGTTACTTGACGTAAGCCTATCATTGGCTTCCAACATGACTCCACATAATGTAGCCATGTAGCAATGACCTGATCCTCTCTTTCAACCTATTTCAATGCACAAAGCACTCCTTTGAACAACAACAAATTTTTTCAAAAGGAAATCACAAAGATATGAAACTACTCAAATCTCTTCTAGCACTTATACCAAGCAAATCAACACATAGAATAGTGAAATTTTGATCAACTTATGATCTATCCTCAATCTAATGACTCTTGCCACTTCCTAAGATTCAAACACACTCAAATGAAATTCATTACCCTCACAATCTAGAGATCCAATTGAAATTAGAATTTTGACAAAATCACAAAAAATTGATTATTTCAAAAACTTGCCTAAAACTTGATGTGCAATCTTGTAGCCACCACTTAGGCTTTTCCAATGCTCTAAAAATTCACCAAATCCAACATGAATTGTGAGAAATCAAAATTAATCAAGAATATAACCCTAAATAGAGTTTTGAGCACAAAATATCCAAGCTACATATGCAAGAAACTCGATTTTGGTGTAGAATCTAATCTAGCATGCTTTAGCATTGATATCTTCTCCAAATCATTGATAGATGTGATTGCTTCCTTCATAACCTGAAACACAAGCTCTGATACCATGTGAAAGATTTCGGATCAATTAATATCTAAATCCATTAAATGATCTTGGGTTAGAAAGACAACAACTCACCAATCTTGCCAATGTAGAAAAATCAGCATCTCCTCTAAGAATGAGATGCAAACTCTAATAGATCTTGATCAAACATGAATCAAAACATAAAATAATGTTGTTGACTGTACAGTAACAATAAGCTATTGTATTTCACACGTATGGATCTAAAAATAACATTTAATAAGCATTCTACACATAGAATTGCAAGATATTACAAGTATAGTACACCAATGGATAGTAGAACCCAAGAGAACCATGTATAAGCATGTATGAGATAAAAGAGAGAGAGAGAGAGAGAGAGAGAGAGAGAGAGAGAGAGAGAGAGAGAGAGAGAGAGAGAGAGAGAGAGAGAGAGAGAGAGAGATCCCTCTTCCCATGAGTTACAACCTTTTATAGCAGGTCCAAACCTAAGGTTAAATTTTGGTTTTTCTCCCTACTATTATTGTGACTAGATTAAATGTTTCTACTACTCAGATTGAATCCCTCCAAAACTCGTGTTCTACACTTTTCAAAAGTGTTTATTCAAATGCTTTTAGACTAATATAACTTTGAAAAGTCAAACTCTAAGTCTAATATGAAATTGGCCTAAAATGCCATATAAACAAATGTAGCAATTTTGACCAAACTAGTTGACATCTATCACATTTTGTACTTTTGTCAAGGAGTCATTAGGTTGGCCTAGCATCACATATTCAACAATTTCTGCTGCCCACTCAAGTATTGCTTCAACATTCACCGGTATCTAAACTAGAAAGGGGGAGACCAGCATTGGTTTTCGGCATCCTAAAATTGTATCGAGGACCTAAACCTTTAAGATACATGTTTAACAATTGGTCATACTGTACATATTGAGGAGTATTTACAAAGGCAAGTGCAGGGGGTGACAAAAGTAATACTGATAAATCACATAAAGCATTGTCATTCAAAATTGATTCTACCTTTACACTAACAAAATCATCTAAATCGCTTTCAAGAACATGAGGAGGGGAACTAATATTTACGGGTTTAGGAGGAGGAGATTTAGGAGGTGGAGATTTATTAGGAGAGGAAGATTTAGCAGGAGAAATTTAAAGATGGAGTGGGAGGAGAAGAAGGAGACTTAGGAAGAGAATTAGGAGGAGAATGCCTAGAAGAAAGAATAGTATTCAGAGGAGATGGCTTGGAAACATCCCTTGCTTTAGATGTAGGGTCAAGAGACCTCTTTTTTTTGAAACACTCCCGCTCTGTATACGAATAACAAGCCAAGTTGGTTGAGATTGCTTTCTTTTTTTCCTCTCTGAATCATGTTTTGGAGGAGAGGAGGGAGCAGGTCTAAAGTATTCCGCAAACCTGTCATATGTGTCCCGAAGCCTAAACACAATGTTGAAATTCTTGGGCATAATGGTCACCCTCTTGGCATGGATAGTGGTTTGGATGTCCGAGGCTCGGATTACGATGATGATTACTCAGAGGCTTGTCAATCAAATCAATCTAAATATTCATCAGTCATCAAAATGATTAGTCCATATTGAATTACCCAAAATTAATTTCAAATAAAGTATGGTCACATCTACAATTAATGCTACAAAAGTATGCTATCACACTTGTACCATTTAATGCTGAAATTGACAACGTTAAGCTTTAAATATAAGACCTTTTTTATATCCAATAATTATAATATTGGAAAATTCCAAAGGCCAGATTTTCACCCGATAGCTAATCAATGCACATTTAAAGCATTTGGAAACTAGAGTGTGTATTGTCGCACGCTCATCCGATACTGGACGGAATATGAATGATCAGAGCTTGATTCGATAGATTCTGCATAACTTTGGCCCATATGAAGAGTCTTCCGAATCAAGCTTTGATCATGCATATAGGGTCCAATAGTTTCAAAAATTTCGATAATATTTTGGTCCTGGAGTAGCGATTTGACGCGCGTAGTCCAAATGCAGCAAATACATCGTCTGTCAGGCGTGCTAATCCAATATCCCATATGCAGAAAAATCATACTGAAACGCATAATGAAAGACTTATGAAAATGTTTTGAATGAACATTATCTCAAAAGAAAAAATTTCATCTTTACGGTGCTTAAATAGGGTGAGAAATTGTAATAATTTTTCTCATACATGTTTTTCAATGACATCCATTAATCATTTGTTTATGATTTTTTTAATGATTATTCTAGGAGGCTAGTGATTGTCTATTTAACGTATTCCAGCGCAGATACAGATTCTAGGGTCAGGGCTAATGATGTTTCGTTGAATCTAGTGATAGACTAGTTAATGTATTTTAATGTAGGTGTAAATTTGTCTCATTCTGATTGGTGGATAAATATAGGCTGTAAATCTCAATTCCGTATTTGACAAATGTATGGTTGTGATCAATAGGAATTGGCTATAAATATGTGCCCGACTTTCCATATTTCGATTCCGTGATCTTTTATTCTGAACTCTCTAGCCTTCTTGTTTTTTTTCATTCTTGCGATATCGAATCGACGCGCGCCATCCCTTGTTGTGCATGCTCATATTCATTCAGGCGCGCTGAATCGATATCAGCCACTTCTGACGAGTGTTTTTCGGAAAATTTCATTCTCGGCCTTATCATATCGGATCAGCGCATGCACTTTTCTTTATTCCTCTACCGATATTTAACTGTCGCATTGAACCAATACTGGATTCAATATGGCTAGTTCCTCTATGGCCTCAGATGACAAACTTATGGATTTTTGTAATGCCAGTAACATTTTGTCTGACAAATTAGAGTATTTTGCTAGTATTTTTTTTGCTCTCTTCAATATCAATAAGCTAGTTTATGAGAATCGTTATAATTTAATTTTTTATCTTGATAATTTTTCTCAGATTATTATTACTCATGTTTTGGATATAGATAATTTTTGTTTCGTTCATTTTCAGGACCTTGTACATTTCCAACCATCCTCTAAGCATAAACACGATACAAAGTACTCTAACCTACATGACCATTTCAAAAGAAATATATACTATGATGTCCACAAAAGAATATGTTGCCTTCTAATCAAAGGAATGGCTTTTGTCTTCTACATATCTGCTGAAATTATAGATGATGAGTCTGTTGAATCTTCAACTGTTCCATTGATTCAAGGATCTGCACCTGCTCCAGTTGATGTAAATGATGCAGATACTGATATAGGGGTTGAAGCTGAAGCTTCTATGGCTTCAAATTATCAAAAAACTCTCCCTCGTTCTATAATCCTCTCTGATTCTCTTCCATCTGCATCTCCTGTTAATCAGTTAACTCTACTCGATGTTCCTTTATATTTTATAAATAGTGAATGTTATATTTCATTTAATGATATAGAAAATGTATTGAATTTGAGAGAGGATAAAATCCTCTCAAGTTTTGCTCAAAAATTATCAGAATTTTTTGACATTGTTGATTACTCATATGATGACCTTGAAAGTGAGATAGATGATGATAAAGATGGCAATTGGAAATCTGGCAATGGGGCCTTGGATGTGAGAAATTGACAAAAATCTAGCTTGGTATTTTTTATGATAGAAGTTTGTAAGTGAATCTCACATTTGTGGAGGATGTTCCCACGTGTGGAGAATTGTAAAGTAAATCAAAATGTTTGATATAGGGGTCTCATAGAATTTCATAGTCAAGCATTTAGGTGTAGGATGTTGATAGGGTCAAATTTGGCATAGATGGCAAATTATCCATTTCCACTTGTAATGCCAATATTGAGCCAAAATAGAGCCAAACTTGTGCCAATTAGAGTGTAGACAAGTGTCATGCTTTTGTTTGATGAAGCTTAAGAGGTCCAATAGGATTTAGAGGTGGAACCTTGTGAGGTCCAATAGAAAATTGAGGTGTGCTTGAATATAGTCCAATAGAATTTAGAGGTGCATGGATCAATGGTCCAATAGGATTAAGAGGTGGCAAAGTGTGATCCAATCATAGTTAAGCATAGTGGTAGCTCATGAATCTATTAGTATCATTGTACTCCTCCTTTTGGATCTAATTGATTTTGAGATTGAGTGGATTTTGAGTGTCATTGAATTTCTAGCTTTCTCTCTCTACCCGAGAGCTCATGATGGTTTTTCTCTCTCTACTCGAGGAGAGCAGCTTGTTTTTACTTAGAATACTTTTGGAACACTTCCCACACGTGTGAGTGAGAGTTGGAAGTGATTGAATGCATGTAGTAGTGTGTTTTTGCCATAGAATCAAAGATAGATCTTGAATCTCAATCTAGTCTTGATCTTGGTGCATCTACACACCTTAGGAAATCACAAGTACATGTAGTGGACAGTCCACACGTGTGAAATTCAACATTGGAGGCCATGATTGAAAAATCTAAATCCTATGAAAAAACTTTGCCTACAGAGGAGGAATTTCAAAAAAGATATCCCCCTAGGACTAGATATATCTCCTCCGAAAATGTAGAGGCCATTGGAGGACATGACATCAGCAGAGCAAACGTCGTTGATTACGATGATTATGATCTGGTAAGTAGATATTATATTGGTATTGATATTGTTCAGTTTTCTTATTTTTTATTGATATTGATATTGTTCAGTTTTCTTATTTCTTATTGGTATTGATATTGTTCAGTTTTCTTATTGAGTTTGCAGTGTTATGTATCATTCTAGATTTATTTTCTTTCTCGTTTACAGGATGTTATTGAAATAGATGCCTTTGGTATGAGACATGAAGGCGTCTGAGGTGTACAGTTGGGAGAACAAATGTTTCTCTATCTCATTATTTGAAAAACTTTCAAAATAATGAGATTTGTATATATCATTCATCTTATAATCCATATGCAACCACTGTCATTATGGCCATCAAATCAGTATCTCGATTACTTCCTTCCAATGTTCGTGTGGCTTGAAAAATTTCTCTCCAAATTTTGTATCTGACACTTGATTCTTTGCATGTGTGATTTAATAAGAATCTTCTTGCTTTAGCAGCTCCAATTGATGGCTTATTAGGAATGTTTCTTTTTTTTCCGGAGAGTCTATCACTTTTTTCAATCGTGACATTCCCCTCTATGTAGTCCTACATTTGACAGAACTATTTCCAACCTCCTAATTGCTGCTTTAGCCACTAACTCTGGTTTATGATTCCATCCTAGTAGAATATGCAGGTAAATTAGTTTTTCAATAATACAAACCTCAGCATGCAATGTGGATATGTGAACATATTTTAATGGAATTGGCAGAACACTTTTCATATTTGGATCTTCAGCTTCTCGTGTTGGGCTAGTGTTTGTTGATCGTCCCAAATTCATATTGTAGCAATCCTTCATGCAATAAAGACATGGATGCTTTGATGTTGCCCCATGAGAGACATTATACATACATTTTAATGTTTTCAAATCCCTTGCAAGGTGCCATTGAATTTGAAAACTTCCATGGTTTTCGACTGTAAATTTCTCACCCTCCAAATGTCTCTTTATAATCTCGCCATAATTTGTTCTTGAAAATATCCATGATAGTATTTTATGGTCCTCTTTCAAGACCTGTAGAGAATCAAATAATGCATGACATGTCAATAAAAACTGGCAAGGTATGAATTGTTAATATAGATATTCTAAATGAAAATTGGAATGTATACCTGGAATGCCGCCAACCACCATATGTGATTTTCCGGTTGAACACTAAACGTTCGATCATCTGTATCTGAAATTTTGTTCATCAAAGTGACACTCACACGTTTCAACTTCTAACCCTTGATTATTTCAAATTCATCCAATTTTATTACAATAATGATCTTTCCATTTACTTGATGTTCGTCTAGTTTATAGGTGGCATTACAAGTGGAAATGCATAATTTGCCATCTATGCCAAATTTATTCCTATCAACATCCTACACCTAGATGCTTGATGTAAAAAACATAAGACCCCTATATCTAACATAGATAATCTTTTTCAATTCTTCACACTCCTCCTAAAAAATTATCTATGAAGAGTTGAGCATTGATCTTGATATAACTCCAAGATTAGATCTATGCTTGATGAAAGCACTTTTGCTCAAAGGCTTGGTGAGTAGATCGGCAATACAAAAGGACGAGTTGACATGCTCCAAATAGATTTCTCCTCCAATAAGCTTTTATCTCACAAAATGGTGTGCCACTTCTATGTGCTTGCTTCTTGATGGTGATGATGATGGATCTTCATCAAGTCAAAAGCCAAGGAGAACATCAAGAGAAAGACAAGTACCTTCAAGGCTCACATATGATCAAAAAGGTAAGCAAGTAGTTTATGGAAATTATGTTGCTTTCCTAACCTCTTTGGATGAGCTACAAGTGTAGATCAAGCAAGAAAAGAAGAGGAGTGGATCCAAGCAATGGATCTTGAGTATCAAGCTATAATGTATTTTAAAACATTTTCAATATCAAGGAAAATATTATTGCAATTGTTGTAATTAAGCTCACCATATTCTGATTTGTATAATTCAGTTATATGAAGTGGTTGGCCAACTACTTTGAACATTCCGTCATTATAAAAATTTCTAGCTAATCTTACCCGATATGGATGCGGAAGATTAATTTTCTTCACCATCACTTGGGAAAAAGCTTCTTTAACTATTCTAAAAAAAGTAGAATAAGCATTTTTGCTAATTCCAGATACATCACATGCACCTTGTATCACATTCGCATCCAAGTATGATTGAACCTTAATCAAAACAGTCTCTACAATTTCATTTTTCATTTAAAGATGATCCAATGCATGAACGATCGTTAAATAGTTCTTTGCCACCAAACATGATCTGCAACAAACATATGAAACTCAAATTATATTTAATAAATAAATAATCCACGTTATCAAGTGCAAATCAAACTTAAATGAAATATACAAATCAAATAAACAGTTTAGATGACAACATACTTGAATGCTCGGATACTTGTTTTCTGATTGCCGCTATGTGTAGATAGGTCATCAATATTCTCCATCGGTACTCTCTTTCTTTTCCTCTTCATCATTGCCTTATTGATAGCTTTTAGATCAATAGCGAATTTTAAACTCTTGGATCGCAACTTTTCCATGGATTCGAAATATTTCTTGGTTTGATCCTCGAAGAGTAGTGACAGTAGCATTCAACTCTGACATAGCATTCTTGAGTGCATTGTTTTCAACACTAGTGTGTTGCACATAATGAAGCAATTGTTGATTTGCACGTTGCAATTGTTGATTAGCAAACTGTAATTGTTGATTCAGATAAGATATGCTATGCATTCCAATATCACGCGACCTTTGACAATATCCAAGTAATCCGCTATTTCCTTCACATACATATCTGAGAAGATGAGTTACGGACTTAAAATCTGGACACAAATTGGTAGCTGGATCATTAGAATAAATTGATCCATCCACCCACAAATCTACATTCATATTATTATTCATTCTCAATTCTCTAACTATTGTTGTAGCATTTTCTACAACTTTTGCATTTTTCTTAATAATTGGAGTGCATTCCATCGAAAGAGCAACATGCAAATGGAACATTGCCATTGTTAAAGCTACAATCATGTAAATGAACCTCTTACATTAAATCAATATGAATAGATCTAGCATTCCTTACTTTTGTAATGTTTATGTCGCATTGAAAAATCGTCCCGTCTCATATTTCACTATAAGCATACAGTGATTTCAAAAGTTTTGCCTCTCCCACTTCAGTTTTTGCATTGAGCACACCAAGATTTTTAGTCATAAAGCTCTAGTCCCGAATTTTGGAACGAGCATAAAGAGAAGTTATTACATCTCATGCTAAACTAACTATTGTCTAAAGTTAAGCATACTAGTTAAACGTCGGGCAAGGCCAGAACTCGGAAAACGGCGACCAGAAGTTACCGGTTTGCATTCTCTCTCTACGTAACCTCTCTCTAAAGTGAAATTTCTTAAAGGGCCCATTTTGAGCCCATATTTCCCCTAATGAAATACTTTCTCCAAACAATTCAAGTGGTCTGTATCGGCACTATGGACTTTGAGATCATCCAAGTAGATTTCAAGGAATTTTTGCAAGTAGTCTTTAAGGCGACTTGCATGACTCTTTGAGATGAACTAGGTGCATTGCAAAGTCCAAACGACATAACATTATAAGCATAAGTTCTATTTTCTGTTGCAAAATTTGTTTTAAGACGATCTGTAGGAGCAATTTTGACTTGGTTGTATCCACTAAATCCATCCAAAAAATTGTAGGCTTCCACTCCAGCAAGGTGGTCCATTTTTTATGCTTTTAGTAAAGGGTAACAAAAAGTGATCCTTCCATGTCACTTTGTTCAAAGCTTTGAGATTCACGCAAATTCTCATCTTCCCACTCTTCTTAGGAACGACAACAATTGGAGAAACTCATTCTGTATGTTCGATTTTGTAAATAAAGTCGGCTTCAAGTAATCTTTGTAGCTCTTTCTTTATAAGTTCATTAACGTTTGAATTACAACGATAAAATCATATGACCTTTGGAACTGAATCAAGCATCAAGGGTATTGTATGCTCAATAACCGATGTAGGTATCCCTTTTAGATCTTTATTCGTCCAAGCAAAACAGTCTTGATACTTGATCAATAACTTCCTTAACACTTGAAATCGTTTGTAAGTTGCGTTCCAACTTGCACAATTTTCTCTAGTTCTCTTGGTTCAGCAAGATTCATGGGTTGTGTCCTAGCTGGTCCATTGAAAACTTCTTGAGTCTTTGGAACTTTCTCTGGTTCTTGCTAACAAAATCACAACATCATCCAAAGTATAGCATTTGAAATGCTCGGACATATCATGCTGGACTTCTTATAATTGTTCTTTTTTATAAGGATTGATCTGGGATCTTCATTTAGCTTTCTTGGCAAGAATCGATCGTGGAGGTGATGACTTTCTTGAAGATGTGCCCTTCTCTGAAGGTCATGACTTCTTTGATGGTGATTTCTTGCGAGAACTTTGACTTGAAGAATCATCCTTGGTCTTCCCTTTTTCTTTATCCATTAAAGGTGGTACATTCTTAGAATCAACTTTTTGAGATGATTTTTTTCATTTCAGGACCGTATTGTAATGTTGCTTTGCTTGTCTCTTCGTCATTGGTCCTACCTATCCACATTTTGTATGGTGTCTTGTTTTCCAGCGCTCTATTGCCTCAGCCCAAAATTGACTTGGCAATTGAGCCTGTGCCATCATGCATCTGGCTCCTTCGAATAGCGTTATGTTTCTTCTTTCTGTGACACCATTATATTCTGGTGTGTATGCAGGAGTGAACTAATGCTCTATCCTCTGTTCTTGGCAGAATTTTAAAAATTCTTTGTTATGTACTCACCTCCATTGTCAGATCTGATGATTTGAATCTTCTTTGAGGTGTGTCTCTCTGCAAATGCCATGAACTTCTTGAAAGAGTCAAACACTTTAGAATTTTTCTTTAGGTAGTAGATCATAGTCATTCGGTTGTAATCATCTATGAACGTCAAGAAATACCTCAATCTTGAGAGTGAATCCATTTTCATCGGTCCACAAAAATCAGAGTGGACGAGCTCAAGAACTTCTTTAGCTCTTCTTCCCTTGTGTGAATGGATTCTGATGTTGTTTGCCTTTCTGACAGGCTTCACAGAACTCAGTATCGGATCTTGATATCTTTAGACCTGTGACTATGTCTTTCTTGCACATGTCATACAGGCTCCTCATGTTCAGATGATACATTCTCCTATGCTAGAGCTGATCCTCATTCTCTGATCCATTTAATATGCTATCAAAATTGTTGATTATCTGTAAACAACTAATCAAACAAATCTTGATATTACTAACAAAGCACGTATTTTACTTTACAAAGGATAAGAAACAAACGTGAACTCGAAACATTTTTATCCATAATCAACCTCAAACGATTCGCAAACTTTGTCTTGTAGTCAACTCGAAAGATTTGCAAAACAGTTACCTATAGAAGCTCGTGGCTTTCTTGTTGAAACTCAAAAGATTTGCGAACAGAATCTTGTCGCAAAAATATTCTGTCACCTGTTCAAACCTCAAATGTCGCAAAATTGTCACGAACAATTCACGAAATGTTTTGGATTCTACTTCAAGCTCAAAAATTGTCAATTGTCACAAATAATTCACGAAACGCAAAGCTAAGTAGAAGAGATAGACTGTCGCGAAATATTCGAGAACAAAAATTATTCGACCTTGAAAACGAAGCGTCTATTTGAATATCAACCATCGTAAATGGTTAGATCTATTGTTACAGAATTGAAAGGCCAAAAGACCTATAAATGAAAGGCCAAAAGACCTGTCCTGTAGCAATATAAATACATGTGCACTACTCGTTGTACTAACTCATTCAATCATAGACACAACAACGAGATAAGACAGTAAAAGATATATACTGAATCAGATTCAGAATTATAAATTCGATTTTTGATCAATAGTTCTAATTCTCTAAAATTGTCTTAAGTTGTCTCTTACTTCCGCACATAATTTCCGCATGCATATTCAATCAGAACTAATATTGTCCTATTAGTACATAGATCAAATACAACCCTGATTGGAGACATTGATATTAGTTTGATTTATTCAAACTTTAATCGTATTCTCTGTGGAAGGAATAATTACTATTTTTCCTAAAATGGTATCAGAGCATACAGAATTAAATCTGATATAGTGAGGTTAGAATATACAGATTCAAAGTTGATACATTGATATCAGAATGAATCAGAGTCGATCCAGTGGTATCTCCCTCTCAGCATTCTTCAAACATCTATCAGCAAGCCGTTGTCTGGAGGTTATTCAGAATTAGAAGATGTTGTCGATCATTAATATCCAGGCTAAGATCACTACGATTTTGGATCCAGAAGATTCAAACTACTGGATTTGGAAATAAGACTTCTCTCTTGTTGAAGGGCGAAGGTCTATGGCAATGGGTAAAACCAATTGAGGAGAAGCTTTTAGCTACTCCTAGCAAAGAACTTCGAGAATGGAGTTTGAAAAATGACAAAGCTATAACAATTATTGCGTCTTCAATGCATGACAATATAATGCTAGATCTTACATCAATTTCAAACGCGAAGGATTTATGGGAAGAATTGCAAACCAAGAATGAGACTCGATCTCATAATCAGATCATGTTCTTGGAAGACCAATTAACTTACCTACAGTGGGATGGCAAAGACCTGAACACATTCATGTGAAAGATTAGATATCTGTTTATTTCCTTGCAGAATTTTGGTGCAAAAAATTTCTAAGGAAAAGCAGCTTAGTTATTTTCTCCGTGCCCTACCCAAGTCATTCCACACAACTCGCATCTTATTGGCAAAAGATGCGACAATGACACTTCAAAAGGCAATGGACGGAGTTAAGGAGGAATCAGAAGCTCGTGAATGCTATGACGATAATGGTGATTCTGAAAATGCTCTATTTACCTAGAAGAATAAATCTTCTAAGAAGTCTAAGTTTAAGAGAAAAGAATGAGTCAAAGACAAATGAACAGCAATCTAGAAAACAACAGAAGAATTCTGGTGATAAGAAGATCTGCAACAGATGCAAAAGATCAGGTCACACAGAAGAAAAGTGTTGGTTAAATCCAAAGATTGAATGTATTCATTGTCATAGACGGGGTCATGCAGCAGTAGACTGTTATCAAAATCCCAAAAACAAAAAGGAATAGAATCGAAGCGAACCTTCATATTCAAACTATGTCAAAGACAAAGCAAAATGCTCTAGAGCAGCAGAAGACAGAACAACAAGGAACTTAGCAACCTATGTTTTTTTTTTTTAATGATGTTCATCTAATTCAATACGAGAAGTAGTACTTGATTCGGGAGCCACCTCACATTTTGTTTCCTCGAAACAAATATTGTCTGAGTACAAGAAGACGAACAATTCAAGATTTGTAATACTTGGAGATGGTTCTAAACACGCGGTTGATGGAACTGGTGTACTATGGCTGGACACGAATCAGGGTGACAAGAAACTCAAGGAAGTTTTCTATGTCCCTACTCTTGATAAAGATCTTCTATCTATAGCTAAGATAGTCGATACAGGCATGTCAGTAACCTTCACGAAGTACTCTTGTAAACTGTTCGAGAAATATTCTGATAACCTGATTGCTAAAGGCAACAGAGAAGGAAATGTATATCACCTGAACATTCGAACAAGAATCGAACAAGTCAATCAAACTCAGGAGTCGACAGATGTACTGTGGCACAAGAGGCTATGTCACATGAACATAGAAGCCTTGTAACAAGCCAACAAAAGTCAGAGAATTCAAGGAGTCGAAATCAAAAGTAGGAATATTCAAACTACCTGCGAATCTTGTCTTAAAGGCAAGATGACTAGAATACCTTTCAGTAAGGATGTTTATAAAGCAACTAAGGTACTGAAAATTGTGCATTCAGATATTTGTGGACCATTCAGAGTATTGTCGTTGGGTGATGCAAAGTACTTCATTATGTTTATTGATGACTTCAGCAAGTTCGCTGTGGTATACTTTATTCGTACTAAATCTGAAGCTTTCAAGAAATTCGTTGAGTATACGAATTGGGCTGAGAAGCAGACAAGCAATAAGCTGAAGCAAATTTGCACAGATCATGGAGGTGAGTACATTTTCAACAAATTCAAAGCTTATTGTACTGATCGAGGTATTATGCATACAAAGACTGCATCTTACACACCTCAGCACAATGGAATAGCTGCTTATATATACTATTAGATTCACAAATCAACAAGTGATTCGAAAATGAAACTATCAGAGTTTTATTAGGAAGATGAGAAGATGAAGATCCAATACAAAGGAAATGGCTCTCTCTTTTAGATTTGAGAGGTGAAACTCCTTCACTCTGATTGCTATTTAGTTTGATCATAAATATTGTTAATTAATCTAATCGAAAATTCTAATCTTATTTCATTCATGAATGAGTGAAAATACCTAGAAAGCTGCCAACCACCAGATATCGTTTTTTGACTAGACACTGAACTTAAATTGATTGATTGTCCAAATGCACCATTCATGAGAGTTATACTAACCCTGTCCATATTGTACCCTTTAACTATTTTTGACTCATCTAACTTAAGTATTATGATTATTTTACCAGTTACCTTTTCCATTGTGATATCATAGAAAGTAATCACATGTCTCAATAATTGACTTACATCAAAAAAATAGGTTGTTTGATGCATTATATGACCTTGGAAGACGAAACTTTTTCATATGAACTTGTTTAAATGATTCTCTAATAAGTTTGAAGATTGTACCATATCCTTCCCTGTTTATCCTAGCAAAATCATAGGCACCCTAGACTATAATTTAACTAAGAAAATTTGCATGTCCATCATCAAGCCCTCTACAGTTCTAAACTTTATTATCTCTTATATTTTGATGTGCATCCAATGTAGACCTCCATGGAAACAAAACAGATTGAAAAAATATTTCGCTTGTTACTGATAAACACATTCAATTGATCAACTAATAGAAATTAAAAGCGAGGGTGGAGGTGGAGCGGCGTGGAGGAGGAGCGGTCTAGCATTTCACTTTCTTTTGCTCAAAGTACCCACTCTTTACATTAAATTTGATGATGTTGGTATTGTACTTTTACTTCATCATCATTAGTGAAAATAGCGTTGATGGGATTGAGAAAATCAAGTTGGATCTATCTTTAGAATTCAAGATGGTAGATCTAGGGTGTCTTCATTTCATCTTAGGCATAGAAGTGCATAGAGGGTCTGATTTTATCTTTACAAGTCAAATAAACTATGCTCAAAGTCTTTTGAAAAATTTAAAGATGGAAAAATGCAAAAGTGTTGACACCCAATGGAGCATTGCACTAGAATTATTGGCTGGTTTTACTGATGGAAATGAAGCTATTAGAGGCTCACTATATCACTCATTCATGATCAAGTCATCAAGGCTTGATGATATCTTATGGCAGATGGACATGGAGGCTCATTCATGGATTTTCATGGTGGAAACATGTCAAGGAAGGACAAAGATGGAGGATACATGCAAACATTGGTTGATTACTCACATTTATTGTTTGGTTGTTGTTATTTTCCAGAGAGTTCAACGTTGGAAGCATGGAGGAATCATTTCATTCACATTCTATTTGGTTCTTCATGTTCTACTTACATCTTGATATGTAAAATTGATGTAAGAAATAGTAAAGCATCCAATGTGGACACTATTTTCTATCTCAATTATGAAAGTCACTATAAAACCATAAAAAGGAGGTCTATACTTAGGATGGAGATCTTCTAAAGTTAATCAAAGTAGTGTGATTAAATCTATAATAAACTAGTTCAAGAGGGAGTGTGAAAACTTGTCAATCAGTTTGTTGGTTTATTTTCATTTTTGGAGGCCAAAATGAAATCTCAACTTAGAGATAGGTTCATATTTGTCAATAAAGGCCTAAATAGTACTTTTACTACTTTTGACAAGTGGATGAGGTCGGATTTGGACCCATTCTAATTGGCTAATTTTTGTACATTGCACTAGACTAGAATTTCTAGGTTTTTGATGATGTATCTAGAAGTTTTCAATTTAGGTCAAGTTTGGGGCAAGTGGCCAAATGACATTTTGGAAGCTATAAATATTTGTACCTACGTGGAGAAATAATCATCAAATTTTCTTTCTTTGTGGAGAATTCATCTCTTGTGTGTCTATGTCCATCTCATGTGTATTTCTCTTGATATCTTGAGTTTATATGTGTAGAATGTTGATTTAATGGTTGATCTAGCTTTCACACGTGTTAAGTACAGTACTGTACTGCTATTGTAAGGACAGGGACAGTACTAAGTCATATCTAAGTGTTTATGATCAGATCTTTGTGCATTTTTAAGTTCTGGCATGCATAAAGTAGTGATTTATATCTTCTAGCTATTTCTAGATGTGGAACCAAATTTGGCTAAAGATCATTGATGAACTAAATGTGTTTTAATCTCTGATTTTTCACACCTTTGACTCCTCTTTTCTCTTAAGGTGCCAAGTCAATAGGAATGTCCAAATGGAGATGATACAAAGTCATCATTACATAAAGTACATAATCAAACACAAGGTTCAGAGTATTCAGAATATAAATACCACAAAAAAATATTTGAATGCTATCACAATTATATTCCTACATGATGCAACATCACCAATTTTTTCTGATTACTTTTGTAATGGTAATTTCTTCCATATTTAAATGTGGAGATGATGGTCATATTTTGATTTCACTGTCAAGATGGAGGGAATGTACATTCAAAATCATATTTGTTAAACTGTAGTTAAGCAAAATGTAATCATGAAAATAGTTGGTTTGCTTGACCATAATTGTAGATGAGATGGTTATACCATTGGGTGTAGTTTAGACTTCGGGAGTGGTGTGGGCAAGCAAAGAAACAATCTGTGTTTTATTCAGACTTTTTTTCTATTCCTTATAGGTTTTATTTCGAATTTGAAACTCCTCTAATGCTCATTATTGATGCTTCATTATTAATGATGCTCATGTTTTATGTGATGTACTCACTTGGAGTGAGGTATAAAGGGGCAAAAGGTGAGTATGAACTTTGTCAGTTGCTAGTTTTCTGATGTTTTCATTACTTCTTGATGACAGAATATTGGAAAAGCCATGTCGATTGGCTTCTTAGAAGCATAATGTAGATACTAGTATGTTGTGGACTAGCTATTTTTGCATGCGTTGTTTTGAAGGTTATAAGAAGACACTGAAACCTTGGGATGTTTCCAAGGAGGAGCCACACTTAGAAATTAATCTTCATCAAAAAAGTCTTAACTTAGTTATGGTAAGCATGAATAATGACTTTTTTTGGCCAAGTTGAATTTGAGGGGGAATGTAAAAAAATAGTACAAATTGGCAAATATCAACTTGAGGCCTAAATATGAAAAACTCAAATAGTTTGACCACGGGTCAAAGTGGAAGCCACATGTGTGAAAGTTATGTGGAGGGGTTGAATTGGTCCAAATAACATTCTTATATTATTTTATGTACATAATTCATAAGGCTATGTCATGCTAGTCAATCTAGACCATTAGGAAGATTACATCCATACTTACAAAGATTTTTCTTTTTGTTTGATGAAATAAACTACACACCTTCTAGAATAATCATCTATGAAAGTAATAAAGTACTTTGATCCTCTTAAGGATGGAGTATGCATTGGACCTAAAATGTCACTATGTACAATTCAATAAGATTTTTAGAATACTTCTATACATGATCAGCCTTAAATGGTTTCCTAGCATGCTTTCCTAAAACACAACTTTCACAAGTAGGATGATTAACATTGCTAGAGAAGTCTTAATCAAGCATCAAAACATAATACGGGTCCACCTTGAGCTGTTGAGGGCTTGTTGCATAACTTCTGATTGCCTCAGGAGTTTTCTCAAAAACAAGTAACTGCCACTTGGGCTGATCACCAAGTGTGGGTATTTCTTCCAGTTCTTTTTTCTTTTCCAACTTGGACATTTTGAATTTAAGAACCCAGCCACCATGAGACAATTCATAAGGATGAATCCCTTCATCGACTATCGATGGTTGCTTAAAAGCCCTTGATGTTGAAATCCTTTTTGTGGATAGTCTATCCTCTGAAACCTACTGTGAACTGTTGGAATGTCTCCTCAATATTCTATCCTTCATTCGCACCTTGACCTTGATTAAATTGTTGCGGTGAGGTCGGGTATCAAAATCTGAGGCATGGCAGTATCTGAGAAAAGGCTAGGACCAGTGCGAATAGCAGCATGAATCGTGGCAGCTACTAAAATTGGTTGTTGAGTGCAATGTCATATCGCGGGAGGTGAGCAGGGTGAAACAATTTCGTTGTAGATATGACAATGACTCTGTGACATGCTCCCTTGTTGCAAATTGTCGCCTGGTGCATATGTTGCCAGTACCTTCCACGTCATCAACTTCCTCGACATCGAAGTCTCCGACGTCTACTCAAGGCAAGCTATGAAGTCCTTGACTTCCACGTCATCGACTTCATCAACATCGAAGTCTCAAACGTCAATGTCATCAATTTGGCAGCTCACCAGTACATTTGTCACAATCGAACAAAATCTCCAACCAAATCAGATATTTTTTGAGTGCGACTGCCAACAACACGTAGTGCCTTAATCTAGTTTGTAAATCACACATTAATCATTCTTTTAATCGATTAGCCATGTGTATATCTACAACTACTTATCAATTGTTGCGGTTAAGCTTCATGAACAACCAAAGGCTCCATCTACTATCTGCATGAACATTGTATCAGCTCACTTGTCGACCAATTCGGTCAAGTCGAGCTTCAGAATGCAATTGCTTTGATCTTCCTCTCTGTTATCACAGAGTATTGTTTCAGGAGGATCACGACTCTGCATGCATTCCAAACTGTACATTTCTTTCATGACTGAATAACTTCTGTTCCAATAATCTAAGTAATGCATATCGTCTTGAATGTTTTCTTTAGTTCATGTTCTGGTTATTCGTTGTTAGTAGATTAAATTGTTCTTTTATGACTGATAGCTCCTGTCAATTTATCGCTCTAATGTACTTCACCTAAAATGTTTCCGCAAAGCTAAATTCTGTAATCAAGATAATTTGTGCATGGCTAGGGAATCGACTTAGTCGATCCAGCAACTTTGAAGCTGTGATCAATCAAGTAGGACAGACTTTGAGACTTCGAAGTCGGTCTGATTACTAAATCGATAGACTTAGTTTCGTTTACTGAGGATTCCCTGCTACTGCATTTGCTACAACAGGCATTGTCGGTTGATCCACCTATCGAATCCCAACAAATGTGGCTTAGGAGCGTGTGTGAGCTTTTCTACAACAATTTTCTTTCCCACGAGGAGATCTTCCTATTTTTGGCTAAACATTTGTTAATCATGATGATGATTTCTTAAAGAATCCTTAAACACATTGCTTGGATTACACCAACTAGAAAAAAGATTTAATGATTTGATGGAAAGCATTGATGCTATACATCACATCAAGCTCCAAAAAAGTTCTTTAATCCCAAAGAAGCTCTCGTCCTTTGAGGGAAAGATTATTTAGACATCATGCTCAATTTGTAAATACTTGTTATTTGTGATGCCTATAAGCAAAAATGTTGCTTTAACATAAAGTGAACTTTTAAAACACACATTTACCTTGGAAAGGCTCATCACTTGTTTGACACTCTTTTCTTATCTTCTTGGCGCTATGTGTTGTTGAAAGTAAAGTTGTTTGTTATAGTGAAAATCTAAAGTCACTTTTGTTTTTGAGAGTCATCATAAAACATATTCAACATTGTTCTAGTATTCTCTAGGAAGATTGTCAAAATCTACTAATGATTCATCAAGATCAAGAAGATCCAAGTGAATTGGTGATTGTCAAATATTTTTCATATCTCTACGAAGATTAATGAAGTTAAACCTACGTCAAACTTTCCAAAAAAAATCCTTGCGTCAACCATGTATTCCACATTATACCTCATAGTAATCAAAATTTTGGTGGATGTATTCCACATTATACCTCATAGTAATCAAGATCTTGGTGGAAAGATTCATAATCTATATTCTAAAAATATTTTCGCTATATTTGAGCTCTACATTAACATAAAGCTATTCTGTAACGATACAATTCCCTGTAACAATATATATTGGTCGACTATAGAAGCATAAGATGACCTTGGCAAGTTAATGTGGTATGCATCAACACAAAAGTGGACTATCAAAGTAGTAATATCCTCCCACCGCTCATTAACCATTTAATATAATCAAAAAGTAATACAGCCTCTTATTTGACTAATGTCACGTGGGCCACCCCAAAGGTGCTGCATCTATATGGATGATCAGTGCATGAAAAATATTGCTGGCCACATGTAAAGTTAGTTTGGAAGCTTTGTCATTTTCATACATGTGAACTATGTTGGCATAAAAAAGTTCTATGTGGGTTTGTTTGGTGATGCATTGCATTAGCTGCTCTAATGTCGTGCATCTTCATTCACAATAGGATACTGAATGAATCTACCTTGAATTGATGTCATGTCTTAGATGTTATTTCTTACACAAAATATAGTCACTTTCAACAACACAGTTCTCCTCAACACATCTCGAAAATACGAATTGTCAGTGCATTTATCTCAATTACCGCTCCAGTGAAAAAAGCTCGCATTTCATTTAATCACAAAATGTCCGCACTTGAACTTAATAATTGGAACAAAACTATCCCCACCCCTTTGAAAGTCTGGGTTTTTTGGGGCTCTTCAATAAGACGTTTCTATGAGGACTTGGATATACTCGGCGTTTTTGCTTTGCTATGGCCTTTTGTTAGCACAATGCTTCTTCTTGAGATGAGCAGCATTGCAGAAGTGAAATGCTAATCACATGAAGGGTCCCATCCAATATACAAAGACCTCTTTCAGGATCATGCATCTACTATCAGCAGTTGTTACAAAAGTTACAATGCTTGAAAAATGTACATCGAAGCTAGCATGACAACATCAGAATGCCTCATGACCTTATGCCAAAAAACCCTCTGCCAGATCCATGAGCTACTGAAAAATGTGCTCCTCTGGCTTCTCCTGTTTGAAGTATGAGAGCAACTTCAGCTGCCGCCAAAGCTGCTTCCTTCAATGATAAAAGAAGAAAAGAAATTAATGATAAATACCAAAATGAATTCTGCTGAGCTTCTCATATGGTGAACTAGGTTTGATAGCATAAATAAAGTACCATCAAGACTTCGATTCTTTTTCTGTATCAAACCTCTATTCTCGGAGATACAAACCTCTTATTCTCAGAACAATGCATACCAACACCATCCAAATTGAGCTAAGGTGCGTGCAGAGATGAACACGAACTTCTCACCATATCAAAACTTCTGGTATGAGTATAAACTAATCAAAAAACAAATGAGCATAAGGGTTGCCAGTTATACCTGTCTTTGTCGTCTCCGCTGTAAAATATCCAAAGCTCGAGCCATAATATAGCACGGAAGAAGAAAACCCGCTGCTCGAAGCAAGAACAGCTGCAGTGCATGTTTCATGGACAGATGCATTAGGAAGAGATCTGAAAGAAATTATAACATCTGCAGTGAGTGAACATCTACCTTGAAATCAATTTTGAACATCTACCTTGAGGAAGTCTATTCAGTTAATCTTGAGTTTCTAAACTTCCCCCAACTATAAAAGACAGATTTAGTCCATGTTAAGATTTTAAATTGAGATACCGTGAAAAAAGTGGAGGCATCTTCATCAGCTCCAGATGCAGCCATAGAAAGAGCATGGCGAAGTAGTAGCAACGCCATTAACTGCCATAGAAGGCAAAGAAGCAATGCCACATGTATCCCAGTTTAATCTCAACACAAACCATACTAAATGCTGTTTGCAAAATTGCAAAAGGGCAAATCCAATTAAGACGTTAAAATAGCTTGCTAGATGAATCAAAACTGCCTCCAGACTTATTCCATCCAACATTTCAACTTGAAAGCATGAGGTAGGTTTACATGACTAATAAAAGCAGATAAAAATTCAGATATCAGAGATCAAAGTTGCAAAAATTAAAAAAACCACCAAGACTTACAATAAGTGCAGCTGAGCGGCAGCAGGCGGTACCACTGGCATTTGCTGCAGAAAAATCGTTGTACTCTGCTTCCAACATATGATGCTGTGCCGCAGCCATTGAGATGATCCGTTGATCACGAGGGTCGAGCTGATGGATGCCAGTTAGTCCCCATGCTTCACTGCTTGCTCACAATTCGAATAGAGAGTGTTAGGGAGGCTAAATTTTAAAACCTGAAATGCTAGAGAATTTCAAACCTCTGTTTCAAAACTTTCCTGTCCTACTCCATGTTTAGGTAAAGAAATATGCCCTCCAACAACACGAGTGATTATAAGGGCTAACAGCTACATGTTGGACTAGTATCATGAATGCTCCATTGTACAGCTGTAAAGTAGACTATGCAAGGGTTGCTAATTTGTTAGGATGCATAGATTCTTGTTTATTGATAAAATTGTAAGAGATGAGCGAAATCGTGCACGTGTGTGAAGCATCCTACATCAATAGGAATAGTTTCCATTGGCCGCTTCTAATATGCTAACACTTCAAGAATGCAAAAGCTATGCAGATTTTTATTAGGTAACAGAGCGAGACAACACTTCCTTGTAAGCTGTATTGAAGGTAATGCTTCCCATTCATATTATTAATATGTAGGAGGAGACCAGGCTGAAATGCTCTTAAGAAGAAACAAGCTTCTAGAAAATAGACAACATCTGAAGAAGCGATGTGATTCACAAATAAGACAATTCGTTATTAGATACTGTGCTTCTTCAAGTACAATAGAAAAGGCCCAATGCTCATAATGACATCCATTTGACCGCCATGAAGTGAAACCACAGAACTAAGCGATGTACATATCCAAGTTGAAGCATACCCGGAATCATCTGGCCGAGGAGTGGCAGTATAGCCATTCTTGTATGACTGTCACGTTGAGAAAAGATTGTTCAATCGGTCAGACAAGAATATAATTGTTAATGGCGCTAATGAGAAGCAATGAAATACACCAAGCAAAAACGAAAAGCTTACATAAATGCAACACGTGTATAGATGAGGTTTAAGAGATGCTATAGTCGAAGCTCTTGTAGAAAAAAAAGAACAAAGCAGGAACAGGCCGTTCCAGCTTACAAGATGCAATCGGAGAACATGCTAGAAACAAGCATACTAAGCATGTGAATGCATCACAGATGCGACTTTTTTGAATTGTTTGGACACGCATCCTACTATACAGTTCTTGCAAAGCGCAGGCTGCCGAAGTTCACATGGATCTGGCAACACAAATAATATCCATGAAACGGCCAGAATGCCAATGTTATTATACCTGATGACATATCTCGCAAATGGTGTCCCCTTTTTCATTGCACCATCTCTGGACACATTTCCGATGTGCAAACTGCAAAACATAACAAGCAGCCATATGATAATAATTCTGAATGCCTTATTTTATGCAACAACTCTGCCGTCTATAAATTCGATCCTAATGCCAACCTTGACAGTGCCAGAACAAGCACAAGGAGTCTCCAGATTCCCCTCCTCGTCTTCTTCTTGACAAATACGGCACTCCTGAAGGCCAAGAGGAAAGGTGTTTGCACCTTCAGTCAATGTGGATGCGTTTGGAGAACTCTCATTTTCATTAAGGCCTTCTGTCTGCAGATTCTCAACGCAACCAAAGGAAACAATGTGATCACTTTGCGTTTGAGGACCATCTTCTTGAATAAGGCTACCTCCATTGTCCTTGGAAGAATGAATGGCGGAAGGGGAGCCAGACAGCCGATCGACCTCCAACACATAATGGCTTTCCATTACGAATCTCCAATGTCTTTTCCTGTTGTAATGAATCTTATATATTTGAAAGATTAGTACCAAGATTGATGATACCAATCTTTAATATTGTTTCCCCTTGTAGTGAATCTTTTATTTTTGAAGATTCGTACCAAGTTGAATAATAGAACAGAGGATACAGGCAAGCTATGACTTCGAACCCTAAATTCCTTGTATCAAATCTTTGAATCGATTCAACTAGAACTATTTGAAACACGATTTCGCAGTAGTATTGACGATCCAATTGATGCTTTGGCCACAAAATCACTCCGCAAAACCCAGAGAGTGACAGAAATCCGTTACAAGAGCAAGATATTCTACTTCCCAGCTCCGAGGGTGGATGGTGTCCGTTAACACAGAACAAACATACCTGCTCGCTCAAATATTTTGTAACAGGAACCAAACCGAAAAGCAAAAATAGTCTGTGAAACCCCCAACCGAATGCTTTCACTCAACTCACAGTACAGATACTCTTGCTTTCAACTGTAGATCAAAAAAATCACTTCCTTTTGCATGCATGATTTTTTGTCAGCTACTCCTTGTATGATATGATTTTGAGATGTGCACATAATAAGACAGGCATTAAAAGCAACGTATTCGTCCTTTGTGGAGCGGAGTAGTGGCCACAGACGCCCGATGGTCGGGACATACACGATTGCCCTGCTACCTTGTTGCTTCAGAAGCCTGCCCAGTGCCTGCTACACGGCTTAATAGCTTCGCGACGATGAATAGATATTTCACAAAAATAGAAGATATTCATTTATTTACATAATTCAAGGAGAAGAAAAGCGAAACATGGATACTAGATAGGCTGCAAGATCTTTTGCCGAGAAAAGCTTTAGCAGCAGATACGCAAGCCCTTTCTTTCTTTGCAAATCTCTGAACGCTACTATGTGTTCGTGTTGGTCAAAGAAATTTGTAAGCTTATATTATTATTAGTCTTTTTTGAATCATTTTAGGACGCATATATGCATTAGTTTTGTTACTTCCTTGCACCAACACTCCCTTATTGTATTACATATCTAACTTTTCTTCTTACAAGTAGTGAAACCTAGGAGAGTCGCTAAGTCATGTGTTGTAGCTTTTTCTTATCTAAGCCTATGGGGCATGCAATGAAACCTTCCAAAGTTAGGGAGCATGCTATGAAACTTTGCACGATCAAAGCAAGTCATACGAGACACTCTCTCTCTCTCTCTCTCTCTCTCTCTCTCTCTCTCTCTCTCTCTCTCTCTCTCTCTCTCTCTCATGGATTGGGCTTGGAGAACAAATAGTTTTACTCACTAGAGAAAAGATGTGTTCTATGTTTAAAGCGAAACCCAAAAGTACAACTATCTTCTTGGATGATATCTTATCTATATGCAAGTTGACGAAAGGAGTTAGGCCTTGCAAATAGCACGTGAATAAGGTAGGATAGTGATTTATAGGGACATACATGTTCAATATCTTGATAATGCATCTAGAAGCTCCCAAAAATAGGGAGTTAGTGCCCTAAGTTTAGGAAGAATCTCGAGACCCCATCCACTCCACCTTCAGATTAGAGTGTGGAATTGCAATGGTATACACTCTTCATCCACTAATGACCCAATTGATTTTATTATTGGACGTATTACTAATTTGTTGCTTTTCATGGAGACTCATCAAAGTCAAGAGAGAGGACTATCTACCTTCCTAGGGTACATATGGCAATTCAATATATAGGCCGAAAACTAGATCAATGAGTCGACATGGTTCTGGTGGGGTCACTTGCTTATACAAAGAGTCTGTTCACTTGATCATCGAGTTTATCAGACATAATGAGCATGCACGCTGTATTTGGATCTGCATTGATGGATAGGGCATTGGTTTCGGGACCTCTTTGTTGTTGCATGCTACTTTCTCCCAAAGTCCTCTTTTTTATTGTTGAGGGTATTGGCTCACCTTGTATTGATTTCTTCTTGGAGAATGTCAAATTTGCAGGGCAAGAACATATTTTTCTCACTAGGGATTTTAATTCCAAGACTGTGTCACAAGAGTTAGATCTCCATGATGCTATCTACCAGCTACGTGTTCATGCCCTTGACAGTGATGATTTGGGAGTTACAAGATATCTTATGATCGCTTGGGAACATATTACCTCATACAATGAGTACCTTTTGTAGATCGATAAAGCCCATGAGTTAACTATTCATAACGGCTTAGTTTCCTAGCTAGATTCTAGCAATATACTTGTTACGGATTTAGAGGGCTAAAGAAGGGTTTATGGATCTATGACCGGGTGAGCATTCGAGTGTAGTATCGGGTTTCGATCCAATGGGGAGAGGGCTAAACTACATAATGGGAGTGAGAACGTAGGCTTGCTAAGGTTGTCAAGCTTAGCTTGGGATCTAAACATGGAATAAGCCTAAGTTTTGGGTATTGTTCATCACTTTGCTCCTCTCTTTTTGGTTTTTTTCTTGTTTTGGTTATTCTTTCCTTGCTTTGGTGTCTTCTTGATTATCAAGGCATCTTTGGCTCTAGATGTTTTCCTCAAGAGGTTGATCTTCTCAATGGAGGTGAACAATGCATTGAAAACCTGGATATTAGTGATCACTCCACGTTTGTGGATCTAACACCTATTTTGGCTATATGTGAATCTTGTGGATTGATTTTAGAAACTAGGTGAGATGAGTGCTTGTGCTAATGATAGTTCTTGATTGTGATAGCATGATTAAACAAAGACAAGATCAAGTATTCATCATCCACAAATAATCACATACACACAAAATGGAGGTCCTTTGACAATGAAAGTAGGAAAGGGGAGGAGATGTTCTATCTTTCATTCTCAAACTCTATTATTTGCAAATAAAAAAGGTGGCTACAAAAATGGTGTCACATGCCCTTATATAGACAATACTAGGGTTAGGGTTTTTGGTGGACCCAAAACCATGTGTCTTAACAACTTGACTTTTATAAGAAAAGTTTAAACCATTTTGGGCCCATTTGAGAGCTAGTCTACCACTAATTCTCATGCCTTTGGCTTGCGAGTACATTGCACTTTCTTATGGGTGTATGACTTTACATTTTTCGTAGATCTAATAACTTTTCCCGACTTGGCCATGTGTTTGTTTCCGTCGTCATAGAATAAGTTTGTAAGGTGTTGGGCTTTGGTTTTGCTTGTTGGTCAGTCCGCTATTTGTCAACTTCGTTGGTGGTGATGCTCCCAATAGATGTGGGTTCTAGAGCTCCCTTGTGAGTATTTTGTCGATGCTCTTTGAGATATTCCTCATACGATTTGTAGCATCTAAAATTTCGTCGGAAAATTCATGTAGGTATCTTTATATGAATCTTCTAACATGCCTTCAGGGTCTGAATCCTAACTATTTAATTGCTATCCTACTCGATTTAACTTGCTAATGTTGGTCTAACTAATTAAGAACGATTACTAGACAAGCAAAGGAAACTGAGGCTATTTCTATCTACGCCTATCTAGTCTATCTTAATGTGATTCTGATGGTCCTTCTCGAGAAGATGAAGATGACAAGGATGGTGAATGAGACTCATCCCTGAGCTGGAACATCGGCTGGGTAGTAGCGATGCAACCTGCTTCCGTTAACGGGTGTATCAAATAACTGCCCTTGTAGGTTAGTGAGTATGACCGTGTCGTTGGATCAAATTCTACTACCTCACGTGGTCCTTCTCCTAGAAACTTGAGCTTTCTCTTATGTGCCTTGGATTTGTACAATTGTGTCAAATCTCCCTTGATGAGATCCTTGGTTTTGATGTTACAATCATGCCAAGCTTTCCTCCATTGCTTCTCCATGGCTAATGCATGGAGAACTAGGAAATGAGTCTCATGGAGTTGAATGAGATTCTGGCGTCTCCGGTAGATTCCTTTGTACTCAAGTGCTTGGCAATACAACATCTGAAATGGCATTTGTCTAGTGCTTACCTTGAAGGTGGTCCTGAAAGCCCATAGTGCTACATGAAGCTTTTGTGCTCCTAATCCGATTGTGTAGACGATAATGCTATATAGGAACTTGTTCGATGATTCTACTTGTCCGTTGTATCGTGGGTAATAGGGAGTACTTTTTTTATAGACAACTAGATATGATGATAACAAGTGAGCGATAGTTTCATTTAAAAGATGTGTTTTGTGATCACTCACGAGTTTGAGTGGACACCCAAAGTGAAGTAGGATGTTTTCTTATAGGAATTTGGCAGTGGAATTAGTATCAACTTTCCTCATCGTCTTGGCTTTGACCCATTTGGTTTAAGTAATTAGTGGCTACAATAATATATCAGGCTTGGGAACCATGCGCAGCTAGACGAATAGGGACAACATAGTCAATGCCCCATTTCTCAAATGGCATCTCAGCCAAGATAGGTCATAACAGCATTCTATCTTTTCTTAGGTTCTATTGAACCTTCGGCACATGTCACACCTCTTAACTTGGTAATGAATATTCTTGAACATTGTGGGCCACCACAGTCCATGTTGCAGTACTTTTTTGTTGACAGCTTCGACAATGAAATGTCCTATGCCTATTCCTTTATGGGCGATACTCATCACTTGGGTCACTTCGTGTGTTAGGGCGCATCAGCCTATGATTCCATTGTTACACATGTGGTGTAGTTGTCCAGCTATCAACGTGTAGAGAGAAGATTTGATAATCAACCTATGTCACTCCACTTTGTTCCACTTTGTTAATCCAACTATATTGTCTGCCCACTTTCAGGATGACATCAATATGGCATCAGGGTTATCGTCATCTACCCCTCTACTCTCAGGCACATTGTGTATCCATAAGAGGTAGATCCAATAATATGCCTTTTAACTCAACATGATTCCATGCTAGACATTCACGGTACTTGTGAAGAAGAACTTTTAGATCTCGTAGCTCATCTCTGTTGTAAAGCTACCTTTACAAGCTTTACTTTTGGAGCCACTAGCGCTCGCATTGTCCCCGGCGCCAGTTGCGCCACTGTCCTTCTGGCGCCACCAGCGTCGGCACCGCTCCCGATGTCACTATGACTAGAATCCAGCCGGCGCCAAGTTCCTATGGCTGAAAAATTTGATCGATTATAGCGAAGTCCAGAGAGCTCGGATCGATGTGCAATCACCTCACACGATCTAGGTATGATTAAAGGAAGCCTGGGGATCAATAGATTCTAGAGAGAGAAAATCCTAGAGTGAGAAAATGTGCTTTACCAGCTTGGACAGAGCACTTGGTATGAGGGGAGGTGGCAAATCCCAACAAAACAATAGAGAGATGCAAGTTGCGACTCAGGCTCCAACCAAGTCTCAGCTCCCCCTGTTGGAATGTTGTCTTGGCGTCTGCCTTGGCATGCCAGCACCCTGGAGACTAGGGTCGCTCACACACTTGAGATATAGCCTTCTCAGATTTATTAATAAAGTGGAATTTTTCTCAAACTAACTTGATTACCTTCTGGGTTCCAATGTTCGGTTAAAGTGCCAATTGTAAGGCCGCTTCAAACTTTTTGATCTGGCATATAGCTGAGGGTCGTATCCTGGAACGCCAGTGGTATGTTGTCGGGACCATTTGGTCTGGGACGCCAACAGTATGCTATGGAGACCATTCGGTCCAGGAACTGGTTGTCTTCATATCTGTCGCGGCTTGTGGTTCTGAGTGTTCCTTGCATGAACGTGAATGGGTTAAGCTCTTGGGGAACGGGCTCTAACCTGTCGGCTAAGTTGGATGGCTTGCTTGGGTGTAAGTTTCCTATTTATGGCTGTTCAGTCTAGCGTGGCGCCAGGTTGGCTTCCAACGCTTGTGCAAAGCTTTGAGTTGGTTAAGACGACTTGCTTGGAATGGATGTTACTCGTTTGTAATGAAGCCTTGAGTTAGTTAAGTTTGATGTATGTCGGCGCAGGCGGCTTGCTTGGAGGGAAGTCACCCACATTGAGACCCCCGTCTGGCATGGTGCCAGGTTGTGGATCTCAATCTTGGTTTCCGAACTTCAAGTTGGTTAAGTCTGATTGTTGTTGGCGAGTTGGTTGCTTGTATGTCAAGTGGGTTCGAACGACAAGAGTTGAAAGCCGAGAAGCTAAGTCATGGTTCCCGGCTCCCTTTGGGATGCCTGCACAACATGTGGTATCAGAGTCGACTGGCCAGTCAGCTATGCGGATCTTATAGAAATGGCCATTGTTTGGGGTTCATCAGGACAACTGTTGTGCAAGGTGCTGCCCATAGTGTAAGCACGGGTGCCTCCATGGTCGGGGTGGTTGGCAGAACGGGGAACTTGATGAGTCAAGGTGCTACCCTTGAGGTGTAAACACGGTCAGTTCTCGCGGTTCGAGCCTGGCGTCGTCTGCACATAGGAGAAATGAGGCAAAGTGCTGCCTAGGTAGGTGAAAGCAAGGTCTGTGCCTTGTGGGGTGCCGGGTGACATATTCAAGGATAGCTGCTGATCGTTTAGCTATAAAGGCTATCGACCAGATTTGTCGGGGCATTACTAAGGCAATGTGCTGCCTAATGGTGAAAGCACGAGTGCATCCACGATTGGGGTGGTTGGCAAAATGGGAGACTTAATGTGTCCAGGTGCTGCCCTTGAGGTGTAAGCACGGTCAGTTCCCATGGTTCGGGCCTGGCGCTGTCTGCACGTAGGACAAATGAGATAGAGTGTTGCTATTAGGCTGGTGAAAGCATGGTTTGTGCCTTGTGGGGTGCGAGGCGACATATTCGGGATAGATGCCGATCGTTTAGCTATAAGGGCTATTGACCAGAGTTGGTGGGGTGTGATTAAGGCAATGTGCTGCTTAATGGTGAAAGCACAGATAGTTGGATGGGTGTTCTCTTTGGGCTGATTCTGTGATCGTCGATCTATATGGGCGCGGCTAGGCAAAGATCCTTGGCAGGGCTATCTCAAAGAGAGACCTTGTCTTTGTTATCTGTTAGTAATCATGCCTGAGTGTCTTGCTTGTATATATTCGTGTTGAGTCTTAATACTCGTGCTTGGTCTGGTTTGCATGATTGCTTGTGATTGTAGCGGGTTTCTTTCCTTGCCTAACCTGAATCCAAGATCTAGTCAATCTAGCATCAAAGAGACGGAGTTAGCTGTCACGCGGAGGTTCGTTCCCATGAGAGTGATAGTATAGTTCAGATTTCAACATGAATGGAGGATCTAACACTAACATCCATTAACACTAAGCATTAACACTACATCCATTAACCCTACTTCCATTAACCCTAAATCCACAACAATGAAAGAAACTTACTCTCTTTCTCTCTCCTTTCTCTCTCACAAAAAGCATAAGAAATAGCAATCCCAATAATGATCAAATCTAACAAAATGGAGGAGAAGAGAGGAAGAGCAAGGACATTCATCAATCCATTTCTAAAGAGAACCAATCTGCTTTATTGAAATGAGGAAATGAATATGAGGAACAACTCGAGTTGGTCTCTTTTTATACTAGAGAGGAGGACCCTGGCCTCTGAATCCTATTGGTCCAATCTTGCCTCTCTTTTTATTCAAATTTAAAAAAGTGTGGGAACCATCAAAATTGGAGGGAAACCCAACTTTATTCACTAACTTGACATTTAGGCCCTGCGACATTAAAAGTCCCGCAAAAAGGCCTAAAGTCCTTTTATTAACATTCTAATTAATCAAATAACTATGTGATCATTGGATTGGAATTACACACGGAGGGTGCCAAATCCCTCCCACTTATTAACTAGGGTTAGGGTTGCCTTGGGATCCGCAAACCCTCCAGTATCTCTCACCAAAACTGGTGGCGGTCCCACGACACCAACCTCGACGCTTGAATAGCCATATGGGTCCGGTGGCCATTCATGATAACCTTGTGCATTGACAAATGGGTAGTCGACACCATCCAAAAAAAGATCCCAAGATAATGCTTGTTGATGTTGATCCTTGTAGATAGGTGCACCTGCTAGCAATGACATTGTTGAAGCTAACGACAAGGTAATTACAGAATTGTTTTTTTTTGACATTTTCAAAAATTTGTAACTTCCTGAATATGTAACGAAATGAAAAAACAATTATATCTCCAGAAAGCCCTTTTAATGCTCTACAACTCTAGATATTCAGATGGAATTATAAAGAACATAAGGCTGGGCAAAAAATGAATCAAACAGGGCAGAAAAAAAAATGAATCTGGAAGTTTCTGGTTTTTGACAAGTTCACAGAATTTTGTTGCCAACTTCAAAAATTTGTAACTTGCTCAATACTGAACGGAATCCAAAAAAATTATATGGATAGAAAGCCCTTCTAATGCTCTACAGCTTAGTTATTCAGATTGAATTACAAAGAATAGAAAGTAGGGCAAAAAATGAATCAAACAGGGCAGAAAAAAAATGAATCTGGAAGTTTCTTGTTTTTGACAAGTTTACAGAATTTTGTTGCCAATTTCAAAAATTTGTAGATTGCTCAATACTCCTTAGATCCCATTTTAATCTGCCTCCATTCATGTTGCATATTTACTAACGTTGTCATGCAGTCAGCATATATAAATTAAACGGAAAGAAAGCCCTTTCAATGCTCTATTCAGATTTAATTATAGGAAACAAAACATAGGGAAAAAATTGAATAAAATAGAGGCAAAAATTTAAAAAAAAAACAAAAAATACAGTCACCACTCATTTTTTGAACGTTTTGGGACATAACTCTCACAAATCACATCCATACTGCAAAGCTAACCCTAGCATGCCATGACAAGATGCCTAATGCAAGCTAACCATCAACCAAACATGCTGCAAACTGAAAAATTGGCGTAGCTCCCCGGCAACGGCGCCAAAATTGTAGTGGGTTTCTTTCCTTGCCTAACTTGAATCCAAGATCTAGTCAATCTAGCATCAAAGAGACGGATTTAGTTGTCACGCGTAGGTTCATTCCCATGAGAGCGATAGTATAGTTCAGATTTCAACATGAATGGAGGATCTAACACTAACATCCATTAACACTAAGCATTAACACTACATCCATTAACCCTACTTCCATTAACCCTAAATCCACAACAATGATAGAAACTTACTCTTCTCTCTCTCCTAAGACAGGAAGAGCAAGGACATTCATCAATCCATTTCTAAAGAGAACCAATCTGCTTTATTGAAATGAGGAAATGAACATGAGGAACAACTCGAGTTGGTCCCTTTTTATAGTAGAGAGGAGGACCCTGGCCTCTGAATCCTATTGGTCTAGTCTTGCCTCTCTTTTTATTCAAATTTAAAAAAGTGTGGGAACCATCAAAATTGGAGAGAAACCCAACTTTATTCACTAACTTGACATTTAGGCCCTATGACATTAAAATTCCCGCAAAAAGGCCTAAAGTCCTTTTATTAACATTCTAATTAATCAAATAAGTATGTGATCACCCTCTAACAACGACACAAAAATTGTACTGGGTTTCTTTCCTTGCCTAACCTGAATCCAAGATCTAGTCAATCTAGCATCAAAGAGACGGAGTTAGTTGTCACGCGTAGGTTCGTTCCCATGAGAGCGATAGTTTAGTTCAGATTTCAACATGAATGGAGGATCTAACACTAACATCCATTAACACTAAGCATTAACACTACATCCATTAACCCTACTTCATTAACCCTAAATCCACAACAATGATAGAAATTCACTCTTCTCTCTCTCTCCTTTTCTCTCTCACAAAAAGCATAAGAAATAGCAATCCCAATAATGATCAAATCCAACAATTAGCAAAATTCAAAGAAAGCATGAGGAATAGAGGAGAAGAGAGGAAGAGCAAGGACATTCATCAATCCATTTCTAAAGAGAACCAATCTGCTTTATTGAAATGAGAAAATGAACATGAGGAACAACTCGAGTTGGTCCCTTTTTATAGTAGAGAGGAGGAACCTGGCTAAACATTGATGATGATACTTATAATCTCCCAATAGACCATCTGTTTGAAATTTGTGAAAGAATTAGACTACTAGATGAGTGTGAAAGTGATGCAAACGATGAAGAAGATGAACTATAGGCACCTATGTCCATCCTAGAATGTATATGTAGGCTTGAACTACATTTAGCACTTGACTCAGATGAATGGCGAGATATCTATGATGATGTAAATGAGAAATTGTCTACAGATGAGATTGATTGAATTGTATTAAAAATCATATTTAATTGTTGCTAGTAGTGATCTAATGTTTTATATCTCAACATTTCATACAATATTTCACACTCAGCAAACATATAGTTTCATTTTCTTGTATGCCAATTCATCTTCGTAGTGACGTTAATTTCAATAGTGATCTGCAACCATCTGCAATTTGAGCTAAAGTGACAAAAACATATACTAGTATGTTTTGCATTGCAACAAATGTATATGGTATATATTAAGAGCATTCAAGTACTTACCGGCAATCTAAAAGACAGATCTAGAGTTCCTCAAGTTTCACACCAATGTGCACAAGAAGCTCACCCAAGACATCATCAGTGATACCACCAACTCCACCAAGATAAATCACAACAATGAGAGCAACCAAACACTAGAATCTCAATCAAATCACTCCTTGAACGTTAATCAATCAAACAACAAGAGCCACATGCAATAAGAAGTCCACAAGTTCCTCAAATTTCACACCAATGTGCACAAGAAGCTCACTCAAGACATCATCAGTATCTACCACCAATCCCACCAAGATAAATCAGAACAATGAGAGCAACCAAAGACTAGAATCTCAATTAAATCACCCCATTTAATGCTGATCAATCAAACAACAAGAGCCATATGCAATACGAAGTCCACAAGTTCCTCAAGTTTCACACCAATGTGCACAAGAAGCTCACTCAATACATCATCAGTGATACCACCAACTCCACCAAGATAAATCAAAACAATGAGAGCAACCAAATACTAGAATCTCAATCAAATCATCCCTTGAATGTTGATCAATTAATTAAACAACAAGAGCCATAGGCAATACAATCGCCATCAAATCAGGCCTTTTAATGCCGATCAATCAATCAATCACACAGTAGTCATTTTGTCAAAAATTTTGTCAATTTTTGCTCATAGATAAAAGAGCAATCGGGAAGAGCAACGGTGGATGGCCAACATCTTGTAGTCCGATTTACGACTACCACAAAGTCTTGCATAGAAAACTTTCTTTCTCGTATCATATAAGGATTCAACATGCTCCATATTTGCATTATGTGTCACCCAATGACATTCCATATCCATCACTTTGGACTAATGGCTACACATAATCAGAGACCAAGAGAAACTATTGATGCAATCAATATTTGCAATGAAAAAAATGCAGAAGATCAATCGATACCAAGAATATATCAAAAATATCAATGGATCTTGATGCATCCCTCTACAAAGAGATTTTGGTGAATGAGGAGTTTAGGCTTCTATCAAGAGGTGGATCTACTTCTTCATCTCAAGTTGGAAAATGTGGGCCTTCTACTTTTGTTGGTAAAAAGAAAGATATGTCAAAGTTAAAGCTATTTTATTGTGGAGTCAAAGGGCATTTCTCTAGTGATTGCTTCAAGAAGAAGAGAGATCAAGGTTAGAAGCAAACCAACCTAACTATTGATGAAGATGGTGTTGATGAACAAATCTCAAATGTTGCTTTTGTTATGTCATCTTGTTTGTTGGCTAATCATGGAGACATTGATTCTTGGTAGATTGATAGTGGAGCTACATCACATATGACATATCATGAAGAGTATTACTCATCTTTGATGGCATTTGAAGGTGACAAGAAGGTGATCTACATGGCCAAATACGATGGTGAGTGAGCAATCCAAGGGATTGGCACAGCTATTTCCCTTTCTACTAATAGGAATGTGAATTTCAAGGATTTTTTATTCATTCCTTCCATTACTAAGAACCTTCTTAGTGTGAGTCAATTACTTGATAAGGGATTCAAGGTGGAGTTTGTTGGTGATGCTTGTTTGATCAAGAGAGAAGATGAATTAATTGCAAAAGAAAACAGGCAAGGTAAATTGTTCAAACTTGATGCTTGTGTTGTTGCTAACCAGTTTGGATGTATGGCAAAAGAGCAAATGTCAACGCAACATGTGTGGCACAAATCAATTATCGGATCTCTGATGTATGCAATGATCTCCACCAGGCTCAATCTTGCATACGCCATCAACTTCTTGAACCAATACATGGCCAACTGTGGTATGATCCACTAGAAAGCTCTTTTTAGAGTAATCAGATATGTACGAGCTACTATTGACCTCTACATCTACTATGGTGATGTTGATCCATCTAATATCCATACACTTCATGGATATACAGATGCAAATTGGACAGGTGATATTGACACTAGAAGATTGACTTCTAGACTTGTCTTCATGTTCAATAATGGTTAATATCATAGAACAATAAAAATCAAACCTCCATTGCAATGTCACCTACAGAATCAGAATACATTCCAGCCTCTCAAACTACCAAAGAGACAATTTGATTGAGAAATTTCTTGTCTGATATTGGTCTCAGATGATCTGCTTCAACAATTATCCAATGTGACAATCATAGTGCTATTAAATTATCAATCAATCCTAGATTTCATTCTAAGAGCAAGCACATCAAAATTAAGTACCACTACATCGAGAGCAAAATACTCAACAAGGAGATAAGTCTGAAATTTTGCAGAACCCAATACATGGCAGCTAACATATTTACAAAAGGGTTAAATCTGGAAGCACACAAGAATTTTTGTATTATTTTGAATTTGAAAATTAAGGCATTCAAGGATCCAGAAGGGGGGGTGTTGGATCTATCCTCTCCATCCCTATCTTTTTGCTAATCTAGATCCATTCACTTGCATACTCTGCAAAAAACACTTGTTTCTTGATAGTCTGCAAAAATACAAAGAAATTGGTGACAGTGTTCTGTCGATTGAGCCCACACCGACTATTTGACCGACCTTGACTATTCGTCGGACACATCGACTACTCATCTGACACCAACTATTCGTCAGACGTCCGACATCGACAATTCAACTTCACCAACTAGGCATATGTCACTATCAACTCCAATAGTCGACTCGAACATTCGGCGGCTCAACAGTACTTTCATCACAACCGGACAGAATCAAATATTGTCTGAAAGCAACTGCCAACAACACATAGTGTCTTAATCCTAATTATAAAGTACTAATTAGCAATTCTTTAAATTAAGTGATTGAGAGCCATGATGCAGAGGTAGTTCATGCCAACTTGAACAAAGAAGATGAAACTTGCTTGTATCTCATACATGCCAAAGTATCTTATGGCAGTTCTCCGTTGGCTGGATCGCGTTTTGTATTAAAAGATAATCATTATCATCTTGTTCTATATTTGATTATATTGATTTTCAAGCTTCAAGATCTAGCTAGCTTGATTGCAACATTTCTTACAGTTGTTGGAGTTATTAAATATTCAATACAGTTGATTCTCAGGCTGTGATACTGTCACTAGCCTTTTACAATGTCTACAGCCCAAAGTTTAAATGCTAGCTCGCCCTCTAAATACTAGTTTTTAGCACCAATACTCGCTAAAAATGAATTTGCTTTATTCTCTTGTACTTGGCTCTGATACCATGTAGAAGTATTGTACTTTAGGACCATAAATGGATCTTAGAAAGATCAAGACTAATTGGATGTTGTCTTAACAATCTATCAAATAACTAGTCACATAAATGTTGATCTAGATTGGCAATATAACAAACAACAAGCATTAACAATCAAAAACATTGATCAAAGATGTAGATCCGAGTTCACACGTGTGAAATAAGGCCTGTTGTACGGCTTGCAAACAGAGATGGAAGGCTGAATCACTTTGGTTGCATTAGAATCACAAAATCATGTGTACATAGTGGAGTAGCTTGAGATTGCCAATGAGCTCCAAAAATAATCGTTCTTCTCACTATGGAGAGATGGAATACATAGCAAAAGTGACTTCCTTTGTAAAGCTAGGTGAATTTCCAGCATGTAATAAGGAAGTTAACTTAGCTTTCTTGTCCTGATTTGCAGCCCTAGTCTCTTTCCTAGAGTCATGCCAAGTAGGTGGCTAGGTGGTCAAAATCTCATCATAAACTTAGGTGTAAATCCTAATATAATCTAGGAATGGCACATCATTTGAATCTTCATCTTTTTCATGTATAGCTTCATCCATTGCTTGTTGCAATGTCAAGTACTATTCACGATGTGTGAGCTCATGTTTGATATATTTTGGCAATCTAGCCAAAAACCACATGATAAGGGCCTCATCATTTAGAAAATTAGGTTCACACTCAGATCGAAGAGTCTTGATATGTTCAATATGATCGTGCACCATCTCTTTCTTTCCCAATTTGATTTTACTTAATAACATAAAAGAATCTTCCAAGAACTTCCTAGGATTGGACATCATAACCAGTCCAACTTTAACTACTTCTCAATCAGATCGTTCTATCAAGTCTTGATTATAAAACCAATCTTGTGCAACACCAGTCAAAGGACATAGAGAAATGTAGGTCGATTCCATAGCCATGAACGAATAAACTGAGTTTCAGATTTGGCTTTGCAAAAGCGTATTACGTGCAGAAATTAGAGCGACAAATTGACGTATGCTATCAGTCAAAGAAGGCAATTTAATCTATGAATATGTTTATTAGAAAGCAAGAAAGAATCTAAGCATGAATAAAATGAGCATTCAGTGTGACGTACACGACCTAGATTACTGAAACATTGATTATATACTCATGTAAAAAATGCAGTCTGAACGCCAAAAGATTCGCGTTCTTTCTAGAACAATATTCCATAATAACAAAGATAAAGAACAAAACAATTGCGCTCTAGATGTCCATTGAACTAATAGACCTTTTCTTGTCTAACCAAGCAACTGATAAGTTGCTGGATATAAATTTTAAGAACAAGCTCTTGTCCCTCCATGTGACATGTCCTTGTAAGACAAAAATTCGAACATTGTGTGTTTCGAAATCAATGGTAGTTGTCAAATTAGTGGGAGAGAAGTTTGTGTTGGCAAATACGCTGTTATTATTGCAAATCGACACGTTATAGGACGACAGCCTTGCTTTCTCGCTTCCAGTTTCAGCAGACAATTGCAATTTTCTTGGAGTGCCAATAACTCGACTTGTTTTTTAGTAAGCTAGTCAATCTTAGATCGTCCTCTTTCAATATAAGCCAGCGCTAGCACCGATCTATCTATTTGAAGGCATGAAACAAAGTTAGAGCAGGTACATGACCAGGCAGACTACTAGGACACTACACATTATCATTTCGTAACATTTGGATGACACATATACCAACAACTTGAGATTAAGAATTTGATGAGAATTTAAAGTGGCCAATTTCTAAAAGGAATAAATATAAAATTGGGGCAGAGATGATAAAGCATGGAGCATCTTGTACTGATTAATGGAGAACATATCAAGACATCCTTAACGAACTTCAAGATTTGAAAATCAGGCTGGCTTATCATATTTTCAGGCTGCTGAACTCCTACGATGTTATATTGAAGGGCGTCCATGGTGCAATGATGACTCACCTCCTCTTCATGACCTGGAACTATTTTTATTCAGATCATTCCTCTAGGAACTGATTATCTAGCCTTGGAGATCCAGCAAAGAAGAAAGAAATAGGAGAGAAAAGGAGCCATAGGAGGAGGAATGCACGCAAGAGAGCTCACTCCCAAAATGTGTGTGTGTGTGTGTGTGTGTGTGTGTGTGTGTGTGTGTGTGTGTGTGTGTGTGTGTGAGAGAGAGAGAGAGAGAGAGAGAGAGAGAGAGAGAGAGAGAGAGAGAGATACACAATTTCACATAGTTCCTCTTGACAAAGCAAGACCAAACCCTTTGAAGCCTTTATTCATAGACCAACAAGGTATAGTAAAGTTGAAAAGTAAAATATAGTACAGTAAAGCACCATATAGCATAACCACTCTCAAAACGTCTAGTTGATACCAGCCACCATCCCACAACACAAAATTGCATGACTTAGTACAGTGGGAAAGACAGGTGTCATAGTTGAGCGTTAGTTGTTATCCATGTTCAAAAGAAGTTATACTACTTATCAGCATAAATAGCATTTTAAAACAAAGTCCAGTCTTCCCAAACACAAAGACGATTTTCTAGCGATAGGCCAAGCCCCTCCGTTACCATATCAGGACGAGTGCCATGCTGATCAATTTTTGGGCATTGGTCCATATCAGTTCATTTCATTTACATCAAAAGTATGAAAAGTTTTTACCGTATATATTGCTTATCGCTAAAAGAAATGGTGTGGACACGTGTGCCGGTGTCAGAGCAAATCCATGCTATTCTAACCCTGGTGATTTAAGAGACGTCACGCACTATTGTCCATACTCTTGAGCATATCCATGCTTTTCAGTCATATCTCACCATAATCTGATATGACAACTGAATGGACAATAAATTTGCACAAGCCATAGTTGAATAGTGTAGTTACGAGTGAACTTACGTTTATCGTAACTCCATAGCCAACCCGTGGTCTTTTAAGACCTTGTATCGGATAGGCTTCATTTTATTGATGAGCTTCTCATGGTTTTTACAAGGTATTAGGGCAGATCCGTGCCATTCTAATCCTTTTATAAGAACCGTTTATCTTATGCAAATCCATGTTGTCCAAGATAATCTGAAGAGAAACCTTGCTTTGGGACAACGTGGGTGTCATTATACGCAAAAAAAATTTATTATTTATGAAGTGATATAGTCGAACTGAGTAAAAACCAACCGATTTCTGTATTTAGGATCATTATTAGTCACCTAGAATGGAATATATTTGTGAAGAGACACCTTACCTTTCGAGCCTAGGTGATGCTTCCAAAGTCTGAAAACTGTTCGAAAAACTCATACTTGGATGATTGTAGCAGTGGTTTCTTGTGAGGATGCCATGTTTAGTCCCTCGATTGCTCTTGCCTTCCTTAGACTTAAACCATTCATAACATTATTGTCAACTATTGTGAAAGCGATAATAAACACGTTAAGGAGATCCTATCACTCATTGCTTATATAAGTCTAAAGCGAATGGATGTGCATACCTATGCAAACGCTTATAGCTTTATGGTTCAAAACCGAACCTAATCGAAAATGAAGATAGTAGTAATATTTGATGCTACAAAGAGCGCAAGTTTTATTTGCTAGTGCTTAGACACATTAGTATTCCCATTGAAATAGCAATCATTCAAAAGTATGATAGCAAAACAGGTTAAAGCATGAGGTATATTAATCATAATCAGAACGTGCCAGTGTCTGAGTTGTATCTTTTGTATAAAAGCATGATACTACAATGGCTTCATCTTTGGAGTATGTATGTAACCTTTCGTTACTTATGGAACAACCAAACATTCATATTGTCCTTTGAAGGATAGTAAAGCCTATTGTATACTGTAGTTATCAAACCACACTTTCATCCTTTCATATCTATGATAAGGAGTTTGAATCCACACAATCATTCATAAGGTAAGAAGTGCTTCATCGTTGGTCATTATGAAGCTTTTGTCTCAACCTACCATAAGTGATGCATACCTATCATTATCATGCATTACAAAGTATGTGGAAGGAAGCACTGGTTCATCGTTGGATAGCTTACCATATATATACCAAATTGTTGCAGGTCCATCGTTGGACAACAGCTCATATATCTTCAAAAAGCTTCTTCACAATTGAGTATGCTTCATCGCTGGTCCATGTCCATCACTGGACAACAGATAGTACTTAAAGAAAATGTTGTGAAAATTGTCAACATTTCCTAGCTAGTTTGAGGCCTAAATTGGCTAAAATTGTAAATAGTTTTGGTTCTGGAGTTTCACACGTGTGAACCAGGCCACAATGTTTTTATTTACTGTATTTTTTCAGTATGATGAAGTGTCAAACTTCATACCCTTCAAAATGAGACCATTTTGATGTATTTTGGTCATATAAGCCATTTTTAGCTATTTTTCCTATATAGGGAATATCTAGGGTCAAGTACCTTCTAGAGAGAGGAGAGAGAGTCATCTTCCTCATCCATAAATAGTAGGGAAGTCGTGGAGAACAGGGTGGAGAAACCTTTTGTATGCTTCATTGAGATCAATAGATCATTGTCATTGTTTCTTCCTCCATTGAGAGCATTGTTGTGTGTATTGTCTTCAAGCTATTGTGTATGATCTTAGGTGCTTTCCAAAAGTGATAGGCTGATGTATTATGGACTGTATAATGCTATTTTGGGCCGCACTTGATGTTTATGGAAGTTTCCATTTGTGATAAATGCTTTTTGATCAAGTTCTTTGCATTCTAGGTAGCATAGAATGTGTTGCCAATTCCTAGCTTATGTAGTTTGGAGTGCAAGCATTCAATCCAATGATCTTGGAGTTTAGATCCACTTAGGATCTGTATTTTTCACATGGTATCAGAGCTGGTTGGCTTCTATTTACAGTAAGTATTCCATTTTTGGTGATATTTGGATGTTTGATCAAGTTCTAGCATGATTTTGCATTGCTTTGTTGATCAAATCTTACTAACCTTTGTTTTGTGAGTTGAACTTGTGGATCAAAAGCATATTTCAGGTCTATTGAAGATCAGAGGCTGAAAAGAAACTATTTTGGATCAGATCATAACACCTAATCATTTGTGATTGTGAGGCTTGTGCATATTCAATACTAACAATGTTCTTTTCAATCCTATTGTTGACAATCTCCATTCTTGGATGAACACTCTCCTTAAGTGGATGAAACTTCTCCTTAAGTGGATGACAAATGCTCTTTTGAGTGAGTTGTAATTCTCCTAAAGGCTGAGCAAAGCTCCCATTTGGATGAAAGATCCCCTTTTTTGGGTGAACATATTGTAAGCTCCATTGTGAAGAGCATATTGTAAAGATTGTCATCAATTTTGGCATAAATTTTGGTGTACTTTGTTGAGCATGTAAGTAACTCTCCTTATGTAATTTGATTGGAGCATTTGCTGGAAGGTGTTAACCATTACGCAAGTGTGTTTTCAGGTTCTTAACAGGTTGAGGAACATTCTCATGTGAAGTGATCTTAGATCTACATCTAAACACCAAGATTTGACAAGATAGTGAAGCTAGTCTTGTGATTCACTAAGTGTGCTCATTCATTCACCTCTAAATCTTGTATTTATCACTTGCTGGAGTTTATAAACTTTTAGAAGTGTGGTTTACATGTGGTTTTACAGGTTGAATCAATATCTTAGTGTGTTGATCATATGTTGATCAAGTTTGTTCATTACTAGGTAATCTTGGCATCCTAGTTTTGGGTATTTTCTAAGAATGCAAGTAACTCTTCACACCATAACTTGATTTGGTCACTTGCTGGAAAGTTTTAGAGCTTAAGCAAGAGCTAACTATCTATGTAATAGATGGACAAGTGCTTCCTTGGATGGTAAAACTCCTCATGAGGTTCTTTATGGTAGAAGGCCGAGTGTCAAGCATTGTAGGATCTTTGGATGTACATGTTTTGTCAATATCACACTTGATGATAGAACTAAAGAAGATCCTTCATCAAAGAAGGGTGTGTTTGTTGGCTATAGTGAAGTAAGCAAGGCTTACAAAGTGTACATTCCTTCTACAAAGAAAGTTGTCATAAGTAGGGATGTCATCTTTCATGAAGAGAATGTTTCCAATGTTGTTGATGTTGATGTTGATGTGCCTACTAATCATCATGATGTGCAAGATGTCTTGGATGAAGATGGAGATGCCACTCCAAAGCAAACTTCAAGGAAGACTCAAAGGCAAAGGGCTAAGCCATCAAGGCTAACCTATGATGAAAAAGGAAAGCAAGTGGTGGACAACTCTAACTTTGCTTTTCTTACCTCTTTTGATGAACCAACTTGTGTAGGTGAAGCAATTCAAAAGAAGGAATGGATCCAAGCCATGGATCATGAGCATCAAGCACTCATCAAAAGCAACACATGGAGGTTGGTAAAGCTTCCAAAGGACAAGAAGGCAATTGGTTGTAAGTGGATCTTCAAGATCAAGACAAATCAAGATGGATCAATCAACAAGTACAAGGCAAGGTTGGTGGCAAAGGGGTATGCTCAAGAATATGGTATTGACTATGATGAGACCTTTGCACCCGTGGCAAAGATGATATTTACATGGAGCAACCCGAGGGCTATGTTTCACATGATGAGCCTAATCATGTGTGCTATCTCCAAAAGAGTTTGTATGGGCTAAAGCAAGCACCAAGGAGTTGGTATGCTAAGCTCAATTCCTTCTTACTTTCTCAAAACTTTGTTATGAATTCAGATTTTGCAGGTGATCAAATGGATAGGAAGTCAACAAGTGCCTTTGCAATCTATCTTGGAGATGGAGTGGTCTCATGGCTATCAAAGAAGCAACCAACTATCTCTCTATCTTCCACCGAAGCCGAGTACAAGGCATTAACAACATGCACCAAGGAGATTCTTTGGATCAAGAGGATGTTATTGGATCTTCACTTGCTGGAACCAGAGAAGACTCCAATCATATTTTGTGATAACCTTTCAGCCCAAAGCTTGGCAAGCAATCCTGTTTTTCATGCAAGGAGCAAGCACATTGAGATTGCTCACCATTTTGTGAGAGATCAAGTCATTGCCAAAGAGGTGGAGCTTCAACATGTCTCTTCAAAGGAGTGTGTGGCTGATATCTTCACCAAACCATTGGGAAAGGACCTATATTTAATGCATAGATCTAATCTTGGAATGTGCTCAAAGACTATGTTGAAACTAGCATCCAATGTTGAAGAGGGAGTGTGAAAATTGTCAACATTTCCTAGCTAGTTTGAGGCCTAAATTGGCTAAAATTGTAAATAGTTTTGGTTCTGGAGTTTCACACGTGTGAACCAGGCCACAATGTTTTTATTTACTGTATTTTTTCAGTATGATGAAGTGTCAAACTTCATACCCTTCAAAATGAGACCATTTTGATGTATTTTGGTCATATAAGCCATTTTTAGCTATTTTTCCTATATAGGGAATATCTAGGGTCAAGTACCTTCTAGAGAGAGGAGAGAGAGTCATCTTCCTCATCCATAAATAGTAGGGAAGTCGTGGAGAACAGGGTGGAGAAACCTTTTGTATGCTTCATTGAGATCAATAGATCATTGTCATTGTTTCTTCCTCCATTGAGAGCATTGTTGTGTGTATTGTCTTCAAGCTATTGTGTATGATCTTAGGTGCTTTCCAAAAGTGATAGGCTGATGTATTATGGACTGTATAATGCTATTTTGGGCCGCACTTGATGTTTATGGAAGTTTCCATTTGTGCTAAATGCTTTTTGATCAAGTTCTTTGCATTCTAGGTAGCATAGAATGTGTTGCCAATTCCTAGCTTATGTAGTTTGGAGTGCAAGCATTCAAGCCAATGATCTTGGAGTTTAGATCCACTTAGGATCTGTATTTTTCACAAATGTCATACAAAAAATGTGTATGAACCCTCGTTGATCCATCGCTGGATAGCGGATGGCATACCATCACATTTATCACCTAGAAAGCTTGATACCATTCATATGTAGCAAAGAGATGAAAGCAATGATATGAAATGAGCAAAACCACATACCGTAGAGTAGAAGCAGATGACTTCAAGCCAGGGAGGGCACAATCTCTATCGTGAGCATATCTTCCAACCTTCTTCTCATCGTATAGTAGAAAAAACTCATTCGACAACAAGCTACATATAGTGGTTCTGTAGGAAGTACCGTGGAAGCTCCCTTTCAGCCAAAATTGGTGGGAAAATATTTTTTAAAAAGTATCATATATGGTTGGGTTGGCAACAAAGGTTAGGACCATCAAATCGTATATGTTTATTTATAGCATGGTCAAGGTTGGTAACTTTTGATAAAGAAGAGTCCATGAGAGAGAGAGAGAGAGAGAGAGAGACGGTTTGTGCGACGTCTGACGTCCGTCAAAAGACATTATATACATCCAATGGAAAATGCCACGTCATCATTAAAAATTGATGACGTGGATTTTTGTTTTTATATTTTAAGATGATGATGTGGAATTTTCTCTTTTCAAAGAACTTTAAAATGGGTATTAGCTGGCCTTAAAAAAAATTAACAACACATTTATTTCTTAAAGGTCAATTGACATTATGAAATCTTTTACAAACGATATTTCAAGAAGAATGTCAACACATTGATCAAGTGACAATGTGTCTAGGCCTTTTGAGAATCATATAAGATAAGTTCATCAATAGTTGTGACCAAAAAATTGATTCGTTTGCAAATTTAGATGTTCATAATAAATGTAGTCATTAATGTCTCCTTTGGTATTATTGAAAACAAGCTACAATTTGATTTTTTTAGCTTTCGTATTTAAGCACTCTGAGTGGTAAAAAGAAAATATATTATATTAAGCTCACACTTGGTTGTTTAAAAGAGTTGGAATAATCACTTAGGTAGGTGATGCTCGAAAATTGTAAATCTTTGCCACGTTTTATATAGTCCTATTTAATCATTTAGAGTGGCCACAACCATAAGAATTGGTTTGTTGTCGCTAGTGATTATTTACTTTTATTTAACATAACTTATATATATTTAGGTCAGTTAGTTACAATTGAAATGCTTTTAATAGTGTGGAAGTTAGATTTGAGACTTTGTTGATCATTTTTTGTTTTATTTATAAAACAAAACATGTTGTTATTTTTTTTAATGCTATATTTACTAAAAAAAATCAAGTACTTGCTAATTAATCAAGTTGACATTACTCAATTGAATTAACGAGTTCATTGAATTTCATGCTCTAGTCATGTTCTTTGTCCATGCACATGAAAAATGAGAGGATGTAAAATGATAAGAGATTTTAATTTGGGTCATTTGCTAATATATTTCAATATCACAAATTATAAATTAAAAAAGAAGAATGCTTGGTTGACACATCATCTTTTTTATACTGCATGATTTGTGTAGCTATCAAAATTTAAAAATATCTGAAGTGATGATCACAATATGAAATTTTGGATTTTGCGAGCTACGAAGTATCCCTCTAGAATTTGAGCCTAGGCATTTCTTGCCTAAGAAAGACTAGTTTTAACTTTTCTATAGATGGGGATGACATAAGCACTTATGTCATACTAGAGAGGCCAAACACACACACACACACTGTGTGTGTGTGTGTGTGTGTGTGTGTGTGTGTGTGTGTGTGTGTGTGTATTTGTTCTGATGTATAATATGTCTCTTTTTGTATGACTTATGTCATCAAATTGTCACTTTATAATATGTAAAGAGTGTAGATATTTACGTCATTTTTGTTGAATTTCACACGTGTGGATTGTCCACAACATGTACTTGTAATCTCCTAAGGTGTGTAGATGCACCAAGATCAAGACTAGATTGAGATTCAAGATCAATCTTAGATCCTATGGCAAAAACACACTACTACATGCATTCAATCACTTCCAACTCTCACTCACACGTGTGGGAAGTATTCAAAAAATAATCTAAGTAAAAACAAGCTGCTCTCCTCGGGTAGAGAGAGAAAAAGCATCATGATCTCTCAAGTAGAGAGAGAAAGCTAAAAATCCAATAACACACAAAATCCATATAATCACCAGATCAATTAGCTTCAAAATGAGGAGTACAATGATACTAGTAGATCCACGAGCTACCACTATGCTTAACTATGATTGGACCATACTTTGTCACCTCTTAATCCTATTGGACCATTGATCCATGCACCTCTTAGTTCTATTGGACTATATTCAAGCACACCTCAAATTCCTATTGGACCTCACATGGTTCCACCTCTAAATCCTATTGGACCTCTTAGAATTCATCAAACAAAAGCATTACACTTGTCTACACTCTAATTGGCATGATCTTACTCTATTTTGGCTCAATAGTGGCATTACAAGTGGAAATGCATAATTTGCCATCTATGCCAAATTTGTTCCTATCAACATCCTACACCTAGATGCTTGATGTAAAAAACATAAGACCCCTATATCTAACATAGATAATCTTTTTCAATTCTTCACACTCCTCCTAAAAAAATATCTATGAAGATTTGAACATTGATCTTGATATAACTCCAAGATTAGATCTATGCTTGATGAAAGCACTTTTGCTCAAAGGCTTGGTGAGTAGATCGGCAATACAAGAGGACGAGTTGACATGCTCCAAATAGATTTCTCCTCCAATAAGCTTTTCTCTCACAAAATGGTGTGCCACTTCTATGTGCTTTCTTCTTGCATGAAATATGGGATTATTGGCAAGAGCTTGGGCCGAGATGTTATCACACTTGATCATTGATAGATCATCTTCCTTGATGCACTTTAGCTCCATTAATGACCTCTTGATCCAAAGCACCTCTTTGGTAGTTGTAGTGAGTGCTTTGTACTCGGCCTCACATGAAGAGAGAGATATAGTATCTTGCTTTTTGGAAAGCCAAGATATTAGATTGCCTCCAAGAAAGATAGTGTATGCACTAATAGACATTCGATCCATCTTGTCACTTGCAAAGTCCGAATCCGAGTAGCCAACAATGGATAGATCTTCACTTTTATAGAGTAAACCATAATCAAAAGATGAAGATACATATCTTAGAATCCTCTTGGCCATCTTCCAATGATGGATCTTAGGATCTTGCATAAATTGACTCAATTTGTGCACACAAAAACTTAGATCGGGCCTAGTAATGGTAAGCCAAATCAAGGAGCCTACAAGACTCCTAAAAAGTGTGATGTCCTCAAAGGATCTTTCATCACCTTTATTAGGATCTTTTACAATTTGCTCCATTCGAGTATCTATGCTCTTAGAATTTTCCATATGGAATTTTTTCAACATAGAGTGAGCATATCTAGATTGGCATATAAAGACATGATTTTCATAAAAATAAATTTCTAGGCCTAGGATGTAATGTATCTCTCCTAGATCTTGCATTTTAAACTCACATCCAAGTGCTAGTTTGGTTTCATCAACTAGCTTGATACAACTTCCACAAAGAATAATGTCATCAACATAAATTAGAAGAATGACAATATTGCTATCAACAAACTTTAGATACATGGAAGGATCATAGTCACTAAGAGTACATCCTAGTGAGATAAGAAAAGAATTAAGTCTTGAATACCATGATCTTGGTGCTTGCTTGAGTCCATAAAGACTTTTGAAGAGCAAGCAGACGTTGGACTCATCCTTGATGAATCCTTGAGGTTGTTCCATATAGATCTCCTCCTCAAGACCATTCACAAAAGCATACGATACATATAATTGGAACACCTTCCTCTTGAAAAAACAAGCAAGAGAAATAAGAATTCTTATTGTCACCATCTTTGCAATGGGTGCAAAGGTCTCTTCATAATCAAGACCATGGATTTGAGCAAATCCTTAGTGACATAATCTCGCTTTATGCTTGTTGATGGTGCCATCACGATTGAACTTGATCCGAAATACCCACTTGAAACCAATCACATGCTTGTTGGATGGAGGATCCACAAGCTCCCAAGTAGTATTGTTGGTGATCAATGCATCATACTCTTGCTTCATGGCATCATACCACTCCTTGGTATTGAGTGCCTCTTGTACATTCTTTGGCTCTTCATGAGAGACATAAAAAATATAATTAGTGGAATCAAGATCCACTTGTTTGCCTTTGTCAACATATGAGAGCCTCTTAGGCTCGGATCTATCTCTCATGGATCTTCTTGGTGAAAAAATCCAAGGAGAGTCTTCTTCAAATCTCGACCCCATCACATCATGATTGTCTTCAAAATCAATAATTGATGATGCATCCATAGATTTCTTGATATCGACCTCTTCAAAAGATGAGTGTTGATCTTCATGAAAGACAACATCTCTACTTTCAATAACTTGAGAAGTAGAGGGTATAAAGACTCTATAGGCCTTCTTGGTGGATGAGTATCCAACCATAATCCCTTTGCATGCACCAGGATCTTCCTTCTTCCTTGCCTACAAGGGAATATGGACAAAGCATAAGCATCCAAAAACTCTATAGTGATCAACCTTAGGCTTCTTCAAAAATAAGATTTCATATGGTGACTTTCCTCTAAGAGCTATATGTGGGAGCCTATTGCAAAGATAATTTGCACATATAATGGCTTCTCCCCAAAAATCTTTGGGCAAAGATGCCTCAATTCTCATAGATTTTGCACATTCACATAGAGATCTATTATTTCTCTCGGCCACTCCATTTTGAGATGGAGAGTAGGCACAAGAGAACTCTCTTTTAATGCCTTCAATCTCACAAAAATCTTGAAATTTATTGGAGATATATTCACCACCTCCATCACTTCTAAGAGCTTTAATCTTGAATGAGAATTGCTTCTCTACATAAGCTTTGAAACTAAGGAAATGATCAAACACCATATATTTAGAAGCAAGTAGATATATCCAAGTGAATCTTGTGAAATCATCAATGAAAGTAACAAAACAAGTGGCTCCTCCCTTGCTTGTAGTTGATGAGAAATGCACATCCGAGTGGATTAACTCCAAAGGATGATTGCTTTTGATAGAAGGTCTTGTAAATGGCTTTTTGTGAGATTTAGCAATAGCACAAGCCTCACAAGGCTTGATCTTCTTGGAGAATGACTTTGGCAAGCCAATAGCTTTGGCTTCTTTGATCATAGAGAGCATGGATTTGTAGTTGGGATGTCCCAACCTCCTATGCCATAATTCCTCCATAGAGAGCTTGTTCACAAGAGCAACATTACAAGCATTCACATACTCATTTGGATCTAGTTTATAGATGCCACCAAATCTAGATCCTAATGCAAGTATCTCATCATTCTTCTTGATAGTGCAAGTATCAACATTGAATTTTACATCAAGGCCATTATCAAGCAATTGGCCAACACTAATAAGATTCTTGGTAAGCTTAGGTACATAAAGAACTCTAGAGAGAGAAAGAACTTTAGAGGATGCAAGCTTCAAGGGAATGTTCCCAATTTCTTCAATTGGACATTCATAATCATTTGCAGTGTATATTGATTTCTTGGCTCCATCATAAGGTGCAATAGAAGAGAAAGAGTCCTTGGAGCTACACATATGTGAAGAGGCTCCACTATCAATATACCATAGGCCTTTCTTCTTCAAAGGAGTAGATGAGAAACTAGAGACCATAAGAGATTTCTCTCCATCACGTGCAATAGTGTCTTCCTTCTCATTGGTAATGTTGGCTTGCTTGAGTTGATTCTTCTTCTTGAAGCAATTGGTGGCATAATGACCTTTTTTGCCACAATAAATGCACTTGGTCTTCTTCTTCTTGAGCTTGGATGATGAAGCATTAGAGGAATCTTCTTCCTCCTCATCTTTGTCTTTGGATTTGACTTTGTCCTTGCTTGAGGATTGTTGATGTTGGTTCTTGCTCCTCCCTTTGTGCTTATCCTTGGCAAGGAGAGCTTTGCCATCATTATGAGTGAGAGAAAGCTTGTCCATCCTCAAGAGCTTGTACTCTTGTCTTTATTGTTCCGAAATTAGCACACTTTGGAGAGCCTCCAAACTTGGTAGCTCCTCCTTAATGGCATAGGATTGGACAAGGTTATCAAATTCACTTCTCAAGCCATTGAGAATGACTTGAACTAGCTCATTTTGATTGATGGAATCACCAATACAAGCAAGTTCTCTATGAATATCTTTTACTCTCAAAACATAACTAGATGCACTCTCATCACTCTTTTGGCTACTTTGAAAGATTTGATTCCTAAGAGTGAGAAGCCTAGAGGTATTCTTAGCCTCATGGATAGTCTTGAGACAATCCCAAGCTTCTTTGGCTATTGTACAAGTACCTATCTCCCTCAATATCTCATTAGAGACATTCATCTTAATGTAGTGGAGAGCCATCCTAGCTCTCTTTTTGTATTTTTGAACCTCTTGAAGAACTTGTTCTTCTTCAAGTCCAAGAACTATGTCCATCACATCTTGAAGGATCAAGATGGACTCCATCCTCAATTTCCAAATTGAATAGTTTGAAGTGGACAATCTTTCACTTGGTTCCAACACGGATGAACCCATTGAAGACATTTGAAGTGAAGAAAACTCAAATGATGAACAATAAATGTTGTTAAACACTCTCAATAGGATCAAATAATAGAGTACTATCTCCTCCTATGAGAGATCTTGCAACTATTTGTGAATTGATTCTCACTAGCTACACAAATTTCTCTAAAACAAGATCTATTTCACATCAAATGATGGAGTATAGGCAAAGTTAGGATCAAACACTCTTAGCACATGTGAAGTACACTAAGAAACCAAATTTGACTCAAATACAATGATATTGCATGAAACAAAATGGCTAAGATCTCAAAACAATGCCTAGATCACAAATAGATGAGATTGTTAAGCATTCAATGTGAAAATTGTCAACATTTCCTAGCTAGTTTGAGGCCTAAATTGGCTAAAATTGTAAATAGTTTTGGTTCTGGAGTTTCACACGTGTGAACCAGGCCACAATGTTTTTATTTACTGTATTTTTTCAGTATGATGAAGTGTCAAACTTCATACCCTTCAAAATGAGACCATTTTGATGTATTTTGGTCATATAAGCCATTTTTAGCTATTTTTCGTATATAGGGAATATCTAGGGTCAAGTACCTTCTAGAGAGAGGAGAGAGAGTCATCTTCCTCATCCATAAATAGTAGGGAAGTCGTGGAGAACAGGTTGGAGAAACCTTTTGTATGCTTCATTGAGATCAATAGATCATTGTCATTGTTTCTTCCTCCATTGAGAGCATTGTTGTGTGTATTGTCTTCAAGCTATTGTGTATGATCTTAGGTGCTTTCCAAAAGTGATAGGCTGATGTATTATGGACTGTATAATGCTATTTTGGGCCGCACTTGATGTTTATGGAAGTTTCCATTTGTGATAAATGCTTTTTGATCAAGTTCTTTGCATTCTAGGTAGCATAGAATGTGTTGCCAATTCCTAGCTTATGTAGTTTGGAGTGCAAGCATTCAATCCAATGATCTTGGAGTTTAGATCCACTTAGGATCTGTATTTTTCACATGGTATCAGAGCTGGTTGGCTTCTATTTACAGTAAGTATTCCATTTTTGGTGATATTTGGATGTTTGATCAAGTTCTAGCATGATTTTGCATTGCTTTGTTGATCAAATCTTACTAACCTTTGTTTTGTGAGTTGAACTTGTGGATCAAAAGCATATTTCAGGTCTATTGAAGATCAGAGGCTGAAAAGAAACTATTTTGGATCAGATCATAACACCTAATCATTTGTGATTGTGAGGCTTGTGCATATTCAATACTAACAATGTTCTTTTCAATCCTATTGTTGACAATCTCCATTCTTGGATGAACACTCTCCTTAAGTGGATGAAACTTCTCCTTAAGTGGATGACAAATGCTCTTTTGAGTGAGTTGTAATTCTCCTAAAGGCTGAGCAAAGCTCCCATTTGGATGAAAGATCCCCTTTTTTGGGTGAACATATTGTAAGCTCCATTGTGAAGAGCATATTGTAAAGATTGTCATCAATTTTGGCATAAATTTTGGTGTACTTTGTTGAGCATGTAAGTAACTCTCCTTATGTAATTTGATTGGAGCATTTGCTGGAAGGTGTTAACCATTACGCAAGTGTGTTTTCAGGTTCTTAACAGGTTGAGGAACATTCTCATGTGAAGTGATCTTAGATCTACATCTAAACACCAAGATTTGACAAGATAGTGAAGCTAGTCTTGTGATTCACTAAGTGTGCTCATTCATTCACCTCTAAATCTTGTATTTATCACTTGCTGGAGTTTATAAACTTTTAGAAGTGTGGTTTACATGTGGTTTTACAGGCTGAATCAATATCTTAGTGTGTTGATCATATGTTGATCAAGTTTGTTCATTACTAGGTAATCTTGGCATCCTAGTTTTGGGTATTTTCTAAGAATGCAAGTAACTCTTCACACCATAACTTGATTTGGTCACTTGCTGGAAAGTTTTAGAGCTTAAGCAAGAGTGTGTTCAGGTTGGTTTGATTTTGTAATCCATTCTTAGTGTGTGCAAAGTGTTGCATGTGTTTCAATCTTCCTTTCTATGCTTGGAAACCATCTAGGTTCAAGATAGAAGTGTTTTAGGGTCCTAAATCTTCATAGATCTCTTTATCTATCATTTGTTGAGAGAAAAGTGAGTGCTAAGTGCTTTAGGACAGAACCTAAAAGTTGAAGAAACATTAGAATCATGGCTTCCAATGGTGGGATCATGCTAGAGTCTAGTGAAAGGTTGAGTTCATCAAACTACTCTACTTGGAAAGTGAGGATGGAGTCCTTACTTGAGTTGAATGAACTCATGGACATAGTTGCAGAAATTGAAGAGAGACCTCTCACACTTCAAGAGCAACAAAGGTTTGATAAGAAGGCCAAAAGGGCTCTTCATATCATTAAAATGAATGTTACAAATGAACTTCTCAAGGAAGTTGGAAAGTGTCAAAGTGCAAGTGAGGCATGGAATGCCTTAAAGAAGCTCTTTGAATCAAAGTCCACATCTAGGGTATTGACCCTAAGGAGACAAATATTTTCTAGTAGGCAAAGAGAGGGTGAAAGTGCTCATGCATTTATCTTGAGAGTTAAGTCCCTAAGTGATGATTTAGCATGCATTGATGAGAACATAAAAGATGGTGAAATAGTCCAAGTTATGTTGAATGGTTTGCTAAATGAACATGCTAACCTTGTGCAAAGTTTTGCCATTCAAAGAGTCTTGCCAAGTGTGGTTGACTTGCAAGAAATCTTATTGGCTGAAGAACATAGGTTGCAATCAAAGCTTGATGGTGCATCCTTGCAAGGTGGAGGTGAAGAGGCTTTCTTCACAAAAGGCAAATTCAAGGGCAAAGGTAAAGGCAAAGGGAAATGGTCCAAAGGTGGTAACTTTGATCATGATGATCACTCTTCCTCTTCCTCTTCTACTAAGAACAATAAGTCAAAGTTCAAGTGCTTTTATTGTGGGATAAAAGGTCATTTTGCAAATGAATGTTATAAGAAGAAAAGAGAGCAAGGAGAGAGGCAAGGAAATCTTACAATAGATGAGGAAGAACATAACACATGTGAATCACTTGTTATGACTTCAAGTTTGTTAGCCAACATAGATGATAATGATCCTTGGTGGATTGATAGTGGAGCCTCATCTCACATGACAAGACATAAGGAATACTTTACATCCTTATTGTCTTATGAGGGAGAAGGTAACATCATCTACACTGCAAATGATGGTCAATGTGACATCAAAGGCATAGGCACTATTCCTATTTCCCTTTCAACAAATAGGAAAGCAAATCTTGAAAATGTTTTGTACATTCCTTCAATCACTAAGAATTTGCTTAGTGTAAGTCAAATGATTGACAAAGGACTTGATGTGGAGTTCATTGGAGATGCATGTTTGATAAGTAAATGTGGATCCTTGATTGCTCAAGGTAGGAGGCATGGTAAACTTTTCAATCTTGATGCATGTGTGATCTCTAATCATGAAGGATGTATGGCTAGGGAGCAATTGACAAACCAAGAAGTTTGGCACAAGAGGTTGGGCCATCCCAACTTCAAATCTTTGGAGGTAATGGCAAAGAAAGAGCTTGTTCTTGGTCTCCCTAAAAGTCTTGTTGCAAACAATAGTGTTTGTGAACATTGTGCCTTGTCCAAATCTCATAGACTTGCTTATTCTAGATCTACTTCTAGATCTAAAGAAGCTTTTCAACTTGTGCATTCTGATATTCATTCTTCTAGTACAACTAGCAATGGTGGGGCAAAGATGTATGCAACTTTCATTGATGACTTTAGTAGGTATACTTGGATCTATCTTCTTAAAAGTAAGGATGAAGTGTTTGCTGCATTTGTCAAGTTCAAGAATGAAATGGAAAACCAATTCAATACAAAGATCAAATGCTTAAGATCTGATAATGGAGGGGAATACACCTCAAATAGGTTCAAAGACTTTTGTATAGCACATGGGATTAAGAGGGATATGTCTAGTCCTAGGACTCCACAACAGAATGGAGTGGCCGAGAGGAAGAATAGAACCCTGTGTGAATGTGCCAAGGCAATGAGACTACATGCTAATCTTGCTAAGTCTTTTTGGGGGGAAGCTTTAGCATGTGCTAACTATCTATGTAATAGATGGACAAGTGCTTCCTTGGATGGTAAAACTCCTCATGAGGTTCTTTATGGTAGAAGGCCGAGTGTCAAGCATTGTAGGATCTTTGGATGTACATGTTTTGTCAATATCACACTTGATGATAGAACTAAAGAAGATCCTTCATCAAAGAAGGGTGTGTTTGTTGGCTATAGTGAAGTAAGCAAGGCTTACAAAGTGTACATTCCTTCTACAAAGAAAGTTGTCATAAGTAGGGATGTCATCTTTCATGAAGAGAATGTTTCCAATGTTGTTGATGTTGATGTTGATGTGCCTACTAATCATCATGATGTGCAAGATGTCTTGGATGAAGATGGAGATGCCACTCCAAAGCAAACTTCAAGGAAGACTCAAAGGCAAAGGGCTAAGCCATCAAGGCTAACCTATGATGAAAAAGGAAAGCAAGTGGTGGACAACTCTAACTTTGCTTTTCTTACCTCTTTTGATGAACCAACTTGTGTAGGTGAAGCAATTCAAAAGAAGGAATGGATCCAAGCCATGGATCATGAGCATCAAGCACTCATCAAAAGCAACACATGGAGGTTGGTAAAGCTTCCAAAGGACAAGAAGGCAATTGGTTGTAAGTGGATCTTCAAGATCAAGACAAATCAAGATGGATCAATCAACAAGTACAAGGCAAGGTTGGTGGCAAAGGGGTATGCTCAAGAATATGGTATTGACTATGATGAGACCTTTGCACCCGTGGCAAAGATGGTAACTATTGGAATCCTAATCTCTCTTGCAACTCTTTATGATTGGGATATGTGGCAAATGGATGTTACTAATGCCTTCTTGAATGGTGATCTTGAAGAAGATATTTACATGGAGCAACCCGAGGGCTATGTTTCACATGATGAGCCTAATCATGTGTGCTATCTCCAAAAGTGTTTGTATGGGCTAAAGCAAGCACCAAGGAGTTGGTATGCTAAGCTCAATTCCTTCTTACTTTCTCAAAACTTTGTTATGAGTGAGTATGATCATTCTCTCTACTTTAGATTGAATGAAAATGATATCACTTTACTTTTGATCTATGTTGATGACATTATCTTAAGTGGTGGTAACAATCTAGATATAGATGAAATCAAGATGGCACTCAAAAGAGAGTTTGAAATTCAAGATCTTGGTAAACTTCATTATATCTTAGGAATAGAGATTATTAGAACTTCTAAATCTACATTCATATGTCAAGAAAAGTATGTTAACTCTATTCTAAAAAGGTTTCATATGGAAGATTGTAAAGTTGTTTCTACTCCTATGGAATCAAATGTAAAGCTAACTACAAGAAGTAATGAAAGATCCTTCAAGGACATTACTCTCTATAGAAAGCTAATAGGATCTCTTATATGGTTAACCATCACAAGACCTGATCTAAGCTTTGTGGTTGGTAAACTAAGTCAATTTATGCAAGATCCTAGTGAGGCTCATTGGAAGCTAGGAAAGAGAGTACTTAGATACATCTCGGGATCTAGAGATTTTGGCATCTTGTATGGAGGTACTACACCTAACCTTTGTGGATTTTCAGATTCAGATTTTGCAGGTGATCAAATGGATAGGAAGTCAACAAGTGCCTTTGCAATCTATCTTGGAGATGGAGTGGTCTCATGGCTATCAAAGAAGCAACCAACTATCTCTCTATCTTCCACCGAAGCCGAGTACAAGGCATTAACAACATGCACCAAGGAGATTCTTTGGATCAAGAGGATGTTATTGGATCTTCACTTGTTGGAACCAGAGAATACTCCAATCATACTTTGTGATAACCTTTCAGCCCAAAGCTTGGCAAGCAATCCTGTTTTTCATGCAAGGAGCAAGCACATTGAGATTGCTCACCATTTTGTGAGAGATCAAGTCATTGCCAAAGAGGTGGAGCTTCAACATGTCTCTTCAAAGGAGTGTGTGGCTGATATCTTCACCAAACCATTGGAAAAGGACCTATATTTAATGCATAGATCTAATCTTGGAATGTGCTCAAAGACTATGTTGAAACTAGCATCCAATGTTGAAGAGGGAGTGTGAAAATTGTCAACATTTCCTAGCTAGTTTGAGGCCTAAATTGGCTAAAATTGTAAATAGTTTTGGTTCTGGAGTTTCACACGTGTGAACCAGGCCACAATGTTTTTATTTACTGTATTTTTTCAGTATGATGAAGTGTCAAACTTCATACCCTTCAAAATGAGACCATTTTGATGTATTTTGGTCATATAAGCCATTTTTAGCTATTTTTCCTATATAGGGAATATCTAGGGTCAAGTACCTTCTAGAGAGAGGAGAGAGAGTCATCTTCCTCATCCATAAATAGTAGGGAAGTCGTGGAGAACAGGGTGGAGAAACCTTTTGTATGCTTCATTGAGATCAATAGATCATTGTCATTGTTTCTTCCTCCATTGAGAGCATTGTTGTGTGTATTGTCTTCAAGCTATTGTGTATGATCTTAGGTGCTTTCCAAAAGTGATAGGCTGATGTATTATGGACTGTATAATGCTATTTTGGGCCGCACTTGATGTTTATGGAAGTTTCCATTTGTGATAAATGCTTTTTGATCAAGTTCTTTGCATTCTAGGTAGCATAGAATGTGTTGCCAATTCCTAGCTTATGTAGTTTGGAGTGCAAGCATTCAAGCCAATGATCTTGGAGTTTAGATCCACTTAGGATCTGTATTTTTCACATTCAACTGTGATTTTGGATCAACCAAGCAATCTCTTGACCAAACCAAATGTGTCCACCCAGGTCTAGGAGCCCTAGCTAACCCTCTTCAAAAGCGTATAGCTTCTGATTGGCTCAACCAAATGGAATGAAACTGATTGCATCAAAAACTAGACAAAAATAGCTTCAAAACAAGCTATCAAGCAAGATAAATGGATCAAGCATAAGAGAGAACTTCCAAACTGAAATTGGATGTTCCTCACATGTGTCTGAGCACCTTATTCCGTACAGTACCAGGTCAGACCCAATCAATGTCGTTTTGATCTCTTTTGATCCAAAACTGAACAAGATAGCTAGGAAAATGGGCCTTGACAATTTCTAGCTCAAGATTGATAAAAAGTTTTCACTTAGATGGATCAAAATGCATGGTAACCTTAGGTAGGCTCTGATACCATGTGAATTTCACACGTGTGGATTGTCCACAACATGTACTTGTGATTTCCCAAGGTGTGTAGATGCACCAAGATTAAGATTAGATTGAGATTCAAGATCAATCTTAGATCCTATGGCAAAAACACACTACTACATGCATTCAAACACTTCCAACTCTCACTCACACGTGTGGGAAGTATTCAAAAAATAATCTAAGTAAAAACAAGCTGCTCTCCTCGGGTAGAGAGAGAAAAAGCATCATGAGCTCTCAAGTAGAGAGAGAAAGCTAGAAATCCAATAACACACAAAATCCATATAATCACCAGATCAATTAGCTTCAAAATGAGGAGTACAATGATACTAGTAGATCCACGAGCTACCACTATGCCTAACTATGATTGGACCATACTTTGTCACCTCTTGATTGTGCAAAAAGTACAAAAAGGACCAAGAGTGGATTCTAATCTGATCCTCAAGAGGGATTGGTTGTCAGATTACTTGATCTATCAATCTACTTGAGGTTAAGATCAATCTAGATCAATTCTAGACACAAAATCCTAACAAGAACAATCATTAATTGAAGGTAAGTGTACTTTATGGTTTCACACGTGTGAAACACTGTCTGAGTACAGACTCCAACCTGAAAATCAAGTACACATTGATAGAACCTCAAAACAATCAAAACAAATGTAGACAAATGGAGAGAATCACTCTAAATTGCTTCCAAAACCAAGATTGGTGTCTCACATTGATTATGGCCAAATGTGGCTCTATATATACAATAAGTGGGAGCTCGTGGTACTGATCATCCCTATGATCCCACATGTGTGAAGGTGCTTTGTCATATGATGATTCATCATGCAAAATTGACACTTGGACAAAACCTTCTATTTTGAGCACTTTTGGTCCTACTTGGAAATCTTCTAGAAGTCAAAATTCACCTACTTCAGCTTATTCCACACATGTGAGCTGTCCTCTACACATGTGATATGACACCTAACCAAAGGATGTGGCTCATGCAATCAATAGATTGATGCCATGTGTCATATGTCTATAAAACTAGTTTTTGGCCTTTTTAGCCACTAGAACTTGAATTAAATCATATGTACAACCTATATAATTATGGTACATGACAAGTACATTATTTTCACACTGGGAACAGGCTCCACACATGTGTAATCATCTATATACAAGATTTTTGGCCTCTACCAAGCTTATTTTTGCATTTTTCACATTGATCCTATTGGACCATTGATCCATGCACCTCTTAATTCTATTGGAGTATATTCAAGCACACCTCAATTTCCTATTGGACCTCACAAGGTTCCACCTCTAAATCCTATTGGACCTCTTGAAATTCATCAAACAAAAGCATTACACTTGTCTACACTCTAATTGGCATGTGTTTAGCCTCTTACTCTATTTTGGCTCAATAGTGGCATTACAAGTGGAAATGCATAATTTGCCATCTATGCCAAATTTATTCCTATCAACATCCTACACCTAGATGCTTGATGTAAAAAAAACATAAGACCCCTATATCTAACATAGATAATCTTTTTCAATTCTTCACAATTTTCATAAAGATTATTGCCATCATTTAGGATAATCTTTTCCAAACATCTCTACTTCAAGTGTTTGACTAGCAAAATTTGGAAAACGACATGCTAGTTTAGCTAATTTATTTTTTACAGTCAAAGTGTACATGTCCACTTCACATACAGTTGTACTTTCTTATACATGTAGTGTGAAATGAAATACTCATTGACATAAAAGCATTTGCTCTCTTTGTTTAGAAGTTAAATGAGATTCTCCATGAAAATATCTAAGATTTAGATTTCAAATCTTTCATGAGAATGTTAGATGTTGTCTAAAGGACTATGAAATTCTCATCTATTCTAAGTGCAACTTCAAATGATTAGTAGGTTTTATCTCAATGAAAACGCCTTAAATTTAGATTTCAAATTTATTATGAGAATATTAGTTGATGTATAAAGGACTATGAAATTCTCATCTATTCCAAGTGCAACTACAAATGATTAGTAGTTTGAAAAACCAAGACTAGAATTTGAAGCTAGACTAGCATACAAGTGTATCATATCATACTCAATATTAAATAGCACAAAGTTGACCAATGCCATGATTGTGATAATTTGAGTAAAGCATAACAATGCATGATAAAGTTAGGTATTATCTATTGTGGATTCATGTCACTTCCATGATGTTGCTATCAAAATAATTTGTTTCATGGAAGTTTCATACAATAGAAGAAGTGTGTAAGATGATATTCCATCTCAAGATCTTAGAACATATATTCGTCTCACCTAGAGATATGTTATGATGTTTTTGAATGATTAAAAAATTGTTGCACTGATGCTTTCTAGCTACCCATCTAGGTGGGTTAAAGCAAATTTTGACATGGTGGACAATAAGTAGTTGGTAGCCTTACAATGTAGTTTTACCATGTTTTGTAGCATAATAAAAATGTTTTCATTCACCTTGTTATGATTTTTTTTTCTCTAGCTCTATTATGTATTGTTATTATCATCTAGCAATAACCAAAACATAGTATAAAGTACAAAGAACCTAAAGTTGTCATTTAGATGTATGCTAATAAGTATGATGGTACAAATCTTGGGGTTCTTAAGAAGTCATTTTATGAATTGAGTAATGCAATATAGACACAATTAAATAATGTCTGGTTAGAATAAAACTAAATTTTTTTTGTAAAGAACACTAAATATGACTGGAAATTTGTATCTACAATATAAATAAGCTCTATGATAATATCAAACAGTAGAAACTATAGGAACTATAGCTCTGATACCATGTTGGAAATCTACCAGTGTCAGATTTCTCGGTGCGTGCACAACGTCTACCAGTAAAGGTTACGTAGGCGAGCACAAAAATAATGCGCTTTGCGGAAGCATTATCAGATCAAGAGCTAGAGCTTATTATCAGCACAATAAAATCTAATATACAAATAATTTATCTGCATGGCATGAATCAATGAATCAGAACAGAATGATAATGCATTGGACAAAGTACGACACAATTTAGATCGTTGGAATAGAAATTATATAATCACAGATAGTACAAGTCTGAATGCAGATACAAGGCACATTCTTCTTGAAACAATACTCTGATATAACAAAGAGGAAGATCAAATTATTGCGCCCTTGCTTAAATTCTCTATCACTCTATCTTACACTATAATTGATTAAATTGTGATCTACTGATCTTATCATTTTACAATGACATACTTACATGAGCGTAGTCGGTGATGTCAGTTTAGTGGAGAGAAGAGTGGATAGCCATAATTTGTGCTTCCTCCTTTAGGCTGTTGGAGAGAGGGAGATGAACGAGTTGAGAAAAGGAGTCGTATGTTAGAAACAAAAAATAAGCTCAAAGAGGTAAGACGAACATGAACGAGAAACGAACTCGAACAGAAAATGTTCGTGCGCAGCGGAATGAGCTATACGACTCTCTCCGTAAGCATGACTATGCCTATCAGAACGAACAAAACGGTAGTGATGGGAATCACAGTTGTTCTTGATTCCATAGCCAAACTTTAATAAATGAATGAAGCTCTAGAAGAATGGTTTGTCGCGAATAGTAAGACAAACTATTCATCACAAATGATTCGCAAAGGGCTAGATGGTGCTCGACTGATAATTAGTCGCGAATGATTAGCGAAGACAAGACTAAATGTTAGTCGTCTATTACCAGAAAGAACAACTAGAAAGATCAGACAGAATGAATGATAAGCATAGCAATATTAACATAGATCTGAATGCAGAACAAAGAACTATGTCAAATTAAGTATATCATGTATACGTGTCAATAATGTGGTAGAGCACAAGAAAATAGCGGACGAAACCACGTGTCCTACAAAGCTTATACAATTTGTAAACGAATAAAACCTTATTGTTGACAATCAAGAATCAATGCGCAAGGCATCTACTTCGTCTCATTCATCAACTCATCAACTTATTCACTCATTAACCTGAATACCCAAATGGTATCCAATATATACATTATATTACAGGTGTGCAGATGTGGAAAGTACAGAGTGGATGTGTTGTCTGTAAGAGATCGTCGGTGGCTGCAGTCGTTGTCCAATCTATTAGTGCAGCTGCATGGGGTGAGCATGAAAAGGGTGCGACGTCAGTTAGTGTTGAAGTGATCGTTGGTGATGACAATGCAAAAAGTGCGTCACTTTTATGAGTAGCCTAAGGATTAGATTTGCAGGGTGCCTTTGCTTTTAGGGCACCTTTGGCATTCTGTAAGATAGTGCCCTATTTTTGCCTATCACAATAACATGTGTAAAAACACAATGTCGCAATTCTTTCGTCTTTTCTTCATCTGTGCGAATTTGCCACAGAAGAAACACTTGACTTTCTTCTTCTTGGTCTTTGAAGTAGAAGGCTGAGATGAATCATCCTCTTCACCATCTTTGTCTCGATCCTTGGCTTTGTCTTTGTTGGATGCTTGAGAAAACTGGTTCTTGCTCCTTCCTTTATGCTTGTCCTTGACAAAGAGGGCTTTGTCACTACCACCATGTTCGATTTTGTTGATCCTGCTCGAGTTTGTTGATCCTAGAAAGTCCTGGAAAGAATTCCTTGGAGAGTTTCTAAAATAGGCGACTCTTCCTTAATGGCAAAGGACTAAAAAAGATTATCATAGTCATCTTTCAAGCCATTTAGAATGACTTAAACTAGCTGATCTTGGTTAATATTAACACCAACACAAGAAAGCTCTCTATGAAGATCTTTTACTCGCAAAACATAGTTTGATGCACTCTCCTCACTTCTTTGAAAACTTTGAAAAATCTAATTCCTAAAAGTGAGTATTCTAGAAGTATTCTTTGCTTCATAGATGGATTTAAGTGCATCCCAAGCATCTTTAGTTGTGGTGCAAGATCCTATCTCTCTCAAAATTTCATTAGATACATTCGTCTTAATGAAATGTAGAGCCATTATAGCTCTCTTCTTGTGCTTGGGTATTTCAAGCTGTGCTTGAGGCTCCTCCTCAATACCAAGCACAATGCCCATAATAGCTTGGAGTATTAAAATAGACTCCTTTCTAAACTTCCAGATTGAGTAATTAGAAGTATTAAGTCTTTCATTTGCTTCTAGGAGATATCCTCCCAAAGGTGCCATTATATGAAGACTTCTTAGTTATTGGACAACAATATGTTTGAGCTTGTTCCAATCAGACTTAATGTTGCTGCTCTCTTTCACTATAGGTATTTTCAAGGATATATGCTACCTTCCTATGTAAAAAACTTGCAACTATATTTGAGATGGATCTCAAATATTCTACAAAAAAACAAGATGATCTAGATCAGACACTCAAAATGTTTAAGACACTTTGACAAGTTTGAATCCTACTTTTGGAACGTGCGAAATGCTTCAAAAGAAACACTATTGATACTCAGAAGGCTCAAAGTGTTCAATTACTTCAAACTTAGTCTTGATCTTTAGTTTCTTGTGTAGGATGCTCAAAACAATGGACTTAGAACAAAGCAAGGTTGAATCAAATCAAAATGTGGTCACTTAGATTTTGGACCTATCCCTACCCTATTTAAGAGCTTATAACTCTTGATAGACATACCAAATTGATTTGATTTCAATTTCTATGGAAAGTGCATATCATAAGCTTTCCATGAAGCTATCACACCACTATCTTTGGATCAATTAACAAGGAGATAGAAGGGACTGAAAATCTTTGATTTTCACACGTGTGGAGTTCCAGAATTCCGTACTACCACTTTTTAGACCTGAAAATTCAGTTCCAATCCGATTTAATCCAAACACACTTCAGAGAAAAGTGAGAAAAAGGTATAACTGACTTTTTTCTTGATTTAGCTCTCAAATTCTTGTACAATCAGAGATCTTAGCATGGAAAGCTCAATTTGGATTTGATACCATGACAAAATTTTCAGAATTCACACATGTGGGGATGATCCACAAGTATGATAGATCTTATTAAGCTTTATGATTAAAACAATAAACTGATTCTAGATTGAATAGCAAGATCTAGTACAGAAGTTATGGCTTAACCACAATCTAGCATGCTAAGAATCAGAGAATGATAACAATGAATCATAAATGAGCAAAAGTACAAGAAATTAGTGTATGAGCATTAGCCTCAACACGAGTTAGAGAGAGAAAGAGAGAGATATATCAAGCAAAAATGGTGTGGATCCAAAATGGCATGAGATAGCTACAAAGCTTTGGTTCTTCATAAAAAAATATGAGAATGGCTACACATATTTATGGATTTTGAGGTAGGTCAAGGTAGAACCACATCCATCCACCTTTCAATGACATCTAAAGTGGAAACTAGTCTATGTGACATTTGTCACATCTCATGCATGTATCTCTACCTACTTTTACCAAGTGTCCTAGTTCTAACTAGATTTGTACAAATCATCATGCATGTGTCCATTTCACTTTGTGCATGCCTTGCATATCACTGTGGATCATTTACATTGTATGCATGTGAAATGCCACGAGTTTCTACAAGCATATTTTTTGCTATTTCTAAGTCTACAATCTATATGCAAGTTGTAATCATCAAACTAGATATGACAAATCCATATAGCTCGAGTTCTATCTAGGCCAAATTTGGCATTTGCAGTTATGAAACAACATACTTGCATAATACAATGTTTGTAGCAAGCCTAAAGTCAAGATGGATTATTTTTCAATTTCAACACTCTTTGGATGCTTCACTTAGTCTCAAGAGAAGTTTACAAAATGCCTCATAACATGTAAAAACATGATTTTTCAAACTATGAGTAGAAAACTCATTCTTGCTCTTACTAGATCCAAGATCATACTTTTGATTACACAATATCTTGCTTTCAAAATGTTTTGAAAACATATCTAAGCCATCAATGACAAAAAAACATGTCCATACAATAGGCGTCATCCAAAACTATATTTGCCTTACTTGAATTTTGAGATGTAGAAATCTCAATAAAACAAGATGGTACATCAAATAATGGAAGAGAAGCATAAGTGAGGATGTTGGAGTGGATACCACCTGAAACTTGCCTCTCTTTACCATGAAAAATGAGCCATAAAGACTCGGCCTTACATCTTGAAGATCCCCTTGAAATCATTAGGGGGGCCTTTAAGAAATTTCACTTTAGAGATAGGTTACATAGAGAGAGAATGTGAACTGGTAACTTTTGGTTGCCGTTTTCCGAGTTTCCAGCCTTGCCCGACGTTTAACTGGTATGGTTAACTTCAGACATTATTAGTTAAGCATGAGATGTAATACCTTCTTTGCGAAGAATTGAAAAAGATTATCTATGTTAGATATAGGGGTCTTATGTTTTTTACATGAAGCATCTAGGTGTAGGATGTTGATAGGAACAAATTTGGCATAGATGGCAAATTATACATTTCCACTTGTAATGCCACTATTGAGCCAAAATAGAGTAAGAGGCTAAACTCGTGCCAATTAGAGTGTAGACAAGTGTAATACTTTTGTTTGATGATTTCTAAGAGTTCCAATAGGATTTAGAGGTGGAACCATGTGAGGTCCAATAGGAATTTGAGGTGTGCTTGAATATAGTCCAGTAGAATTAAGAGGTGCATGGATCCATGGTCCAATAGGATTAAGAGGTGACAAAGTATGGTCCAATCATAGTTAAGCATAGTGGTAGCTCGTGGATCTACTAGTATCATTGTACTCCTCATTTTGAAGCTAATTGATTTGGTGATCATATGGATTTTGAGTGTTATTGGATTTCTAGCTTTCTCTCTCTACCCGAGAGCTCATGATGCTTTTTCTCTCTCTACCCGAGGAGAGCAGCTTGTTTTTACTAAGATTATCTTTTGAATACTTCCCACACGTGTGAGTGAGAGTTGGAAGTGATTGAATGCATGTAGTAGTGTGTTTTTGCCATAGGATCTAAGATTGATCTTGAATCTCAATCTAGTCTTGATCTTGGTGCATCTACACACCTTAGGAGATCACAAGTACATGTTGTGGACAATCCACACGTGTGAATCCAACATGGTATCAGAGCCTACCTAAGGTTACCATGCATTTTGATCCATCTAAGTGAAAACTTTTCATCAATCTTGAGCTAGAAATTGTCAAGGCCCATTTTCCTAGCTATCTTGTTCAATTTTGGATCAAAAGAAATCAAAAGGACATTGATTGGGTCTGACTTGGTATGGTACGGAATCAGGTGCTCAGACACGTGTGAGGAACATCCAATTTCAGTTTGGAAGTTCTCTCTCATGCTTGATCCATTTATCTTGGTTGATAGCTTGTTTTGAAGCTATTTTTGTCTAGTTTTTTATGCAATCAGTTTCATTCCATTTGGTTGAGCCAATCAGAAGCTATAAGCTTTTGAAGAGGGTTAGGTAGGGCACCTAGACTTGAGTGGACACATTTGGTTTGGTCAAGAGATTGCTTGGTTGATCCAAAATCACAGTTGAATGCTTACCAATCTCATCTATTTGTGATCTAGGCACTGTTTTGAGATCTTAGCCATTTTGTTTCATGCAATATCATTGTATTTGAGTCAAATTTGGTTTCTTAGTGTACTTCACACATGCTAAGAGTGTTTGATCCTAACTTTGCCTATACTCCATCATTTGATGTGAAATAGATCTTGTTTTAGAGAAATTTGTGTAGCTAGTGAGAATCAATTCACAAATAGTTGCAAGATCTTTCATAGGAGGAGATAGTACTCTATTATTGGATCCTATTGAGAGTGTGTAGCAACATTTATTGTTCATCATTTGAGTTTTTTTCACTTCAAATGTCCTCAATGGGTTCATCCTTGTTGGAACCAAGTGAAAGATTGTCCACCTCAAACTATTCAGTTTGGAAAATGAGGATGGAGTCCATCTTGATCCTTCAAGATGTGATGGACATAGTTCTTGGCCTTGAAGAAGAACCACAAGTTCTTCAAGAGGTTCAAAAATACAAAAAGAGAGCTAGGATGGCTCTCCACTACATTAAGATGAATGTCTCCAATGAGATATTGAGGGAGATAGGTACTTGCATAATAGCCAAAGAAGCTTGGGATTGTCTCAAGACTATCTATGAGGCTAAGAATACCTCTAGGCTTCTCACTCTTAGGAATCAAATCTTTCAAAGTAGCCAAAAGAGTGATGAGAGTGCATCTAGTTATGTTTTGAGAGTAAAAGATATTCATAGAGAACTTGCTTGTATTGGTGATTCCATCAATCAAAATGAGCTAGTTCAAGTCATTCTCAATGGCTTGAGAAGTGAATTTGATAACCTTGTCCAATCATATGCCATAGGAGGAGCTACCAACTTTGGAGGCTCTCCAAAGTGTGCTAATTTCGGAAGAATCAAGACAAGAGTACAAGCTCTTGAGGATGGACAAGTTTTCTCTCACTCATAATGATGGCAAAGCACTCTTTGCCAAGGATAAGCACAAAGGGAGGAGCAAGAACCAACATCAACAATTCTCAAGCAAGAACAAAGCCAAATCCAAAGACAAAGATGAGGAGAAAGATGATTCTTCTAATGCTTCATCATCCAAGCTCAAGAAGAAGAAGATCAACTGCTTTTATTGTGGCAAGAAAGGTCATTATGCCACCAATTGCTTCAAGAAGAAGAATCAACTCAAGCAAGCCAACATTACCAATGAGAAGGAAGACACTATTGCAAGTGATGGAGAGGGATCTTTTATGGTCTCTAGTTTCTCATCTACTCCTTTCAAGAAGGATGGCCTATGGTATATTGATAGTGGAGCCTCTTCACATATGTGTAGCTCCAAGGACTCTTTCTCTTCTATTGCACCTTATGATGGAGCCAAGAAATCAATATACACTGCAAATGATTATGAATGTCCAATTGAAGAAATTGGGAACATTCCCTTGAAGCTTGCATCCTCTAAAGTTCTTTCTCTCTCTAGAGTTCTTTATGTACCTAAGCTTACCAAGAATCCTATTAGTGTTGGCCAATTGCTTGATAATGGCCTTGATGTAAAATTCAATGTTGATACTTGCACTATCAAGAAGAATGATGAGATACTTGCATTAGGATCTAGATTTGGTGGCATCTATAAACTAGATCCAAATGAGTATGTGAATGCTTGTAATGTTGCTCTTGTGAACAAGCTCTCTATGGAGGACTTATGGCATAGGAGGTTGGGACATCCCAACTACAAATCCATGCTCTCTATGATCAAAGAAGCCAAAGCTATTGGCTTGCCAAAGTCATTCTCCAAGAAGATCAAGCCTTGTGAGGCTTGTGCTATTGATAAATCTCACAAAAAGCCATTTACAAGATCTTCTATCAAAAGCAAGCATCCTTTGGAGTTAATCCATTCGGATGTGCATTTCTCATCAACTACAAGCAAGGGAGGAGCCACTTGTTTTGTTACTTTCATTAATGATTTCACAAGATTCACTTGGATATATCTTCTTGCTTCTAAATCTATGGTGTTTGATCATTTCCTTATTTCCAAAGCTTATGTAGAGAAGCAATTTTCATTCAAGATTAAAGCTCTTAGAAGTGATGGAGGTGGGGAATATATCTCCAATAAATTTCAAGATTTTTGTGAGCTTGAAGGCATTAAAAGAGAGTTCTCTTGTGCCTACTCTCCATCTCAAAATGGAGTGGCCGAGAGGAAGAATAGATCTCTATGTGAATGTGCAATATCTATGAGAATTGAGGCATCTTTGCCCAAAGATTTTTGGGGAGAAGCCATTAATTGTGCAAATTATCTTTGCAATAGGCTCCCACATATAGCTCTTGGAGGAAAGTCACCATATGAAATCTTATATTTGAAGAAGCCTAAGGTTGATCACCTTAGAGTTTTTGGATGCTTATGCTTTGTCCATATTCCCTTGTAGGCAAGGAAGAAGGAAGATCCTGGTGCATGCAAAGGGATTATGGTTGGATACTCATCCACCAAGAAGGCCTATAGAGTCTTTATACCCTCTACTTCTCAAGTTATTGAAAGTAGAGATGTTGTCTTTCATGAAGATCAACACTCATCTTTTGAAGAGGTCGATATCAAGAAATCTATGGATGCATCATCAATTATTGATTTTGAAGACAATCATGATGTGATGGGGTCGAGATTTGAAGAAGACTCTCCTTGGATTTTTTCACCAAGAAGATCCATGAGAGATAGATCCGAGCCTAAGAGGCTCTCATATGTTGACAAAGGCAAACAAGTGGATCTTGATTCCACTAATTATATTTTTTATGTCTCTCATGAAGAGCCAAAGAATGTACAAGAGGCACTCAATACCAAGGAGTGGTATGAACTAAAATTGGATGTTCCTCACACGTGTTTGAGTACCTGATATTTTATAGTATACCCAATCAATGCCCTATTGATCTCTTTTGATCCAAAATTGAACAAGATAGCTAGGAAAATGGATCTTGACAATTTCTAGCTCAATATTGGTGGAAAACTTTCATACTAATGATTGGAAATGCATGGTAACCTTAGGTAGGCTCTGATACCATGTGAATTTCACGCGTGTGGAGTGCCCACTACATGTGAGTTAGATCTCCTAAGGTGTGTGGATGCACAATGATCAAGATTAGATTGAGATTCAAGATCTACCTTACTCTCAATGGCAAAAACACACTACTACATGTATTAACTCGTACATACACACGTGTGGGAAGTGTTCCAAAATAAAAACTAAGAACAAAAACAGCCAGCTCTCAGGTAAAAAGAGAATCCAACCAATAGCTCTCGGGTAGAGAGAGAATGCAAGAAAACACTTAGTCTCAAAATCTCACTTGAACTCAAAATCACTTAGCATAGACTAATCTCAAACCATCTATGTCTTTCCCATATTGATCTCACTCAACAACATGAATGAATTATCAAGAAACTTCCTTGTCATAAAGCACATGATAAGGGTAGCTTTGACGAATTCCCAAACCAATCTTGCACAGCTCCCATAAGTGTCATTGGAAATAGCTCAAGCTTGTCTTCTAGAGTAGCTTCACCATAGATCTCACAATATTTTGTATAGATCTTGAAAATCAGACTGGATTTGTGACTCCATTATATTTTGGTATCTCTAATCGAGGTGTTCATTTGATGATAGGATGTGGAAAATTATAATTCACATCTCGAGGATGTGCGTGACAGCATACCCTCGAACCTTGGGTATTCGAATAGTTAGCATGCAGGGAGGTCAAGGAAAGATATAGATCTGACTCTTGAGTTGATGGTGCTTTGGTATCTATATTAGTTGCGATGACTATATTGCATATTCCTTTATATAACTGTAAAAAGTTGGTCAAAACTGGCTTGAAGATCATGATGCGCAGGCGCACAGATGTATGTCAACTAGGTTACTCGAAGAGAGAGAGAGTAAAATCCAGCACGTGCTTTGATGGTAGGTCCGAAGAGAAAAATGGACGACTTAGTGTAGAGCATTCCTGCACTCTAACTTCAAGGAGTGCCCACAACAAACAACATATAAGAAATGATTATTCTCTTTCATGCTTGATCCAAAAATCTTGCTAAATAGCTTGTTTGAAAGTAAGTGTTGTCTAGTTTTTGCAGCAATCGGTTTCATTCATTTGGTTGAGCCAATCAAAAGTTATAAGCTTTTGAAGAGGGTTAGGTAGGGCACCTAGACCTGGGTGGACACATTTGGTTTGGTCAAGAGATTGCTTGTTTGATCCTAAATCACAATTGAATGCTTGTCAAAAGAGTGATGAAAGTGCATCTAATTATGTTTTGAGAGTCAAGGATATTCATAGGGAGCTTGCATGCATTGGTGATTCAATCAATCAAAGTGAGCTAGTCCAAGTCATTCTCAATGACTTGAGAAATGAATTTGACAACCTTGTCCAATCCTATGCCATTAAGGAGGAGCTGCCAAGCTTGGAGGCCCTTCAAAGTGTGCTAATTTCTGACAAGAGTACAAACTCTTGAGTATGGACAAGCTATCACTCAATCATAATGATGGCAAAGCTTTATTTGTCAAGGACAAGCACAAAGGGAGGAGCAAGAGTCGATATCAACAATCCTCAAGCAAGGACAAAGCCAAAGACAAAGACAAAGATGAGAAAGAAGATGATTCCTCTAGTGCTTCTATATCTAAGCTCAAGAAGAAGAAGATCAAGTGCTTTTATTGTGGCAAGAAAGGCCATTATGCCACCAATTGCTTCAAGAAGAAGAATCAACTCAAGCAAGTCAACATCTCCAATGAGAAGGAAGACACTATTGCAAGTGATGGAGAGGGATCTCTTATGGTCTCTAGCTTCTCATCTTCTCCTTTCAAGAAGGATGGATTATGGTATATTGATAGTGGAGCCTCTTCACATATGTGTAGCTCCAAGGACTCTTTCTCTTCTATTGCACCTTATGATGGAGCCAAGAAATCAATATACACTGCAAATGATTATGAATGTCCAATTGAAGAAATTGGGAACATTCCCTTGAAGCTTGCATCCTCTAAAGTTCTTTTTCTCTCTAGAGTTCTTTATGTACCTAAGCTTACCAAGAATCTTATTAGTGTTGTCCAATTGCTTGATAATGGCCTTGATGTAAAATTCAATGTTGATACTTGCACTATCAAGAAGAATGATGAGATACTTGCATTAGGATTTAGATTTGGTGGCATCTATAAACTAGATCCAAGTGAGTATGTGAATGCTTGTAATGTTGCTCTTGTGAACAAGCTCTCTATGGAGGACTTATGGCATAGGAGGTTGGGACATCCCAACTACAAATCCATGCTCTCTATGATCAAAGAAGCCAAAGCTATTGGCTTGCCAAAGTCATTCTCCAAGAAGATCAAGCCTTGTGAGGCTTGTGCTATTGCTAAATCTCACAAAAAGCCATTTACAATATCTTCTATCAAAAGCAAGCATCCTTTGGAGTTAATCCACTCGGATGTGCATTTCTCATCAACTACAAGCAAGGGAGGAGCCACTTGTTTTGTAGCTTTTATTGATGATTTCACAAGATTCACTTGGATATATATTCTTGCTTCTAAAGCTATGGTGCTTGATCATTTCCTTATTTTCAAAGCTTATGTTGAGAAGCAATTCTCATTGAAGATCAAAGCTTTTAGATGTGATGGAGTTGGTGAGTATATCTCCAATAAATTCCATGAGTATTGTGAGCTTGGAGGTATCAAAAGGGAGTTCTCTTGTGCCTAGCCCAATGGAGTGGCTGAGAGAATGAATAAATCCTTATGTGAATGTGCCAAAGCCATAAGGATTGAGGAATCTTTGCCAAAAGTCTTTTGAGGAGAAGCCATAAGTTGTGCAAATTATCTTTGCAATAGACTCCCTCATATTGCTCTTGGAGGAAAGTCACCATATGAGATCTTATTTATGAAGAAGCCTAAGGTTGATCACCTTAGAGTGGTGGATGTGCCTCCAGGTAGTTATGTCACACTCATGGTGTATGGAGGCCCTGAGTACAATTGGGGTGATTGGCATGCTTTATGCAGACATTATTTTTTTATAAGAAAAGGCCTAAGGTCATCTTAGGATCTTTGGTTGTTTATGATATGTGCATGTACCTTTAGAGACTAGGAAGAAGGATGATCCTAGTGCTATTAAAGGAGTTTTTGTTGGATATGCATCTTCCAAGAGAGCCTATAAAGTTTATGTTCCCTCTACTGACAAGAATGTTGTAAGTAGAGATGTGATCTTTCATGAAGATCAAAAATTTAACTTGGATGAAGCAAAGATCAAGGAGTCTCATGCAGGATCTACAATCATCAATCTTGATATTGTTCAAGAAGTGGTGAGGCCGAGGCTTGAGGAGGAGCAACTTCAAGCACCTACACCAAGAAGATCCACAAGAGAAAGATCCAGGCCAAGAAGGCTCACTTATGATGAGGGAGGAAGGCAAGTGGAAGATGAAACTTCCTATCACGCATTCTTCATATCAGATGAAGAGCCTAAAGATGTCCAAGAAGCACTTCAATCCAAGAAATGGGTTGAAGCAATGACCCTTGAGTTTGAAGCCTTGATGTCAAACAACACATGGGAGCTTGTGGAGCCACCAAACAACATGCATGTCATTAGATGTAAGTGGGTATTCAGGATCAAGTACAACAATGATGGATCCATCAACAAATTCAAAGCAAGACTTTGTGCCAAAGGCTACTCTCAAATCAAAGGTCTTGACTATGAAGATACTTTTGCACCTGTTGCAAAAATGGTAACTATAAGAATTCTCATTTCTCTTGCATGTTATCACAATTGGAGGATGTTTCAGCTTGATTTTTCTAATGCCTTTCTCAATGGTTACGTTGAGGAGGAGATTTACATGGAGCAACCACCTGGATTTGTGAAAGAAGGTGAAGAATCAAAAGTTTGTCTTTTGTTCAAAAGTCTTTATGGACTAAAACAAGCACCAAGGTCTTGGTATGCAAGGCTCAACTCCTTTCTCATATCACTCAGATTTCATCTTAGTGAATATGACCCTTCACTGTACATTAAGTTTGTAAATAACTTTGTAGTTATTCTTCTCATCTATGTAGATGACATCATTCTTAGTGGAAATAATGAGGACCTAATTGAAGAAACTAAACATGCACTTGGTAGTGAGTTTAAGATGCAAGATCTAGGGGTTCTTCACTACATTTTAGGCCTAGAAATTGACTTTTGGAAAGATCATGCTTTCATAAGTCAAAGTAGATATGCACTTACCATGCTTAAAAAATTCCAAATGGAAAACTGTAAAGGCATAGATACACCAATGGAGCACATTGTAAAAGTTCCTATAAAAGTTGATGAAAGATCCTTCGAGGACATCACTCTTTATAGGAGTCTTATTGGCTCACTTATATGGTTAACAGTGACAAGGCCTTATCTAAGCTTTAGTGTGCATAAGCTAGGCCAACACATGCAAGAACCAAAGATATATCATTGGAATTTGGCTAAAAGAATCTTGAGATATGTATCTTCTACGAATTGATCTACAAAGGAGAAGGTCTGACTTTGGTTGCTTTTTCAGACTCAGATTTTATAGGAGACAGGTTGGATAGGAAATCCACAAGTGCTTACACGATTTTTCTTGGAGGGAATCTAGTTTCTTGGCTATAAAAAAACAAACAACTATATCCTTATCATCCTGTGAAGCTGAGTAAAAATCTCTTACAACCACAACAAAGGAAGTTCTATGGATCAAAAGGCTACTCTTGGAGCTAAAGTGTTATGGAGATGAAGGCCTTCCAATTATCAAAAAATGATAACATGTCGGCTTAGGCTCTTGCAAACAATCCTGTGTTCCATGCAAGGAGCAAATACATTGAGGTAGCTCATCATTTTGTAAGAGAAAAAGTTATTGGGAGAGAGATCTCAATTGAACATGTTGGATGTTCAAATTGTGTTCTTACCAAGCCATTGCTCAAGAATGTATTCATCAAGATGAGGTCTAACCTTGGCCAAATTTCAAAGTCTATGTTGGATAGGAACATATGAGATTAGTGAAATTATATCCTCCTATCTCGAGTTTGGGGGCCATGCCTATCTTATTTCCATTGTATATTTTATTGTACATAAAGGTATGTGCACATAACCCTTCTAGAATAGGTTGAGTTTGAGATAGATAGGATCATTTATGATGTCATGCAAAATGTTAGGTAACATGCATAATCATTCAGAGTGCATGCAAGCAACGTGCAATCAATGCATGCAACATGCAAAGTAGTTTACATGATCTACACAGAGTCTACGTATTTTTTAGAGCTGACATGCAGTACATGCAATATCCATGCATGCAGTTTTACATGTGGATCTATGATAGTTGAGTTAACTGAATGAAGTGGACTTTCCATGCAACTCCAATGTAGGAACTCGAGCCTCATTGATGTAGGGAAATTTTGGCTTGACATGCCATATTGTGATTATTGAGATTTTGATGGTAAGCAAGTGGAAATTACTCATTTTGCATTTCTCACATATTTTGGTGAATCTTCTTGTGTAGATGATGCTATGCAAGTGGATGTTGGCTTTCATGGTTTTCAATCAACTAATGGATCTGGAAAAAAAGTTCTGTTCGATGACTTTGATGTTCAATTGGAAGATCAAGAGGTCAATCTCAAAGGGCTTCAACTACACAGAAGGGAAGGTGGCAATTTGAATCTAGTCAAGAGCATCGAAGTCAAGTGGCACAAATGTTTTGGATCTATTTTTTCAGGTTATTGAAGACTCAAGTAAGGTCAACGGAACAACAAGGAAGTGTTTTTCAAGTTTACGTTACTTGTTCTATCTAATGTTTGAGCAATTTCATGTGAATGTGTGCAAATTGTCAAGATATGGTGAAACTAGCTACATTGTTTTGCATCATTTTGATGTTGGAGTTGTACTAGCATTCTTGGATGGTTTTGCTGATGTAAATGAAGCTAAAGGAGCTCATTATGTCACTCATTCATGTTTAAGTCATCAAGTGTTGATGATGTCTTGCGGCAAGATGGAGATGGAGGCTCATTCATGGAGTTTTATGGTGGAGCTATATCAATTATGGAAGCTACTTTAAAACCCTAGAAAGGAGGTCTATATTTAGGATTGAGATCAATCTTAAGGTGGATCAAAGTAGTGTGGTAAAATCTATGCTCAAACTAGTGAAGAGGGAGTGTGAAAATTGTCAACTAGTTTCGACATTTTATTTGGCAATTTTGAGGCCAACTTGAAATCTCAACTTAGAGATAGTTTCATATTTGTCAGTAAGGGCCTAAATAGTGTTTGTACTATTTTTGGCAAGTAGATAAGTGGATGAGATCAAGTTTGGAACATTCTAATTGGCTAATTTTGGTACATTACATTTAGATTAGTATTTCTAGGTTTTTGGTTAAGTACCTAGAAGTTGCCATTTCATGGCATACTAAGGGAAAGTGGCCAATTGACATTGTGGCTGCTATAAATAGTTGTACCTACGAAGTTCTCGCTATATTTTTCATTCTCAAGATCTTTTGAGGAGAAATAACTCATCGTTTGCTTTATGATGGTGGTTTCAATGAGGGTACATGGAGGTGTCACACATTTTTTTGAATTTATCTTTCTTCCCCTAGTTCGAGCGAGAATTGTGGGTCTAATATCCATCTTGATGATTTTCATTGTGTAAGAGGATATATTTCTTTTTTTCATCACCATCCTTGCTAAAGTTGGTTTTGCATTTCCTCTTGCTAGGGCTGGCACAACATTTGCTCTTGCTAGGATTGTCATAACATCACCTCTCACTTTTAGTCACCATCTTAAAAAGAAAATTTATAAAAAATAAACCCAAACTTTTTTAAGAAAGAAAGTTTTTATATCATATTGGTGTTATTAATATAAACCTAAAAACTACTTATAGTCACTTCTACAATATATATATATATATATATATATATATATATATATATATATATATATATATATATATATATATATATATATCATATAAAATATTTGGTGCATGAAAATTTTGATTCTTTATGATCTAGTGAACTTTTGAATCTTGATACTTTCTTTCTAATATGAATGCAATTGGTCCATATGTCTAGCTTTCAAAATTTAATGCGAATAGATGACTGCATATGAATAGTGAAATTGATGGCACACTTTAAAGGACCTACACGTATAATCCATTTTAAAGATATGAATGTTATTAAAAATTACCATTCTATGTTTCTCTCCACTTTTGGTCATGTCAAAATGTGAATCCAAAAACACTTTTTGCAAGAAAAATGAACGCACTACATTTTTTTTCTTTTAAATTTTGAAAAGCTAGCTAGGAAATACAATTAATTAGACATTCCATTTTTGTACTTATCATAGCACTACAACACATTCAAGTTGTACGTCTATGATTGGCCAAAGATTACATCATAACATAGTATTATATCATTGTATGACATGTCATACATGTCAATATAGAGTTTGGAATATAATGAAAATATCTTGATAATGTGGAACACAAATACTCCCACCAAACAAATAATGGTTATTATGTATGAAATGTGAAATGCATGGTTGAAGAAGACATTAGAATTTGCGAAGTTTGTCATAAATATAGCTTCACAAATTCTCAAATATTTATAGAATATTGAGCACAACAAATCTTGATATCTCCCACTTTACTTAGGTCTTCTTCATTGTAGATGAGCTAAATAAGATTGTTTCCCATTATGGCTACAATCCAAGTACAAATCCCAGTCTATGCATGGACATGACTTACTTTATGTTTGCTTCGGCCCTAACATGGTTTCAACCATTAAATATCTGGGAAATTGGCTTTGATCTTCACAATGAACATTGTTCCTCAAGACTAAAAATAATCATAAGCCCATTCAAGCTTCTTGAAATAGAATTCAAGAACATGGGTATTTGGTATTAGATACTTTCTGCCTATCTTGGTGTAAGATGATGTTTTAATGCCCAGTGTAAATGAAAATAATCAATTTTAAGTTTGTTGGTGAAAATCAACGACTAAGATATTGACAATTAAAAGAACATTGTCTGTGCGCTACAAAATATGAAAATTTTGTACTAAAACTTTAAAAAATGATTCACAATGACTAGCATTAGTTTATTTATGTTCATGAATCATAAGTAATGATTAGAGTTATGATGATGAAATAATCATGACAACTTCAATAAAATTGTGAATGTGAAATTTGAATATATTTCAAATTGATATATACAAGCATATGAGATGTCACACTTGTATTAAAAGTGGTACGTAAGTATTTTGAAGTATATAATCTTATTTAAACAATATAGCATGTAGATTCAGAGAATCTTGTAATCAAAACAAGCTGATATATTATCACAAGAGGCTTTTTCTTGTGCAGTGACACTTCATATTTTAACAAATCATAAGAATAGCTTTATGTTCTGCACCAAAACTAAAAGTTAATAAAGTTAAACAAAACAAGTAATTCTATTAAGATGCTCTATGGAAGGTGATTTGAGGTGTTGATTTTTTGAACATATCAATGCCTGATATTTACAGAACTAGAGTTCATATCAAAGGACATAATGAAAAAAACAAATGCATCAAATGTTGTTGGGAGCACTGAGAATTTCTGCACTCTGAATGAATGATAATGAGAACTGCTTGCTAGCTGATACTGCTGCAAATTCTCGAACAGAAGACCAATGCAATGCTGCCTGGTCAGAGTTGCAGTCGATATTTGCTAAGAATAGCTAGAAGAGGTCTGAAACCCTAACCAGGTTGTGAGAAATTCACAAGGGCCTCCCTAGGTAGTCATGGTGACTAAAAAGGTCGTGGAGATGGTGTGAAGCCCTAGCCTTTGATGATAGATCTGCAAGTACTATGGCAGATCCGTGTGAGAAACCAGGCCTCAACAAACTGTCGCTGGTATCTGCCATGGTTTAAAGAAGCTCGTTCAGGCCTGGAAAATGCATGTCTGCTGCTCGATTATATCCACCCTAACTGATCTGGGTATTTTGCGTTGTAAAATGCTATGCTGACTAGGAATCCGATGAAAGAAATCGATATCCAAATTTCGACTGCTGACAAAGATGTAAAAGAATCCATAACTGCCGCATTCTTAACGAAAAGAACTAGGTATCAGGCATGAGTAGGCCCGGCCTACGGTGAGGTTGAAGGCTGCCTGGTACAGGAGGGTAGCAGGCCTGCTCGCACCTGCTACCGGGCGTAATTGAAGTTTGGGCCTTTCAATTAACAGGCAGTAACGAATATGGGGTTTAAACATTTGTGGTCAGATCCACTTAAAACCTGCCACGTGTCTACTAGAGCCCAAACGGCAATTACGGAGTCCCAGTGCTCGCGAAAAACCTACAAAGACTTACAAGCTCATTTTTGAAATTACACATTCACCTATTGAATTGAGTAGTTGTAGGTTTTTAAAGGCTCGTAATAAAAATTGGTATTACTTTTTTTACCTATTAAAAAAAAACCTATAAATTTTTAACCTTCTTAGAAAAAACTGTAATTTTTTTATTCTATGGGCTTTCCCTAAATACCACATTTCATGACCCTAGGGCCTGGGCCTGGCCTGCAGTTTCAACTTTTACTTCTCCTTAATGGTGCTGGCCACTTGGTGGCGGAAGTAACTGCAGCCTTGGAAGTTGGAAGAAAGGAATGCATGCACGATTTCTAAATTCTCAGCACTGTTCAGGCTCAGTCAAGCTCAGTTGAAGCTGTTGAAGGTGCCGCATTCCTGATGATTTCTCATAAATTCTCAAACATTAGCATTAGTGACTACACTGTGCAATAGTGGAGGGCCAAGGTAGTGGGCTGGGCATGCATGTGCTTAACTACATATTGTTTGATTGCCAAAAATGATGTAACATTTACTCCACGTGCTTATTAGCATGATTTGCAATGTTGTATTTCATTCAAAACAAAGTAAAAATGAATTTTATTTATTTGCATGTTTTTGTTTCTTTATGATTGGGTTTTGATTGGTGTGTATTACATTCATAATAGTCATTGTTCTATATAAGTATTTCATGATGATTTTTTTATGGTTATTGTATTTTGTTACACCCATTCTTTTGTTGTGTATTTTTTTAAGGTTGATTTTGATTGCATTTGATTGAGATAGATAAAAGTGGATGTGGTGCATTGTTTGTGAGCTGTGATTCATCAAATCACACACAAAGAAGTTTGGATGTCTTTGAGTGGTCAATAAGAATAATTTTAGAGAGTCAAATTTTACCTTGTCATATTCAAACTCAAGTCGTAATTTGATTGGGAATAAAAAGTTTATAGTATGAATGTGAATTGTTTTTTTAGCCCAATTTGACAATTGAACAGTGAAAGGTAGGATGTGTGAAAAATTGTCAAAATCTATCTTGGTTATTTTATGGTTACTAGTTTGAGAGTAAATTTCACACGTGTGGAGCATGTTCCCACGTGTGTAAAATAGTCAAAATATGTTTATCATGTTGACTTTAGGGGTGTCATATAGTTTTCTAGTCAAGCATCTAGGTGTCACTAGTAGATAGGGCCAATTTTGGCTTTAGTGGTAAAAAGTCGATGATTAGGCCAAAAGTCAATTGTGATGTAACTCGAGCTAGTTAGGTTGCTTACAAGTGTCCAAGTTAGATTTGATAAGTGATCAAGTCAATGTGTTGGCAAAGAGTCAAGGGTCCATCATAAGTGAAAGATTTGATGTAAGGGTCCAATCAAAATCAAGAGATGTTGCATTACTCATCCAATAGGATTAGAGAGGTCATAAATAAGGGGTCCAATAGGAATCAAGCTTGGACTATCTCGATATTCTATATGTACTTTAATTTCTTTCATTATCAAATGTGTTTTTGAGTCATATTGGAGATCTATCATTTTGTGTGTATTACACACACACACACTCTCTCTCTCTACCCGAGACCAAATTATTGGATTCTCTCTCTACCCGAGGAGAGGAGCTTGTTGGGACTTCGTTTTTTTTCATGAGGTACTCCCACACGTGTGAAACTACTTTGGTTATGAATGTATGAATGTAGAATTGTCTCTTGCCTTAGAATTTGACATTGATCTTGGATTTCAATCAATAGTTGAATATAGTGCAAAAGCAAAGCTTAGGAGATCATTTTCACACATTAGGGCATTCCCACACGTGTGAATTTTCACATTGTGTCAAAGCCTACCTAAGTGTTTAACGCATATATCATCCAAAGTTTTCAAATTTCCATGAAAATCTAGATCTAGAGTGTGTTGATTGCATCTCCTGTGCTATCTTAGGGATTTTTAGATCAAGAGGGTTAATTATCATAAGGATTGGACCATATCTGTTACTGTACGGAAATCAATGCTCAAACACGTGTGAGGGATAGCCAAATTCAATTTGCCAGTTCTCTTCCAAGTTAGATCCAAATTTCATGCTTGATAGCTTGTTTGAAAGCTAAGTGCACCCAACCTAGTTGGACACATCTATCTTTTGTTGGACTATTCTCCTACTAATCGAATTTCAATCTTCATCCAACTCATTATCCAAACCTATAGTTTTCTTTGTGTTTTTACACAGTCTACAGAATTACTAAGAAATGGATTACAGGTGGTTATTGTCGCTTCGGCCACAGCGACATACTTTGGCCACTTCGAAGACTGTCGCAATTTTCACATTTTTCGACTGTCGCATTTTTTGAAAAAATGCAAATTGTGCAAAAAAATAGTTCATTTCTGCAAAGTGACAATTAACGTTCCATTTGGAATTAAAGCCACTGACTTGCATTAATTGTTAGCAAGTAAATTTCTGAGAAGTCCCAACTGGACGAATGTCAGGACATCATAGCCAACTGGATGGCGCAATTGACAGCCTAATTTTTAGTATAAATAGCTGCTCATACTTCTACATTATAATCATTGTTATCGTAACGGATTGAAGCATAATTAGCATCTCTCTCAAGCTTTCAAGCTTGAACACTCTTGAGCATTCTAGCTCAGTTTTTTAGAGTTGATTTAGAGTTTGCTATTGCGCTTACCACTTATTAGCGGAAGTGCTTAATTCAGACAAAGTTACAGTTACTCAGAGATAGCCTAGAGCACGCGGCTTTGATCTACAATTCCTTTGTGCTCATTTCATTTTGATTTGTTTCTTTCACTGAATCAATCTATCATTTATTGCATTCAGTATCATATCAGTATGCATGCATCTCTGTAATTCTTTTGTAACTGATAATCTCTTATTATTTGTTTGATAATTCAATGCTTTATGTTTGGCTACTTTATGTTTGGCTACGTAATCACTTAGTTTCTAGTGATTTCAAAGCTAGTTGTTAAAGATTGAACATGATTTCTATCACTATTTTTTGCTCAATATTGATAGGCATAGTCATGCACAAGCAAAAAGGGTTCTTCTACCATGCTCAATGAAGTCATTTATCTCCTTTGACTTTGTTGATTTGCTTATTCTCATCTTATCACCTCTTAGCAACATGGTATCAAAGCAAATTTTTTACTTTGCTATTACCTTTATGATATCAGAGCTCTAATACTTGATATCTTTCATGATATCAAATTCTTCAGTTCATAACAACAGTTTCAGTATCAGAGAATTGATTTCCAATTGTAGTGCAGCACGGATCTCTTTCTTAATGTCATTGATACAATCGACAGACTAAAGTTCTAGATGGATTCTCAAAATAAAGTCGGTCTTATCGTAGACAAGCTAAATGGATCCAATTATCATTTGTGGAAATTTAATATGAAGATCTTGCTAATCGCTTGTGGGATGTTGTTACAGGTAGCGAAGTAAAGTCTGGAGACGACACAATTGACTCAAAGTGAAAATTGAAGGATGGAAAAGCTTTCGTGCTTATTATCCTCAATATATCAGATACTCAAATTGGCCACATAGTTGAAGCCAAAACTTCGAAAGAAGTTTGGGACATCTTGAACTCACTATATGATGTGAGAGACATAACTACCAAGTTACATCTACGAAAGAAATTCTTCACACTAAAGATGTCGAATAGTGATTCTCTTCAGAATCACATTAACCAGTCTAAAAATCTCTTGCAACAGATGGTCACTGTCGGATCAGTCATAGATGATCAAGATGCAATTGTGACATTGCCTTCAAGCCTATCTTCTATATATGAAAACTAGGTGATGATCATATCGACACACTCAAATTTAACTCTTACCAGAGTTATCATTATGTTGTTGCAAGAAGATAATCGAAGAAGTCAGAACACTTTATGTACTTCTTCATCTCTTGCTCTATATGTCAACAAAGGCTCCAAGCAGTCTGCATCGAATCAGAAGCCGACTCAAGGTCAAGGACTATCATCAAATCCACAGTAGAAGAAGAAGATGTTTTGTAGGTATTGCAAGCGCAATAACCATGAAATCCATGATTGCAGAGTTCTCAAAGCAAAGAACACAGCCAAGCAACATGATCAACAAGCAAATATAGTTACAGCATCTCCTGAAGTCGACATGGACGAAGGCACATTTATGGTCAAATACAAAAGGCATTTTTGGATGATGCTTGGTTTTTGAATTCTAGAGCTATCCAACATATGACCAATCATCATGAGATCTTTCACTCCTATATGCCTTACAACACAAAGAAGTATGTTCATCTTGGTGACGATAGCACTCACACTATCGAAGGTGAAGGTACTATAAGGTTAAAGTTCCAGCATGATCCACTATCAAAAGTCTTGTATGTTTATAAACTCTCTACAAATATGTTATCAGTAAATAGAATTATAGATTTAGGTCATAAGGTGGACTTTGAGACTAATCAATGCAGAATTATCGATAGGAACAATAAGATCCTTGCACTCGGTAAGAGACATGGATACTTATATAGATTGGCACATTGTTATTCTGATACTAGTCAAGCCTTGAAAACCTCTATTCTTGTCAATAAAGCATTACTATGACATCATCGCTTAGGACACTTGAATTATCTATATCGAACATGTCCAGACAACCCCTAGCACTTGATCTTGACTATCCAACCGGCAAAGTCGATCTCCCTGTCTGTCATAGTTGCATCCTTGGAAAGCAGACTAGGATTTCTTTTAGATCAAGCCATAGGCATGCATCAAAAGGTCTGTTATATGTTGTTCATTTAGATATATGTGAACCTATGCAAACCCCATCATTGCTAGATGCAAAGTATTTCATTACTTTTATTGACGAATTTTCCAAAAGAAGAACTGTTTACTTCATTAAGTAGATATCAGAGGCTTTCAACAAGTTTCGACAATTCAAGGAGCATATAGAAAATCAAATTGGCAAAAGAATCAAAGCGCTGAGATCCAACAATGAGGGAGAATACATCTCCACTGAATGTAAGGAGTACTGACTTAACAACGACATTGAGCAACAATACATTATCTCCTATTCACCTCAGTCGAATGGTCTTGTTGATAGAAAGAACAGAACCTTAGTTGAATCGACAAAGTGTATGCTACTAGCGCATGCGACACTTTCAAAGTCCTTCTGGGCTTAAGCTATTTCAACAGCAACCTATATTCAAAACAAATGTCCTACTAAAGGTCTCTCAACCAAAATGCCATACGACATGTACCAAACCTTCTTTATCAAACTTATGAGTTTTTGAATGTACAACTTATGCACAGATTCCTCATGATATCAGGAAGAAGCTTGACTTTCAGAGTATCAAATGTATTTTCATTAGCTACACTAATTCGGACCAAGCTTATAAGTTGTTTGATCCTATCGAGTCGAAGATATTCACAAGCCGAGATGTCATCTTCATCGAAGATCAGTTTATCGACCTCAAGGGAAAAGCCCATGTAGCCGACTTGTCCAACTCATCCGACATATTGAACTTTGAAGTTCCTCAGTCGACTATTTATATCAAAGGTCCAAGCTCATCTACTCTCTCGACAAACAACATATCAACGACAAATCCAAAGATGATGATGTTGTAGTGCAACAACTACAGCATGATGGAAATGATCAACTTCCTTTATCACCTAGAAGATCGACAAGAGTTAGCAGACCACCTATCAAGTATATAGACAAATCTGCAGCCTACTTTGTTTAGAGTCGATGACTGTCGAAGAGGCACTTAGTCAACCCAATTCCGATCTCTGGAAAGAAACTATGGTGAAGCGTATTCATCTCTTATCATGAACCAGACATGGACGATTGTCGAATTACCTGCTAGCAGAAACATAGTTGATTACAAATGGATTTTCAAAATCAAATACAAGGCAGAAGGAAGCATCGACAACAAAAAAGCTCGACTTGTAGCCAAGGGATTTTTTTCAGGTACACAACGTTGATTATACTGATACTTTCAGTCCAGTAGTTAAGCATTCTTCTATTCGACTTTTGCTATCATTTGCCGCTGCAACAGATTTGGAAATACACCAAATGGATGTACTGACAACATATCTTAATGGAGTTATCAAAGAGGACATTTACATGGTGCAACCTGAAGGTTACAATATTGAAGGTAAACACAATCATGTGTGTAAACTCCATAATTCACTTTATGGCTTGAAGCAATCTGCTCGAGTGTGGTTTCAAAGAATCAATACTTTCTTTATTGATCATGGCTACACACCAAGCTCTTTAGATTCCGTTTACTTCAAGATAGTGCAGTAGTCTTTTATCATCATCACTTTGTATGTGGACGACACACTGCTTTTCAGCAACAGTATCGATTTGATAAAAGAAGTTAAGACAATGCTATCTTCCAAATTTGACATGACCAATCTGGGCAAGGCTCATTTTTGTCTTGAAATTCAAATCCAAAGACACATAAATTGAAAGTTGATTTACATTACTCAGCAGAGGTACATCTACAATATGTTGGCATATCACATGCAATTGTTGTAAGTGATCCATAGTGACATGCAAGGCATGCACAAAGTGAAATGGACACATGCATGATGATTTGTACATTTCTAGTTAGAAAAATGACACTTGGTAAAAGTAAGTAGAAACTCCATAAATATGTGTAACTATTCTCATAATCTTTGATGAAGAACCAAGCTTTGAAGCTATTCCATGCCATTTTGGATCTACACCATCAATGGCTTGAATATCTCTGTCTCTCTTTCTCTCTCTAACTCATGTTGAGGCTTATGCTCATACACTAAATTCTTGTACTTTTGCTCTCTTGAAATCAAACCTATCATTCTCTAATTCTTAGCATGTAGATTGTGATTCAGCCATTAAATTCTATACTAGATCTTGTTATTTAATCTAGAATTAGTTTTTTGTGCTAATCATAAAGCTTAATAAGATCATTCACATTTGAGGGCCATTCCCACACGTGTGAACTTGCTAAAAATTTTGTCATGGTATCAGAGCCAAATTAAGCTTTGCATGCTATTATCTTTGATTGTTCAAGAATTTGTGAGCTAATTCAAGCAAAAAAACAGTTAAGCACTTTTCTATACCTTTTCTTGAAAAGCGTTTGGATCAAAAAGGAGAGAAACTGAATTTTCAGGTCAGAACTGTGATTGTACAGAATTTTGGAATTTCGCACGTGTGAAAATCAGATATTTTCAGTCCCCTTTATCTCCTTGCTATTTGGTCCAAAGATAGTGGTTTATAGCTTGATGGAAAGCTTATGAAGAGTACTTTCCATAGAAATTGATCCCAAATCAATCTGATGTGTCTATCAAGAGTTATAAGCTCTTAAAAAGGGTAGGGAGAGGTCCAAAATCTGAGTGATCACTTTTTTATTTGATTCAATCTTGCTTGATTCTTAATCCATTGTTTTGAGTATGCTACACAAGAAACTGAAGATCAAGACAAAGTTTGATGTTATTGGACACCTTTGAGCCTTCTGTGAGTCATTAGTATTTTCTTTTGAAGCATCTAGCATGTGCCAAAAGTAGAATTAAAACCTGTCTAAGTGCCTCAATCTATTTTGAGAGACTGATCTAGATAATCTTGTTTTGTGAAATATTTGAGATCCATCTCAAATACAGTTGCAAGTTTTTCACATAGGAAGGTAACACATCCTTGAAAATACCTATAGTGAAAGAGAGTAGCAACATTAAGTCTGATTGGAACAGGCTCAAACATATAATTGTCCAATAACTCAGAAGTCTTCACAATATGGCATCTGTGGGAGGATATCTCCTAGAAGCAGGTGAAAGACTAAGTACCTCTAATTACTCAATATGGAAGGTAAGAATGGAATCTATTTTGATACTCTAGGATGTTATGGACATAGTACTTGGTATTGAGGAGGAGCCTCAAGCACAGCTTGAAATACCAGAGTACAAGAAGAGAGCTAGAATGGCTCTACATTTCATTAAGATGAATGTCTCTAATGAAATTCTGAGAGAGATAGAATCTTGCACCACAGCTAAAGTTGTTTGGGATGCACTTAAATCCATCTATGAATCTAAGAACACTTCTAGAATACTCACTCTTAGAAATCAAATCTTCCAAAGTTTTCAAAGAAGTGGGGGGAGTGCATCAAATTATGTTCTGAGAGTAAAAGATCTTCATAGGGAGCTTTCTTGTGTTGGTGTCACAATCAATCCAGATGAGCTAGTACAAGTCATTTTAAATGGCTTAAAAGATGACTATTAATCCTTTGCCATCAAGGAGTTGCCCAATTTGGAAACTCTTCAAGGAATTCTCATCTCTGAAGAAGCTAGGCAAAGTTACAAACTTTCTAGGAAGAACAAACTCGAGCATATTGGAAGTGACAAAGCCCTCTTTGTCAAGGAAAAGCATAAAGGAAGGAGCAAGGACCAGTTTTCTCAAGCATTCAACAAAGACAAAGCCAAGGAAAGAGACAAAGATGGTGAAGAGGATGACTCATCTCATCCTTCTACTTCAAAGACCAAGAAAAAGAAAGTCAAGTGTTTCTTTTGTGGCAAGAAGGGGCACTATGCCTCTAATTGCTTCAAAAAGATAAATCAACTCAAACAAGCAAATCTCTCTAAGAAAGAAGAAGATTTTATTGCAAGTGATGGAGAAGGATCACTCATGGTGTCAAGCTTTTCTTCATCACCCTTCAAGAAAGATGGAGCTTGGTACATAGATAGTGGAGCTTCTTCACAGATGTGTTGTTCAAAGGAGTCCTTTGACTCTATTGTACCTTATAAAGGACTTAAAAAGATCTATTTATACTGCAAATGATCATGAGTGCTCTATTGAAGGAATTGACAACATTCTATTGAAACTTGCTTCTTCTAAAGTTCTATCACTTTCCAATGTTCTTTTTGTTCCTGAGCTTACAAAGAACTTGATTAGTGCTGGAAAGTTGCTTGATAGTGGTTGTGATGCAAAATTCAATTCCAATACTTGCTTTATCAAGAAAAATGATCAGCTCCTAGCTACTGGATCTAGATATGGTGGAATTTTCAAGTTGAATTCTTATAGAATGAAAACTTTTGTGAAGTTGCTCTTTTGTCTAAGGAGGAGTAATGGCATAGAAGATTGGGGCATCCTAACTTTAAGTCTATGTTTTCTATGATCAAGAATGATAAGGCTATTGGCCTTCCTAGATCAGTTTCCAAGGATATCAAGCCTTGTGAGACTTGTGCTATTGCAAAATCACATAGAAAGCCATATCAAAAGTCTTTTATTAAGACTTCTCATCCTTTGGAACTAATTCACTCGGATGTTCATTTTTCTTCTTCTAAAAGTATTGGTGGTGCAACTTGTTTTGTCACCTTCATTGATGATTTTACAAGATATACTTGGTTGTATCTACTTTCTTCAAAATCTATGGTATTTGATCACTTTCTAATCTTCAAAGCTTGTGTTGAAAAACAATTTTCTTTCAAAGTTAAAGCTTTAAGATGTGATGGAGGAGGTGAATACATCTCCAACAAGTTCTATGAATATTGTGAGGGTGAAGGAATTAAGAGAGAGTTTTCTTGTGCTTATTCTCCATCTCAAAATGGAGTTGCTGAAAGAAAAAATTGATCTCTATGTGAATGTGCTAAAAATCCGAGTTGAAGCTTCTTTGCTTATTGAATATTGGGGAGAAGCAATTAATTGTGCAAACTATTTGTGCAATAGATTACCTCACAATGCACTTGTAGGAAGATCACCATATAAAGTCTTGTTAAGAAAAAACCTAAGGTTGATCACCTTAGAGTTTTTGGATGTGCTTGCTTTGTTCATGTACCCTTGAAACAAGGAAAAGAGATGATCCTAATTCTATCAAAGGAATCATGGTTGAATATTCATCCAACAAGAAGGCTTACAGAATTTATGTTCCCTCTACCTCAATTACAATTGAGAGTAGGGATGTATATATTCCATGAGAAAATACATCTTTGAGGAGGCCGAGATCAAAGATTCTCAAAAGGATTCTCCTATCATCACCCTTGAAGACTATCATGGAGAGATGGGGCCGAGAATTGAGGAGGAGTCACCTCGAATCTTTTCACCAAGGAGATCACAAAGAGAAAGATCCGAGCCTAAGAGGCTTACATATGGAGATAAAGGCAAGCAAGTGGAACTCAACTCCACTAACTGTGCTTATTTTGTTTCACATGAGGAGACAAAGGATGTATATGATGCACTCAGTTCAAAGAAATTGTTTCTAGCCATGAAGGAGGAATATGATGCTTTGATGGCCAACAAGACATGGGAGCTTGTGGATCTTCCATCCAACAAGCACACCATTGGTTGCAAATGAGTTTTTTGATTCAAATATAATCACGATGGCTCAATCAACAAGTACAAGGCAAGGCTTTGTGCAAAGGGTTTTGCTCAAGTTTATGGACTTGATTATGAGGAGACTTTTGCTCCAGTTGCAAAGATGGTATCAATTAGAATCATAATTTCCATTGCATGTTTTTTTAAATGGCAAGTTTTTCAACTAGATGTCTCTAATGCATTTTTAAATGGATATCTAGAAGAAGAGATTTATATGGATCAACCTATTGGGTTCATCCAAGACAAAAAAAAAAGTTTGCTTGCTCTTGAAAAGTCTATATGGATTAAAGCAAGCTCCAAGGTCATGGTATTCTCGACTTAACACCTTTCTTGATTCACTAGGATTTAATCTTAATAACTATGATCCTTCCTTGTATGTCAAGGTTTATGATAGAGATATTGTCATCCTTCTCATTTATGTTGGTGATATCATTCTAACAGGAAGTTGTATCAAGTTAGTTGAGGAAACCAAAGTTGCACTTGGAAAAGAATTCAAGATGCAAGATCTTGGAAAAAATCATTGCATATTAGAATTAGAGATTGACTTTCTTAATGAAAAATCTTTTTTATGTCAATCCAAGTATGCTCTTTCAATGTTAAAAAAGTTCAATATGCTAGATTGTAAGAGTATTGAAACTCCTATGGAGTAAATGGTAAAAGACCCTAATAAAGGTGATGAAAGATCCTTCGTGGACATCACCAGATGGGAAATCTACAAGTGCATATGTCATATATCTTGGAGGAAACTTCATATCTTGGCTTTCCAAAAAGCAAGATACTATATCACTCTCATCTTGTGAAGCTGAATATATGGCACTCACTACTACAACAAAAGAAGTGCTTTGGATCAAGAGGTTGCAAGTGGAGCTAAAGATAATCATGGAAGATGATCTACCTATGATCATGTGTGACAATATTTCAGCACAAGCCCTTGCCAACAATCCATTATTTCATGCAAGGAGCAAACACATCGAGGTTGCACATCACTTCGTAAGAGAGAAGCTCATTGGAGGGGAAATCTACTTGGAGCGCATCGACACATCATCTTGTAGTGCAAATTTGCTCACCAAACCTTTGAACAAAAATTCCTTCATCAAGCATAGAGCCAATCTTGGAATAATACCAAGATCCATGTTCAAGTCAACATAGATTGTTTTTAGAAGGAGTGTTGAAAATGAAAAATCACCAAAAATGGTCAACTTTTGCACTTTTTTTACTTCCTACAAGCTCAATTGCTAGAATTTTTGGCTCTAACTTCAAGGATAGCTTGAAAGGACTTTGTTCACCTCTTTACAAGCTCTACATGGTGTTTTACAGCTGCCTACTATCCAACTTTATGAAAAAAAAAACAAACAAAAATCATGATTTTTTGGCTATGTTCCGATTTTTTCTTCACTGTGAAGTGGAAATTCATGACATGAAACTCTTTCTCTAACACATGCAAACCAATTTGCAAAATTATAGCCATCAAATTGATCTGGTCTTGTTAGATTTTGGTTCTTACTATCTATTTTGTGTCAAAAAGCATGAAAAAACAAGCAATTTTGACCAAGACATAGCCTAGAATCATAAATCATTGAAAGAACTGGCATGCATCATTAATGACTCCTAAAATAAAAGTACACTTGCTAGAAAATTCAGATCTATCAAAGATTTAATCTACAAAAGCAAAAGCTCTAAAAAAGCATCACAAATTGGCTTCCTAGGACAATTCTCCATAAAACCCCAAAAAATCTCGAGAGTAATGGATCTTAGCAACATGCAATTAAAAATTGGGATAGAACACCCACTTGCAACCTTGCTATTTACCTGGAAGTGAATTTCCATTTACCCAAACCGAAATTTTGACGAAAGATAGTCCTTCTCCAAGTTCTCCAATCTTCGTAAGCCTTGCTCTGATACCACTATAAGAGAAGCTCCTCAAGATCCTGCTTACAAGCAAACACAATGGAAAACACACTATGGAAAAATCACCCAACCAAGTAGAAGCAACCAATCAACTCTAGAAGCTTCACCCCCAAGCAAAGGAATAGGAAGCATGAAAGTAGAGTGAAACTGTGGCAATGAATCAAACACAAAATGTGTGTAGTAGGGCGACTTTGGCCTCCTTATATAGAGCCATGAACCACCTAGTGTGTACATAGACATGCAAGGTCCTAACTCTCCTATACATAGATTCCTCTAGAATAGATTCTCTAAGCATGGATTCTCTATTCATAGAATTGCTATTGATAATTCTACACATGCCTTAACTCTACACATGTCTTGACTCTACACATCTTGATTGCTGTATTATCTATTTTTCTTTTCACTTTAAGTTATTTCTTATCTTCAAGTGTCCATGATTTTGCAAAACTTGTATATTGTTTTTTTGTTAGTTTATTTTCTATATGTTCTGTTGTTTCATATCAAACATTCTAATTTTGTAGCAGTTAATAGTCAAGGTCTTGTTTTGCGGTAATTGTTCTATGTTTCTCAAGTTCTTGACATCTTGATTGGTCTGTGTGCTTTCAAGGTCTTGACATCTTAAGTTTACAATTGTTATGCAAAGTAATATTTTGTCTGCTTTCCTTTTTCAATTTAAGTTATTACTCATCTTCATGAGTACAAGAATTTTAATTGCAAATATATGCAAAGTAATGTGTTGACCACACATTCATCATCAATTTAACTTATTTCTCATCTTCATGTCTCCAAGATTTTTTAATTGCAAGTATCTTCATTTTTTGTAAGAATATTCTCTAAATGTTCTATTGTTTCATATCAAAATGGACTAAATTGGCAATTTCCGATATTCATTATAAAAAACTTGCAAAGCTCATACAAATTTACTCGCATTATACAAATTCCCCAAACCTTGTACTAACTCCATTTAGTGTGTTTTGGGCCTCACAAGGATATTAGTTACTTTCGGGTCACATCTAGTGTGATGTGGCATAACTAACAGCTTGTTTCACTGGAGTACCGTGTATCCAAGACTAGGAGTATACTGAATCCTATGTACTGGTCACGGACATAACAACCGCGTTATACTGTTGTTTTGCTTGTTTCTTCGTCATTGGTCATGCATTCTTTCCTTCCTTCAATATAATTGCTTTCGGCGGTCTTATTGTCGGTTCATTTGGAATCTCACGAACTCCAAACCTTGTAGGATCCATATGATTTAAAATCTACTCATCAGTAAGTTCTGTATTCTCATTATAAGATAAGACGTAACTGACATAAATGAGTTCATCTTCAATAGGATCTAGAATTGGATCGGTTGATATCCATGCCACATTCATCGTATTCACTAGAGATGTGATCGGCGTATCCAAAGTTTGATCAGATAAAGGAATCTCGCTTAGCTCTGATTGGTCATCTCTTTGACACATATATCCTGTTGTACAATCCACTCTAGTTTTCTCATATTTTGGTATTTCTTCTTTTTAGAGTTGAGATTTGGCTACACCCCTAATGTAGTAGGGATATCAGTAGATGGCACCGATTCAACAAGTCCTGGATCAATTGAAACTTCTTTCTGCTTCTGAGCTCTAGTAACAACTATCAATGGTACACTTGGTTTAGTAGGCTGAGTTGCTAGTCTTTGCTTTATTGTAATTATATTCAATGGAGCAGTTACCGTGGCAGTGGTTTTGGTCTTGCTGGATAGTCCTTATAACAGTTTCCATAACCACATTCTCGACAAAATGGGACAAACTTTTTTTTATTAGGACATTCAGGAAATCTGTGATTTTTGCTACATGCAAAGCATCCAAGTGGTGCTCTAGTCCATTGTCTAGCATGTTCTTGTTGCGTAGCAACATAGACAACATACTACTCTGAAGGATCAGTATTGTAATTCCATTACTCATTATCGACTGAAGAGTCTAGTTCCATTAGGTTCGCAGGAGGAGCATGCTGTGCTTGTGGAGCTAGCAAAGCTAGTTGTTCAGAAAATCCAAGGCCAAAGTTTTGGGCCTAGTTCTTAGGATCAAGTAGTAGGTTCTCGATATTGAATCTTAGTGTATCTTTGCTGAATAATCCAAGGATTAAACGGGCAAAAAGTTGTTTCATGTCCCGTAAAATTGCACAGATGACAAATAGTATTTGTCATATGTCTTTTCATTGTTGTGGACACCCATTTATGGTGTGATTCCCCACACAGATTGCACACGAAACATTTTTTCGACTAGAAAAAGTCTTAGCAAACTTTTCACCTGCTTTGGCACTCTTTTCATGCTGACCTTCCAATGCTTTCACTTCTTATCGAACTGAGACTATATCATTTCCAGTTGCATCTACTGATTTTGAACAAGTTTTTTGAATTCATTAATCATCAATTCTATTGTTGCATTGATATTCGTGGATGCAATATTGGTGGATGTTGTAGTGGTTTGCCCCGCTATATATGGCAGCATTCCAATATTTTTTTCGTCATCAAAATCTTCATCCTCCTCTCATATTGCATCGTCCATAGCATGTAAGGACACATAATCAGTTTGGCATTTAAGCTCGCGTCTAATTTGTAGAGTAACTGATCAAACAGATCTTGATTCTAATTACAAAGTGCGCAATTTACTTGACAAAGGATAAAAAACAAACGCGAACTCCAAGGACGTGAACTTTGTCTTGCAATCAACTCGAAAGATTCGGGAAAGATTCGCAAAACAATTACTTGTAGAAGCTCGTGGCTTTCTTGTTGAAGCTCGAAAGATTTGCAAACAAAATCTTGTCACGAAATATTCCATTTCTTGTTCAAACCTTACATGTCGCGAAATTGTCACGAACAATTTGTGAAACACGAAACTGAGACGAAGAGGTAGATTGTTGCGAATAATTTGCGAACACAGTTTATTCGACCCTAAAAACAAAGCGTCTATTTGAATATCAACCATCGTAAACAGTTAGATATCTACTGTTACAGCATTGAAAGGCCAAAGACCTATAAATGAAAGGCCAAAAGACCTGTCATGTAGCAATATAAATACATGTGCACTACTCGTTGTAAACACTCACTCAATCAGAGACACAATAGCGAGATAAGACAGCAAGAGATGTGTATTGATGATTCGGATTCAGAGCTATAAAAATTCATTTTTGATCAATAGTTTCTTATTGTCTAATTTGCCTAAAGATGTCTCTTACTTCCACACATAATTTCTGCATGCATATTCAATCAAAACTAATATTGTTCTATTAGTACATAAATCAGATACAATCTCAATTGACGACACTGATATTAGTTTGATATATTCAAACTTGCATCGTGTTCTCTGTGGAAGAATAATTACTATTTTTCTTACAGTGGTATCGGAGCATACAGAATTAAATCTGATACAGTGGTGTCAGAATATACAGGTTCAAGGCTGATATAGTGATATCAGACGAATCAGAGTTGACACAGTGGTATCTTCAAATTCCTCTCAACATTTTTCATACATCCATCAGCAAGCCGCTATCTGGCGGTTATTCAAAATTAAAAGATGTCATCGATCATCAATATTCAAGCTAATATCACTACAATCTTGGATCCAGAAGGTTCAAACTACTTGATTTGAAAATTAAAGACTTCATCTTGTTGAAGGGCGAAGGTCTATGGCAATGGGTAGAACCAATTGAGGAGCAGCCAGTAGCTACTCCTGGCAAAGAACTTCGAGAATGGAGTTTAAAAAATGAAAAAGCTATAGCAATTATTGCATCTTCAATGCATGACAATATGATGCTAGAGCTTATATCAATTTCGAACGCAAAGGATTTATGAGAAGAATTGCAAAGTTGTTTGAGATGTTAAATTTGATGAGACAAAATACATAGCAGACAGTGATCTAGTCGGCTATGAAATTCTCAAAAACAATTATGAGCTACCAACGACGACAAAAGAAAAACAAGCAAAAAATGAAAGAGAGTTACCAGATTCAGAGGGAGGTCAAGATCGAGTGCATAATAGACTCGAATCGCCAACTCGAATTTCAGCAAAAAAACTCGAATCAGAATCGAACTCAAAACCTGCAGAATCGAACTCGAAAGCACCTGTGAAAAGTTCTGACAGACAACGAAAACCATTTGAAAGGTATGGCCAGGATGTTTTTAATACGGCCATCGAATTTTGTGGATTCTCTGATGAACCTCAAACATTCGAGGAAGCTACTGATGGACCAGATAAAGATCGATGAATTCAAGCAATGGAGGATGAAATGTTATCCATGTATAAGAACAATGTATGGACACTTGCACCTATACCTGATGGCAGAAAACCAGTCAAATGCAAGTGGATCTACAAGATCAAAACAGACCCTGATTGAGAAAACATTAGATACAAAGCAAGGTCAGTTGCTAAAGGATTTTCACATAAGTATGTAATCGACTACACTGATACTTTTTCACCGGTAGACAAACATACATCAATTCGCTTGTTATTCGCGTATGTAGTGGCTCATGATCTGAAAATCCATATTGTGGATGAGAAGACTGTTTTCTTGCACGCAGAATTGGAAGAAGACTTATTCATGGATCAACCAGTTGGTTTTGTAAACCAAGAATATCCAGAATACGGATGTCACATGAATAAAAGCATTTATGGTCTGAAACAAGCAACTAGACAATGGTATAGAAAGAAGGACGAGGCACTACGTTTCTTAGGCTTCGAACCTCTATTCGCTGAATCGAATGTCTATATCAAGCATGTCCAAAATGAAATAATCATTCTAGTTGTTTATGTTGATGACACGCTTATCTTCTCAAGAAGAAATAAGTTAATTTCAAATGTCAAAAGAGACATTTTTGAAATATTTGAGATCGCTGATCTAGGAGAAGTTAAAGTCTATCTAGGCTTGCAGATCCAAAGGGACTTTCAAAGTGGTAAGTTGTATCTTCACCAACAAAAGTACACTCAAAAGATCATTGAAGACTTCAACATGCTCGAATGCAAAGGTGTGCATACTCCCATGATACCTGGAACAATACTGAGTAAGGCAGATTGTCCGCAGACTCTCGAGGAAGAGAATGAATGGCCAAAACACGCTATCGTAGGCTGATTGGATCATTGTTATATCTATCAGACAACACCAAACTTGATATAGCATATGCAGTATACAGACTGAGCCAATATAATTAGAATCCAGGATCGTTGCATTGGAAGTTGACAAAGAGAGTACTACAATATCTCCAGGAAACAATGACATCATGTCTTCTACTAAGTCTGAGACTTTTGTGGCCCACCGATTGTTGGTTTAAAGGGCTATTCCTCTGGAGCACGATATCTTTGCTCTGATATGTGAGAAATGCAAAATGAGTAACTTCCACTTGCTTACCATTCTCATCATATGTGAGCCTCAAAGATTGTTGTCTTTGCCTTGATGTCCTCCTTGGCTTTTGACTTGAAGAAGGCTCTTCACCATCAACATCCAAAGTATCATCAACAATGTCATCCACATCAAGAATGTTAGATTCAATATCCACCCCATCACTTAAAGAAACTTTTGGAAAGTTTCCTTCATAAAAAATGACATCTCTTCCTATGACCACTATGAAGGAATATAAACTTTGTAAGCCTTGCTCACCTCACTATAACCAACAGATGTACCTTTCTTTGAAAACGGATCCTCCTTTGTCCTATCATCAAGAGTAATGTTGATATAACAAATGCATACAAAGTTTTTGAAAAACTTGACACTAGGCCTCCTACCAAAGAATTTCAAAAGGGTTTTTCCATCTTATACAACACTTGGCCACCTATTGCATAGAAAATTGGCACACAACAAAGCTTGATCCCAAAAAGATTTAGGAAGATTTGCACCTAAACTCATTGCTTTGTCTCCTTCACATAAGGTTTTATTCTTCCTCTTGGCTACTCCATTTTGTTGTGGTGTCCTTGGCTTGTGTACTCCCTCTTGATCCCATTCGCTTCACAAAAATGCTATGAACTTGGTACAAATGTACTCGCATCCATTTTCACTCCTCAAGCACTTGATCTTGGAAAATTGGACCTCTCTTGCCATCTTGGACTTGACAAAGATAGCAAACACCTCATCTTTGCTCATTAGTATATACACCCAACAAAATCTACTAAAATCATTAATAAAAGTCACATACATCTTAGCACCTCCATTGCTAATTGTAGTAACACCATGAATATCTGAATGCACAAGTTGAAAAGACTTACTTGATCTTGATGTAGATCTCTTGTAAGGTAACCTATGTGACTTTGATAAAACACATTGCTCACAAACATGATTCATGCTTGTTAGAGATTTGGGAAGACCAAACACAACTTACCTCTTTGCCATCACCTCCAATGACTTGTAGTTGAGATGCCCCAATCTCTTGTTCCATACCTCTTGCGCATTGACAATTTCTCCTTTGCCATACATCCAACTTGGTTAGCAAAAACACAAGCATCAAATTTGGACAATTTACCTTGCCTCTTCCCTTTTGCAATCAATTCATCCTCCTTGATCAAAGAAACATCACCAACAAACTCCACCTTGAATCCCTTGTCAAGCATTTGACTCACACTAAGAAGATTCTTAGTGAGAGATGGAATGAAAAAAACATCCTTCAAATTCACATTCCTATTGTTAGAGAGAGAAATAGGAATTGTGCCAATCCCTTTGATTGCACACTCACCATCATTGGTCGTGTAGATCACCTTCTTGTCACCTTCAAATCCATCAATAATGAATAATGTTGAATTTCTATCCTCTCCATCCCTATCTCTTGGCTAATCTAGATCCATTTCTAGGTGTTGTAAATACTTGTGTAGTCGCATATTCTGCACAAATACACTTGTTTCTTGACATTCTACAGAAATACAAAGTAATAGATGACAGTGGCCTAACGACTCAACCGACACCGACTATTCGGCCACCCTTCGACTATTCGGCCTACCTTGAGTATTCGCCGGTCACATCTACTCAACCAACACCGACTATTCGTCGGACACCCGACATCGACAATTCGACTTCATCAATTGCTCGTATGTCAATATTAACTACAAAAGCCGACTCAAACAATTGGCGGCTCATCAGTACCTTCATCACGACCGGACAAAATCAAATATTGTCCGAAGACGACTACCAACCTCACACAGTGACTTAATCCTAATTGTAAAGTACAAATTAACTATCCTTTTAGCTAGCCATGTGTATATATCCAGTGACTTATCAGTTCCACAGATATCAAATTAGCTCAATCGTCTATCAAGTCGATCAATCGAACATCCAGAGCACAATTGTTTTGTTCTTTTTCTCTGTTATTACAAAGCATTGATTCAAGAAGAAAGAGAATTTGTTTGCATTCAGACTGTATTTTCTTCATGACTGAATAGTCATTGTTCCAATAATCTAGGTCGTGTATGTCATGATGAATGTTCATTTTATTTGTGTCCAGATTGTTTCTTGCTTACAGATAATTCATAGATTAAGCTGTATTCATATGACTGATAACATGCGTCGATTTGTCGCTCTAGCCTCTGCACCTAACACGATTCTGCAAAGCTAAATCTAAAACCAGGATAACTCGTGCATGGCTATGGAATTGATCGTGTCGATCCAGTGACTTCAAAGCTGTGATCGAGTAGGGCAGACTTCGATCTGTCAAAGTCGGCTTGAATCCTATATATGTAGTTGCATGCACCGAGGATTCCACGCGCCCGCCGCCGCTCTTTCACTACGTCGCGATGTCGAGATATCCCAACATGGTATCAAAGTTGTAATTCTACTCTTTGATTCTAGGGTTTGGCATTTGGCGAGTAAATCATCTGCGAGTTTTGCGAGTTTAGTGTTTTTAAATTACGTCAAATTGATAGCACATGGCATGCTACATTTTTTTTAGGTTTTTAAAATTTATTCTACTTCGCTTTTGGGGGTGAAATCTATTTGTATACTTCATTATCATGTTGTTTATTTTCTTACTAGCTAAAAGATATGTTTGCAAATCATGTTGTCTACAAATTGTACATAGTATGCTATATCATTGAGAACGAAGAAAACTTAATCACTTTAATTTGACATTTATCAAGCTAAAACATTTTTGTCTACTGCCAAGGATTGTTGTATGACCATACATTAAAATACATGATGGTGCCAAGCCTATGATAGATATCATAAATTCAACATTGGTAAAATAAAAAATATTTTTATTGTATGTTCTAAATGGAGGCTATAACTTAACTATTAAGCTTATGTTGAGATGATTAAATAATAGAATATTTTTATTCTATTTTTATCAAATTTGATTAAAGCAATGTATTCTACATGAAAAATGGAGCATTTTTGCTTTTTGGATCATCTCAATCCGAGCAATATTATTAAAGTTATCGCCCTTCAAAGTTTTTTAGGCTAATTTTTTTTTTTCTTGGAGCTTGAAAGGGATAGCACGCCAGCGTGCTACCAATTTAAGCTTTTAGTCAAATTGATAGCATGCCGGCGTGCTACCCCTTTTAGGTTCCAAGGGAAAATGTTTTCTAGTCTAAAAAACATTGAACTATCATAACTTTCTTACTATTGCTCGGATTGAGATGGTCCAGAAAGCAAAAGTGCTCCATTTTTTATGTAGAATCCACTGGTATCATCAAAGTTAGTTTTTATATACTATAAAATGATTATATATTTAGCCTATATATCTGATAGCATACCATGTGCAATGAAATTTTAGAAATCATTTGTAAATAAAACTCGCAAAACTCGCAAAGAATTTACTCGCAGATTGTCAAAACCCTCTGATTCAAGGGCGTACATAGAGCTTATATTATCAAAATGATTGTTCTAATAAAGAGTAGACACTTTCTATAGTTGTTTCCAGTCATATAATCTACTATTTGCATACACTCATTCTGAATTTCCAGATGGATTCACAATCACAATCTGCTCTAATGGTAGAAAAACTCAATGGTTCAAATTACCACTTATGGTAATTCAAGATGAGGGTAGTATTGATGGCCAAGGAGTATTGATAGCTCTAATAGTCGTTGGAACCGAACTACTTCCCAGTGTCGATGAGCAAGCCATTTCCAAGTGGAAGCTTAGGGCTGACAAGGCTTTCTCCTTGATCACACTTAACATCTCCGACACACAGATCGGCCACATTAGACAAGCCCGATCTTCTAAAGAAGCTTGGAACATATTAAACACACTATACGAAATGAGGGATGTCACTCCAAAGCTGCATGATTATGACTCTGGACAATGTAATTTTTGAGTGTGTGGAAATCATCATTACCCAGTTTTCATATGAGAATGGCAAGCTGGACAATAAGGTCATTACAGTGCCAGAGTCTTCGATCACTGAACCAATTGTCGCCATCTACTCCAACAGAGTCTTATATTGATTAATGTGATTCTGCAACGACTCACAAGCATTAATCTCGAAGAAGAACACAAGCAACAGAAGAAGAGAGTTGTCCGAAACTTGACGACAATTAGAAGCAGTCATAGAAGACCCAAAATCAGCAACCTGTTCAGATCAAGAAAAGGCTCTTCTACAAATACTCCAAGAGGACGAACCACGAAATCCAGGACTGTCGAATTTTGAAGTTCAAAAATGACAAGAAGAAGCAGCCGGATCAGCAGGCCCATGCAGCAAACACAAAGCAAAAGATCCAAGCAGACGACGACGATGAGTAGGAAGTCTTCATGGTGAACCATCACCATGTCAAAGGAGTGGTTCCTCAATTATGGAGCAACGCAACATATGACAAGCCATCAAGAACGGTTCATCGACTATTCGGCCTACAACACAAAGAAATTTGTTCACCTTGGAGACAGTAACTATGTTATGGCCATATTCAGCTAAGGACATGGAATAGTCCTAATATGGTAGACTGGCCCTTCAGTTGGAGTTTGTTAGCCACGCTAAGATTTAATTCCACATCAAGGCCTGTTTGTGACTAATTCTATTGAGAGGACCTAGACACTCTAATTGAGACATATGGAGTAGTGCATGTACGTGTGACGTATATAGGCAGGAGGACTGCATGAAGAGATGTGACCTATTTATAGTTGACCTGCATGGAGATTGCATGAGTTCATGCACATGAATCTATTCTCTATATATTGAGGTAGGAATTCTCCCGTCGACAACTTGGGTTCAGGTTACCAGTTGCTCTATTCTCCTCTTGTTTCACATGGCATGGCTTGGGGGCTAGATCTAGGTTTGGTTGGGCAGTTTGGCTCCTAGTCTCTCTTGTTGTGTTCTCCTATCCTCATCTTAGGGGTTTTCCCTAGTGGTCTTTACATTGGTATCAAAGCCTGGCTAAGATGCGGTCTTGGATAGGTTGGAGTCAAGCTCTACATCGGTTTGGAAGTTCGGAGCACGTGGATTTACATCCCACTTGGAGAGCTATTTTTTCAAGGAAATTATGTAGTTGGATTCACAAATTCTAGGGTAAAGCATGCTTGTCCAATATGATGGTGGAGTGCTCTTCTACATGATCGATTTTCGTAAAGATGCTAAGAATTAGTGTGAATTCATTTTTAATTCCCTGTTTTTTTTAGGAAACTTTCAATGATGGTAGATCAAATTGCTTGTTCTGCTCAACTAGAGGTTTAGATTGCGTGCACCAATCCGTAATGTCCTGAAACATGTAATTTTGTTTAGATTCATAGATAAATTGGCTGTAAATCGATTTATCAGATTGTATGGACTGTTTGCAACAAAGATACATGAAGGACATTCGTTCTAGATGAGTGGCTGTTACTTAGAATAGCCATGCATGCAAGTTGGAACTGTTGTCAAAGCCTTTGTCTGTGAAGTGCTTGAAGATAGAAGATAGTTATAACCCTGTAGGAAAAAAAAAGCCAAACCATTAAAGCATGCTATAAATCCTCCTTTCAGACACGTTCTTGGACTTCTGAGAATTTAGAACAACTGCTCAGGCCCATTAAACAGTCACTTGGAGTTCTGAAGTCGTTTCCCAGTGTTTGATTTGATTGATTTTTCATAGCAAATGGAAAACGAGTCGTGGCACAGTAGGCTGAGATTCTGGTCAGCCAGTTGATCTGGAATGTGATCAGCTACTATCACGCTTTTGGTATCAATTGATAATGGTCAGATGTTGTGGCTGTGCTCGCTTCATCCTTATCTTCGCTACAAATCTTCTGGATTTCTGAAGGCGCGCTCTCCTGTTATGGGTTGGGTGGAAAGTGATTCCTCATCCATCGGGCTGATCTATGAAAAATTCTACTTTTTCATAGTGAAGCGAGGGCAATAGATTGAAGCCTTGGAGCGCAGTTGGCGGCAGAACATTTCCTGGTGAGAAACCTGCAATAAGAGATCTCCATGTGGTAGCGATGGCAGCGGTGGGAGAAGAGGCTGGACAGGATGGAGGTTGTGGCGGTTGAGTGGATGTTGATCACTTTTTGGGTATTTTACCTTGGAAAACCCTTGTTAGGGTTTGGGGGCCTTTTTTTTGTAAACTTGCATGACATTAAACATACTCATTACTTGTTTAAAGAGTGCATGGCTATCAATTGTGGTATGGGTGTAACATACCAATAGCCCAGGATTGCAAAAAATTTTGCACTGTTGTTTCATTGGTAAGCCTAGAGATTTTGGAACCTTAATGGAATATTAGGAATCTTGAGTCAGGTAGTAGTCAATTCGTAAGGGTGATTGTTGATATTTACCTAAATCGACCTGACAGGAGACTTACTGATTTCTCTAGGGCTTAATCGGTGGGAACACTTGAGAATCAAATTCTTAGAAGTTGGTCAAAAAATGGGTTGAACAAATAATTTTGATATACTAACAGTGAGTCGGTGAACTAGGGTTCGCGGATTTAGGAAGATATTTATTCCTCACGGGTTACCTTTTCCAAGATGGTAGCCGGTTCAAGAAAATTAAATTTTTCTGGTAATGTGCTTGATGGTGACTAAACTTTGGAAGCATGTGTTCAGAGGGTGAACCACCAAATCCTATGTAAAATCTTGCAACTATATTTGAGATAGGTCTCAAATATTTCACCAATACAAAGCAAACTAGATCAACCTCTCAAAATGAATTGGAGTATAGACAAATTTTGGTTCTATCTTCTTTTGGCACGTGTGGAATGCTCAAAGACAACACTATTGACTAAAAAATACTCAAATTATATGAAGCAATGTGTTAAATGACTCAAAACTTTGTCTAGATCTCGAGTTTGTTGAATTGATATACACAAAAAGTGGATTTTGAATCAGACAAGCAAAATTTGAATCAAACAAAAAGTGGTCACTCGAATTTTGGATCACTCCCTACCCTTCTTTATGAGCTTATAACTCTTGATAGACACATCAGATTGATTTGAAACCAATTGCTATGGAAAGTAGATCTTACTAGCTTTCCATCAAGCTATAAGATCAATATATTTGAACCTAACATGAAGGAGATAAAGAGGTTTGAAGTGCTCTAATTTTCACACGTGAGGAAATCCATAATTCCGTACAATATCAGTTTTGATCTGAAAAACTTGATTCTAACCTCTTTGATCCAAACACTTCAAGAACAAATAGAGAAAAGTGGTAAACAACTTCCTTGCTTGAATAGAACTCAAAATTTCTTACACAGTCAATGATAATAGCATGCAAAGCTTAATTTGGCTCTGATACCATGATGAAATCCAAAAGGTTCACATGTGTGGAAAAACCAATTTCTAGTGTGAATGATCTATTTAAGCTTTGTGTTTAGCACATAGATTGATTCCGGATTGAATATCAAGATCTAGTTCAAGAATTTATGACTAAAACACAATCTAGCATACTAGTAATCAAAGAATGGTTACTTTCACAATCAATGAGAAAAATACAAAGAAATTAATGCATTAGCATAGCCTCCTCCTCGAACTAGAGAGAGAGTGCAAAATTCAAGCATACAAGGCAATAGATTCAAATTGACAAGAAATGGCTTCAATGCTTGGTGCATCATCAAAGATTGTGAGAGATCTCACGTACATTTATGGTGGATGGAATAGCTCCTAGTAGAGCTAGAATCTATATACTTTATTCCACATCTAAAAGTGAAAACTAACAAACTAGTGACATTTGTCACTTTACATGCATACCTATCTACCTACTTTTTACCAAGTGGCAATTTCTAAACTAGAATTGTCCAAATCACTATGCATGTGTCCTTTACACTTTGTGCATGCTTTGCATGTCACTTAGGAACACTTACAATCTTTGCATGTGATATGACTCGAGTTTCTACAAGCTCATATTTGGCATTTCTATGCCTTAAATATATATGCATGTTGTATTTGACCAACCAGACTTCATATAACCCATGTAGCTCGAGTTTCCTCTAGGCCAAATTTGGCATTTCCAATATGAAATATTACATACATGTAGAAAAAACCTTATCAAAACCAAAAGTCAAGATAGATGATTTTTCATTTTTCAACACTTTTGTTATGTCATCATGCTTGTTGGTTAATCAAGGAGATGTTGATCCTTTGTGGATTGATAGTAGAGCTACATCATATATGACATTTCATGAGGAGTATTATTTGTCGGGATATCGCGACACCGCAGCGCAGTGGAAGAGCAGCGCGGCACATGAAATCCTCGGTGCATGCAACTACGTATATCAGATTCATACCGACTTTGACAGATTGAAGTCTCTCCTACTTGATCACATCTTTGAAGTCACTGGATTGACATGATCGATTCCATAGCCATGCACGAATTATCTTGGTTTTAGATTTAGCTTTGCGGAAGCGTGTTAGAGGTGCAGAGACTAAAGCGACAAATCGACGCATGCTATCAATCATATGAATACAACTTAATCTACGAATAAGTTTATTTTGTAAGCAAGAAACAATCTGGACATGAATAAAATGAACATTCAGCATGACATACACGACCTCGATTACTAGAACAATGATTATTCAGTCGTGAAAAAAATACAGTCTGAATGCAGACAGAGTCGCGTTCTTCCTTTGTCTCTTTTAGTGAGGTCTAGGAAAAACAAAAAAAAAAATGAGTGAAAACTTCACGTTGAAGCCTTTTCAACCTTTCTGCACATTGGACCCTCTCAACATTTCAATGTGAAGATTAAAAAAAAGATCGAAGAGAAATCTGAACGTAGGATGCCTTCAACTCTTCAAAAAAAACTTTTTTGAAGATCCAATAATGGAGATCGATCCACCGACCGTGATTCAAATTGTCAATGAGTACCTTAGAAAATGGATGAATTGTAAGGAGATTTTCTAAAGATTTTGAACCTTGTAGTAGTCTTACTAAATTTAGGTGATATATCGAGCTAGAAAAATATGATTTATAAAGTACCAAACCCCATCTCGAAAGGACTTATCTATTGAGTACTTCACAAAATTGATGTGTTATAATAAGATATCCTCTTGATCCTAGTGAGACACTTGTATATGTCTACATGATACATTAAGTACAATGAGTGCCTTAAAAACATAGATGGACTATAAGGAGATTATCAATTTTTCTATGTTTCAAACCATGTACTAATCATAATGAATTTAAGTGATATATGGAATTAAAAAATAGGATGGTTAAAATATTAAATCCTATTTTCTAAGATGAACTTATTTATTGATTACAAGTTCATAAAAAAATGATGTATTTATTGTTATCTCTATGCTTTGACCTTTTTTTTTTGACAAATTATATGTGAAAAATGCAAAAATAAGCTTGGTAGAGGCCAAAAATCTTGTATATAGGATAGACACACATGTGTGGAGCCTGTTCCCACGTGTGAAACTAGTGTACTTTTCATGTACCATAATCATATATGTTGTACATATGATGTAATTCAAGTTCTAGTGGCTAAAATGGCCAAAAACTAGTTTTCTAGATATATGACACATGGCACCAATCTAATGATTGCATGAGCCAAATATTTTGAATAGGTGTCACATCCCATGTGTAGAGGACAGCTCACACGTGTGGAAATAGCTGAAGTAGGCGAGTTTTTGCTTCTAGAAGATTTCTATGAAGATCTCCATATAGTAGGAAAATAGACCAAAAATGCCCAAAATGAAAAGTTTTGATCCAAGTGTCAAATGACATGATGGTGACAAGGCATCCTCACACGTGTGAGATCTAATACATGATCAGTACCTCGAACTCCAAAAGTGTATATATAGAGGCTTATTTGGCCATAATCAATGTAAGACACCAATCTTGGTTTTGGAAGCAATTTTGAGTGATTCTCTCCATTTGTCTACATTTGTTTTTATTGTTTTGAGGTGCTATCAATGTGTACTTGATTTTCAGGTTGGAGTCCATACTCAGACAGGGTTTCACACGTGGAAAACCAAAAAGTACACCTACCTTCAATTAATAATTGTTCTTGTTAGGATTTTGTGTCTAGAATTGATCTAGATTGATCTTAATCTCAAGTAGATTGATAGATCAAGTAATCTGACAACCAATCTCTCTTGAGGATCATATTAGGATCCACTCTTGGTCCTTTTTGTACTTTTTGCACATTATATACAATCTAGATTTGAAAAACATCTTCTGAGCTAATAGACATACTACGAGAATGCATAACAATCCATATTGCTCATGTTGTAATCTGCTACTTTATTTGTGTTATGAATGTTAAATGCAATGTAATCTACTTGTTGAATTTGTGTCAACTAATTGTCCATAACAGACAATTTTTGCTCTTGATTTTTTTTAAGACTAAATTCATTCCTTACCACTTTATTTGGAGATCTATTTAAGATCTTTTTGTCTTTGATTGATAGAGAACGCCACAGACATTCGGCACTGAAATTATTAATGCAATTTGTAAGCTCCATCAATGTATTTTATTTCTAGCAAACATTTGTTTCTCATAAACTAAACATCTTTGCATCAAAATTCAACTTCTCAAGAAACATATCCATTTGGTCGTACTTGATATTGCATTACTTCTGCGTGGTGCAAGTATGGATAATTAAGTAGTCTCAAATAAAAATAACTACTAGGCATAGAATCTAAGAACCGTGGACGGTTCACCACGGTTCTCAGAAACGTACAATGAACCGTATGGTTCACCAAAAATTTAAGGCTGAACCGTCCAATTAATTGATTAAATTTTAGTTTCCCACCCCCAAAAATAGCCCAAAAATATGCAAAAAAAAGGCCAAAAAAATTTGTGAAATCATTTGAATATGTGAAATCAATTTAATGCCAAAAAACTGTGAAATCTGTGCATATGTGAAATCTATGTAATGCCAAAAATCTGTGAAATCTTAGGACCATTTGTGAAATCTATGAAATGAGAACCAAAAATGCCTTGGGAGGGGTTTTGGAGAGAATGGAAATTAATTAATTAATCAATTAACTAAAGGAACCATACCACAATTCATGAACCGTGGTATGGTTCACCCCACGGTTTTGAAAATCGTGGGTTCTATGCTACTAGGTTATCATGCACTTTGACAAATAAGACATCCATTTGATGGAGTTCCTAGACTAACCATTGAGCACACTGGGTAAGCATAGGGTTATGTATGTGCAACTGTGGGCCTATGGCATCTTCAAATCATGAGTTGTTGAACCAACCATGTTCTAGGACCATTCATTTTCTAATTGTCAAATTCAAATCCAAAATTCTTACTCATGAATAATTTGCACAAATCTAAAAGACCCTTTCATGTTTAAAAGGGCCCCAAACTAACCCTAACCCATAGAAATACACTGGAAATGCATTTAATAAACATGCAATTGTACACGTGTGTGTGTGTGTGTGTGTGTGTGTGTGTGTGTGTGTGTGTGTGTGTGAGAGAGAGAGAGAGAGAGAGAGAGAGAGAGAGAGCTTTTTTGTTCTAAACTTTTGACAGTAAAGAACACTTTCATGTCAAATAAATTAACATTAGAAGGATAATAAAAATATGCAAAATCCTAGGCAAAAGAAGTGCAACAGAAGCCAGTAGTATTAGTGACTCGGTCATAAAACACTTGGATGTCATTGATTTCCATCTCTATTTTCATCCTTGCACTTTTTGAAGTCTAATAGTACCTTTTATCACAATTGCAAAATTGAATGGGCTGCATTATAATATAAGTGACTATATTTTGTCATTGGAGCTTCCAATCAAAGCCTTTCTTTTTCAACACTATCGTAAAATGTTACCATCTCCCGATAGCTTGTCCTACCCTTACCCTCTGCCCGTTGTTGACAAAAAAGTGAAATCCTCTAGAAAGAGATGCTACTGAGCCATTGGCAACATGTTCACTCTCCTTCAAAGTTGACCCTGGTGCTTGAAATACAAGCACTACCGTTGAGCCCATATTGAAGACAGCAACCTGCTCAAAAATGTAGAAAGAATCATAACCACAACAAATAACTCACCAAATATCTCCTCATTTATGCTAATAAGTGTGAGAAATTGTCAACTAATTTGATCTAGCTAATTTGGCAATTTAGGCCAATATGCATTTTAGACTAAGAGATAAATATTATAAAGTTATTTTAGTCTAAGTTCATTTGAATTACCAATTTTTTGAAAAGTGTGGAAAATGTAGTAGGTCGAGTTTGGACCAATTCAAAATGATCAATTTTGGTACATTGAATCTGGTCTATATTTGAGTAGGGTTTGGAATAGATCTAGAACTTTCCTATTGTTGATAAGCTTGGAGAAGCACATCCAATCAAGGCATGGACCTGTTATAAATAGTGTGTGGGAAGAGATACATTCTCTCTCTCTCTCTCTCTCTCTCTCTCTCTCTCTCTCTCTCTCTCTCTCTCTCTCTCTCTCTCTCTCATTGATGCTTATACATGAGTTCTCTTTGGGTTCATATATTCATCTTGTATTATAGTGTTGATGTCTTGCAATCTTGTGTGTAGAATGCAATTGTATGTTGTGTATTGGATCCACACGTGTGAAACCTATTATGGTACTACTATTGTACGGCCAACAACTTCATTTTATTTTACATATGTTGTTTAAACAAGATTTTATTGAATTTACATCTTCTATGTGTAATAGATGTTAGATTTCTACATTGTCAATGGTGCTAGATGTGTTGTTATTCATAACCAAGGATTAAAGGGACATATTGGATCTTAGATATTCATAATTCTTCACATGGTATCAGAGCTATTGTTGCAGGTTATTGAAGGATCAGCCATCTTTAGCAAAGGATTTGGAGGAGTTACCAATTATTGAGCATGCTAGATTGTTTTCTACTAAAAAATCAAGCATTTTTCATGTGTAGAATTGATTTTTTGTAAATCAAAACTCAATATAGGGTTATGAACTTGAAATAGACCGATTTCACACTTCACTTACTAGATTTGGGCGACTTTAATTGCATTAGGAAGGTCTCATTGAAGACTAAAAGATTCTATATCAAGTTTGTAACATTTGCATATAGAATTTGGATAATTCAATTTTTTTTACTTTTGTCAAAATCCTAAATTTGTTTGGATCTCTTGTTTTTGAGGTTGCTGGACTTTTCAAGAGTGTGTTTCAAGTTTAAGAAGTACAAAAGTTCATGAGATTGTAGGTTGATGATTAAGTATCTTCCATTCTGTGTTTATTTTGCTAGGTTTGGTGCCAGAAAGAGATTTGAGAGGTTCCATATCTTTGTGATTTCTTCTTGAGTGCATTTGTTGACATTCAAGAGAGTGCTTTGTGCATTGGAACAGGTTGAAAGAGAGGATTAGGTCATTGCAACATGGCTACAAATGGAGACTTTATGTTGGAAAGCAATAATAGGCTTACCTCGTCCAATTACTCTACATAGAAAGTGAGAATGGAGTCTCCTTGAAATGAATGAGCTTATGGATATTGTTGTAGGAGTGGAGGAAAGGCCCTTGGCACAACAAGATCTATGACAAGAGAGCTAAAAGAGCTCTACAAATTATAAAGATGAATGTTACCAATGAGCTTCTCAAAAAAGTTGGTAAGTGCACTTCATCTACTGAGGCTTGCGAATCTTTGACAAAGCTTTATGAATCCAAGTCTACAGCAAGAGTACTTACTCTTAAAAGACAAATCTTTTAATCTATGCAAAAGAACGAAGAGAGTGCTCATGCTTTTGTGTTGAGAGTTAAATCATTTAATGATGAACTAGCATGCATTGATGAGAGCATTAAGGAGGTAGAACTTGTGCAAGTTATACTTAATGGCTTACTTGATGATCATGCTAACCTTGTTCAAAGCTTTGCTATTCAAAGAACTTTGCCAAGCATGGTGGATTTGCAAGAGATCTTGGTGAATGAAGAATATAGGCTTCAAGAAAGAGGTGAATTTACAAGGGCAAGATCAAAGTGAGACTTCTTCTTTTGGCAAAAAGAAAGATAGATCCAAGTTAAAATGCTTCTATTTTGGTATCAAAGGGCATTTTGCTAATGAATGTTTGAAGAAGCAAAGAGATGAGGGTAGTAAATGTCATGCCCACGACTGGTCTCGGGTAGCGTGTCCACGCTAGGGATCAGTAGACCAACAACCCGTAAGTTAATACAACTGGTCTCGGGTGGCGTGTCCACGCTAGGGATCAGTAGACCAACAACCCGTAAGTTAATTGTGACTATAAGGGAATTGGGGCCCTTATGTATATAGGGTCATAATTAATGATTGTAGGCCTAAACTCATGATGGTGGATTTGTATGGGTCTATCAGTGAGTCATTGGGGTACTGGATGATGTGGCCCAAACAGGTTTCGGAGCCAGTAAAGCCATTCTTGGAATGGTTTGGTTCACAACAAGTCCTATTCTGAGAAATAGGAATGGCAGCCTGCAAAGTTTAGTTTCAGAGAAAAATTGGGCAACATTTACCATGTTTCTCAAACATAAAGAAATCTAGAAATGCTAAACTGTAAATAATTGTTGCTTATACTTGTTTAAAGGAAAAGCAGCAGTATAAGCGCCCTTTGTAAGCTATAATCTGCAAAAAACAGCAGAAGTAAATCTTGAAAGTTTCCAGCATGTAAAGAAGATAAAACTGTAAGAAAAAACAGCAAATTAGGCTGCTAAAATCGTACCCTCCAGCATGCCCTGTGAACACCTATTTTCCTGCCAAGAAAAAAAAGAGGAAAAGTGATGGAGGGATGGCGCGCCTCCATCCCTCATCACAGCCGCCATCTCTCTCTCTCTCTCTCTCTCTCTCTCTCTCTCTCTCTCTCTCTCTCTCGTTCGGGCCTCTCTCTCTTTGCTCGCTAGTAGTAGTGGAGGCCCGAAGGGCCACTTTAAAAGAGGTGGGGGGGGGATAGGTTAACTTTAAGTTAACATTTTGTTTTTTTTTTAAACAAAAACGAAATTAGTGTATGCTAGCTAAAAAGGGGGGGTGGCTGGCTAGAATTTAAACAATGGTTTTTTTTTTGTTTCCCATGGGCTTTTTGTTTTTTTGTTTTCCATATGCATTTTAGTCATTTTTTAGACTACGTAAATACAATTGCAGTATACCTTAAGATGGAACGTAATGGCTTAAGTAACTAAGTTAATTAGATTTTGAAGCAACGACATGGTTTTTTTGACATTGTTATTGCTTTGTTTCCATTTGAGATTCATTAGTATAATTTTAATAAGCGCATGGTTCTATTAAAAAACTCTGTTTTTTTGGACATTGCTTTTATTAACGAATAATTAAACTCGTAATGAGGATCACTAAATGTAAATTTTTTAATTTTTCAGTTTCAACGACAAATGGATAAAGATGAAGTTTTGGTGGAGGGGGGCAACGAAATTCACCCGGCATCACCTGGCAGTGATGGGGGGAACACTAAAATTCAACCGGCATCACCAGATAGTGATGGCTCCCTCGATTCCAATAAGCTTTTGCAAACTCTGGGCAAAGCAGTACTGGAACTTCACCAAAGTAATAAACAACGCGATAAACAAATGCAAAATCTTTTTAACCAATTACAAGCTGTTAATTCTAACAACTTGGGCTACCAACCATTTTTCCGACGATAAAAAATTTAAACGCCCAAAAGTTGTTGAGGACTGGGTTAATCGTTAGTCAAGCTATTTTAGCTTGCACAACGTCCCAGAAGATAAGCGGATATCCTCAATTCTATTGTTTTCGAAAGGCAAGGCCTCCTCATGGTGGAGGGAATCTTCCGTAAACCGGTGACTTAGGCTGGACTCCTAGCGGAATTTCGTAAAGCTTTCATCACATTAGACGATGTTGAGTTATATATCCGTTATTAACTGCAAGATGGGCAACCGAGAATTGGACGCTTATGTCCAAGAGTTCTTGGATTCTTTGGCCAAGGTGCCGTTATTTGATAGGAAGTTGGCACAGTGGCAGTTCATCTCAGGACTGCTGCCAGCCGATTATCAAAACAAGTGTAAACTGAATATCCTCCATTCATTGGAAGATGCTATCCGTGTGGCCAAGGCCTATGATAGCACCATTGTTACCTCGCGAAAAAGCGCGCACGGCCAAACGGCCCCAAAACCCAAAATGAAAAAATCAACAAATAAGCGGAAGAAGCAGTTTTTCAACAAGCTGGAAGCAGAGGCGTACCAACAATCTAAGAAGAAAAAGAACAGGAAGAAGCTGGTGGTAAAAGACAAGGCACGATTAGCTGCACTTAAGCAAAATTTGTTTTTTCTCTGCAATAAATCCGGGCACCGTGCTAAGCAGTGCCCCGAACGGAAACTAAGTCATCAAGTTTCATGAGGTGGATTTATCGGCAAGTAAATTGGAAGTCAATTTATTGAATAATTGTGATTGTACTTGTAATTTTAGTACACTTTCTTTCAAGCCTAATCAGTTGTTTCGTGTAAGAGGCAATATATTAGGGAAAGACGTAAATGTACTATTAGATTCTGGGAGTACTCACAATTTTTCGAATGCTCGACTTGTGCAGAAGCTCCGAGTGCCCACCATGGCTAGTGATCACCGTTATGTGGTCCATCTTGCCTCGGGGTCGAACACGGAAGTTTGGGATGTAAAAGTTTCAAATTTAGAGCTTCGGATGCAGGATCATGTTGAGTCGCTCGACTTCTATGTCATGAATCTAGACAGGACTGATGTGATCTTGGGTTATGAATGGTTTTTCGATAAATCCGATTCATTAGCAGTAGATTTCAAAAACCATACTTTGATATTTAAAGATAAGTTTGATCAAATTGTCTCTATTTCTGGAGAGACTGATGTACTACCATCGCCGATGATTACCTCGGTTGAGTTAATAAAAAAACTTCATGATTCTGATTATGAACTCTTTCATTTGGTTTTAAAATCTTGTATGCATTGTGATGTTGGTGATGTGAATGTGTTTTCATGTTTTAACACCGAAAATTCGCGTCAAGAGCAACAATTACTGCAAGATTTAAAACAAAAATTTGGTAAAGTTTTTCCGAAACAACTACCTTATGGACTACCACCCACTCGGTCAGTGGACCATAAGATAGATTTATTGCCCGATAGTCGTCCTATCTTCAGACAACCTTATAGGTTTAGTCAAAAGGAAGAAGAGGAAGTGTTTAGGCAAATCGAGGAATATCTCAGGATGGGGCACAACAGACCAAGTAAGTCTCCATAGGGAGCACCTGTCCTTCTTAAGAGTAAAAAGATGGGAGTTTCCGGTTATGTGTAGATTACAAGGGTCTAACCAAACTTACTGTAAAAAATAAATACCCGTTGCCCAAAATGGATGATCTCATAGATCGGTTAAATGGAGCTAAATACTTTACGAAAATTGATCTACGTACAGGATACCATCAAATCAGAATACATCCGAAAGATTTATCTAAGACTGGTTTTAGGACCAGGTTTGGCCACTACGAGTTTCTAGTTTTGCCCTTTGGTTTAACCAATGCTCCGACAACTTTCCAGCAAATGATGAACGATTTATTGCGTCCATATTTGGGAAGGTTTGTGGTTAGGTTTGTTTCACTGTGTGGAGTATTCAAAGATTGTTGCGCCTCTCAACAATATGTTGAAAGGAGTGAAAAGTCGCAAAGGTAGGCCAAGTCCTCCTATAAGATGGAATGAGAAGTTAGATGAGAGTTTTCGGAAACTCAAGCTTCTAATTGCCTCTTTGAGGATAGCAGATCCAGATTTGTCGTTCGTCATTAACACAGACGCGAGTGATATGACTATTGGAGCTGTTCTCTTGCAGGGGGGCCAGCCCGTTGCCTTTGAAAGTAAAAAACTAACCAATGCACAGGTCAGGTATACCACGCAGGAAAAAGAGCTTTTTGCGGTGATCCATGCTTTGAAATCATGGAGACATTTCCTGTATGGTAATAAGTTCGTGGTTAACACAAATCACCTACCTTTAAAATTTTTTTGTAATCAGAATGATTTGAGAGGTCGTAAGGCCAGATGGGCAAAACTCATGCAAGAATTTGACTTTGAAGTGCGATATATCAAAGGCACCTCTAATCAAGTGGCTAATGCACTTAGTCGAATTGGAGAAGTGAACGAACTTTCCTTCACTGAAAGCAATACAGACTTTTATCGTTGAACGCCATAAGGCTGGTGGATTGTTGCATCCATTGAATATCCCGGATAAGAGATGGAATACCAAACTCGATCAATGGAAGATACTTCTCCCAATCAGATTGCCGTCGAAAAACATATGCTTGTCATTTGTTCTTTTCGTCTGTCCATCCGCTTCAGGATGATCAGAAGAACCCAAGCTCAGAGTCGTCTCTAGTTTAGCAAACACAGCCAACCAAAAGTGATCAGTGAACTTTGGATTTCGATCGCTCACAATATCACTTGGTAATTTAGTAAGATGGTCGACCACAACCCAAATTGCATCATGCTGTTTATTTGTCCACGGTAACCCAACCATGAAATCCATGGAAAAGTCTAACAAGCTTCCTTATGCTTGATCTAGGTCAAGATCTAATATGCTTCTTGGAGATGTTCATCTTTGTGCTAACTTGGCTAGCTATGAGGATAATGATGGTTCTTCATGGCAAATGCAAGCATGCAAAAGGTAAGGAAAGAGCTAACTTCATCAATGGAGGTGGTGAAGGTTCTTCCTTGAAAAAGGTTGTTGCTAATGATTTCTTTGATCATATGAAAAAAATGTTGCTAGGTGCATGCATGAAGGAGGTAGTTATTCTACATTTCTTTGTTATGATTCCAAGAAAGTCATTTGTGCAACAAGTGGTGTCACATGTCTTCATAAAGAGAGTAGATCAAATGGTTCTATCATGAGACTTGGTGAGGGAGATAGTCACAAGTCAAGAAAAAGAGAAGTATTCAAAGTATTCAAAGTAGGATGTACTTTGAATGATGTCATTGTGAATGATAGTGAGGAAGAATCATTATCATATGAGTCATTACCTAAATCATTGAGTAGAAGTTCTTGTTTGAAAAAAGAGAGTACTTCAATCATCCTTATGTTGAAAGTACTAATGATTTCTTTCATGGCTTCTAATGTTCAAGAGGTTTCCACTTCTTATAATGCAATCATTAAGAGGGAGTCTTGTGAAGGAAAGGGCAATGCAAGATTGGTTCTTGGGAAGATCCAAGGCATGGATCTCACATCTCTTCATCAACTCAAAGGATTCTATGATTATGGTGAATTGTTCACTCATGGTCGAGATAGCAAAAGGTTGGTTGGAGAAAACTACATGGAGCAAATCGAGAGGCAATTTCTTCAAGGCAAGGGAAATCTTATTGGTGAGCTTATTGAGGTTTTTTATGAACTCAAGAGGGCTGGATTTATTAGGATTGATACTCATCTTCACCTATTCTACTGTTGGATGGAAAGTTTGGAATCTATCTTTTGCTTTGTGATGGTGGCATTGTTTTCACTAACCATTGTGGAAGGCTGAGATCAAAGCATTGATGAGATGTTATTGGATCTAGATCATATGTTTGAGAGGGAGTATTTTCAGAGGTTCAGGTCTGAAGATATTCATATCTTTGATGGTCAAGAGGAAGATCAAGAGGTTGGTCTCAAAGGGCTTCAACAAGACAAAAGGGAATATTGGCAATTTGGAGCTAGTCAAGAGCATCAAAGGAGAGTCTCAAGATCTTATTAAGTTTGCATCTTCTATGTGTAATAGATGTTAGATTTCTACATTGTCAATGGTGCTAGAGGTGTTGTTATTCATAACCAAAGATTGTAGGGACATATTGGATCTTAGTGATTCATAATTCTTCACAATAAGTCCAAAGTTCAAGTAGCCCATGATTTAAGAACTTGTCATCTTCTTGCTAAAGGAAAGTCTTACCAGATACCAAAAAACTGGGTCCTTAGGAATATATTAAATCAATATGATATTCAGTCATCATAACTGCAAACTTCACACTAAATAGGAAACATATAGTTGGAATAGAAAATCCAATGATCGGCATCATCTTATCATACTTGATATCAAACATCACCAACTGACCTCGTCACCTCTGTTTACACAAATGTCACTCTTTTTGTCCCCATAGACCCTGATGTTGAGAGATGATCCAGAACTGAATGAATACTTTGGCACATTAGTTTTGAGTTCTGGTTCAAACTTGACCTGCAAATCCAATTAAAGAAAGCAAATTGGAACCTGCTTGTATCTTTACATAAAATAAAAAGGTAGTTATTTTTTCAACCAGTTTCTACAACAAATGCTAGAGAATGAAGAAAAGAGAACAAGTTCCTCCAAAGTATTCATCAAACACCATAAGAAGGAAATCAGTTATAAGTACATTCCCCAAACAGGGCTTGGGTTTATCTATGGACCCATGTTATATTTGATATTTAGGACTTATAAACCGATGACCCGTCATTTATTAGTTAGCATTTACTATTGGCATTTATTGATTAATCTGCTATTATTTGGCCTAGTTAGAGGTTGCCAAACCTGTCCTTGTTCCAGGCCTCCATACAATTAATAGAGGTATACAGGCCTCGCTATTGAGGAGGTGATTGATGTGAGATCAAAGAGTACCTAAGATCAGCTAGTGAGTTCCTGATTCCAGATCCTTCAGTTCTTTCTGTACTGTATCGATTTGTCATTGGGTTATCCATTGTGTTCAGCTCATTAAATTTTAATGCTTTCGATATTTGCAGTGCTTCTAGTTCTCTTACAATTTTTTTCTTGTTTTGACCGAGTCATGACCAAAAACCACGTATTGGAGAGATACGATTGTACTTAAACAAGATGCAAACATGTTGCTTAAATGAATAACAATATAACAATGCTGATAATTAGTCAACTGATTTACTAAACCAAATCAGAAATGATCAATCGCCTAAGCCTGATGCGAGCCTATAGCCTGTTTTTTCTTGCTTGGACTAGGGATAAAATGAAATCCACTATCCAGGGTCAAAAGATTAACCCTTTAAACAAATAAATCTCATAATCAGATGTCTAACTAATTAAAGACCAACAGCCCAAAATGCATGGCCAACTGTCAAATGATAACCAAGAATGCCAATGCAACCTATCAATGCCAAATGCCAGATTACATCAAATTATATGCCTGTAGCTCACCCTAAGAAAGACATTTTCCTCATTGTCAATATAAAGAGGAAATAAGAGAGAGAATTCAAAAAGAATGCATTGTTATTTATTATGGACCACACAGCTGAATGGAGGAATGCCAAAGATTGCAGCAAAAAGAACCAAATGTCAGGAGTATGCCATAATAACTGTAGAGCATTGAGATGTAACAGTGTGGATGTAATACAATACCAGGACCAATGAGATGGCATCATAAGGGAATACAATTGTCATGGCAACACTAAACAAAAATGCCCTCAAACCCTAGCTGAGAGTAAAACTACTTAGTAGTGCGGAATGTACCAGTAGTACCACATGGACTCGGTAATAAGTTATAACCTAATGGCAGCAATTGAAAGAAAAACTGTCACAGGATAACCTAGTGTGCAGCAGAGAAAAGAGATCCCCTAAATATCTATGAACCAGAGATGCTGAATGGATAAAGCCCTATAACTAGAGGACTAGTAAAGGTAATAAGATTCCGAAATAAGAAGAAAGAAAAGCTTCACATGCGAGGAAACACCAAGCCATATAATCTGGGAATGCCATGAGAAAGCAACAAGATATTGCCAGGCACCCCATAAAGATACTACAAGGAAACAAAATTATATATGAGAAACAATGCAAGAGCACTTGAAGTGTGCGTCTAGATTGCCGGCCAAACAAATAGCTGAAGAGCATATACTGATAATATGTCTAGGCAAATACCAATATAGCAAAGGAGCATGACATGCCACACAATGATAGAAAAAAAACATGGTACAAAGAAAGAGACCACATGCCATGCACAGTATCCAAGAGTGCAGAAAAATAGTGCACACCCAAACTACCGTATGAGAGTAGCAGGGAATAGCTCCAAACCTACAAATCAGCTTGAAACTAACAAAATACACCATGGGGCCTAAGTGGCAGTTAAAACTATTGCAGAAGGACCATTTCTGACAGGTGCCAAGCTAACCATATAGCTTGGAACAGTCAGGTAACGTAGCAGCAGTAAGTATGTCAGATCAGCAGACCAAAGACGGCCACATGAATTGAGAATAGTAAAAACACTTTAAAGAAGCAATAGTAATGAGCTAGTTATAGACAAAAGAATCTGACACTTGCTATATACACCATGAATGACATGTTGTAGCAGTAAGATGTGAAGTAGAATGTACAGTTATGTACTCAATACATAGCCCCTAACTAGTATACCCTTAGGTACTGGGCCATTACCATTAAGGGCATGTCCTTATGGGACCCAGATAGATAAGGTTCAATATCCTTATCCTCTAGAAGCTTCTTTTGGGCTTCTTTGTGGGTATAAGTAGGCCCTCATTGTATTCATTTGACAGCCGATGATATTGATCTCTCTCTTTAGCCTCCTTAATCTCTCTCTTTCCTGCTTTCTAGGGTTAAGTCTTGCTTATGTGCTGCTTTCATAGCTTAAGTCTTGCTTATGTGATGCTTTCATAGCTTAGCTCTACATCAGCTGTGGCTCTATTCGTAACTTGGTATCAGAGCACTTTCCTGAGCAATTGGAAAGTGTTGATTTTTGCTTTTCGGTTTATTTTCAGATTAATTGGGTTTTCGAATTTCTTGTTGTGCTTTTATTACAGGTTGCAGGATCTTCTATTGAGGAGACTGTCGTCTCTCCATTTCTGGCGCCCATCTCCTCCAGCCATCTCTCCTTGCTACCATAGTTCTCTTTTGTGGTGTGTAAGAAAGGGATATAATCCCTGCCATCATCTCCTTCTCCTATCTCTCTATTTGTCATCTCCGGATCTCCATCGCTGCCATCTCTATAGATTGCTCCATCGCTGCCTTCTCAGCGCTCTCCATCGCTCTACTCTCCTCCACCTCCGGCGCTACCATATCTTCAGCACCCACGCTCTCTTCCTATCAGAGCTGCCCCTCCGATCCTCTGTTAGCCCCTGATCGCCCCCCTCTGATCTGATCAGATCAGTCCACCCTCAGCCCTACCCCGCTCTATCCGCCCCTGCTTCCGGGGGGTATCCCACACGTGCTCTGAGCACAGTAGTCCGTACTGTACTTTTTCATATCCAAATAATATTTTGGCCGGTCTTGATGCCAAAATCCCTTGGAAGCTAGTCAAGATCCTCAACCACACTCAAAAGCATGAATTTCACTCTCTAATCTTGATCATTGATGCATGAGATCATACCTATGGGTGGCTCTGATACCATGTGAAGGTTTCACACGTGTGAAGACCTGCCCAATACCCACAATGATCTTCTAAGGTAATTTGTGATTGCAAGTAGATCTATCACATAGATTGCATCCTACAATCTTCCTAGATTGATTCTAAGGCAAGAGCACAATTTCATGCATAATGAATCCACATTCAATTGGCACTCAAAGCAATCAAAGTACATAAAAAAATTAAGTTCTCACATGCTTTTAGAGAGAGAACAACAGCCTACTCTCGGGTAGAGAGAGAAAGTGAGTGAGCCCTCAAGTAGAGAGAGAATATGAGGAAAAAACAATGTGTAACACATAGATTGCTTCACAAAAACTTGTATGTACAATAAGAGAGCACTTCCTTATAGGAGTAGCTCGAGATCTAGCGTGAGGAATGCTTGAGAATGATTGGACCCCATTGATTGACTTTCTACATCATGATTGGACCCCTAGATTTGCACCTCTCATCATGATTGGACCTCATGATTTTCACCTACAATTTGATTGGGCCTCATGATGTGCACCACTAAACATGATTGATCCACATTTAATGCACCTCTTAACAGTGATTGGCCTTGTGATCTATGCCTCTAAATGTGATTGGGCAAAATAGATGCATTTCAATCCTAACATCATGTGACAAATGTCACTATCTCACTAGATCTCAAGTTTGAGGCCTATTGACTATTCAAACTCAACTTAAATGAACTAAAATGATTAGGACTACCCTCCACACATGGGAACATGCTCCACACATGTGAGATTTACATATGTACATGAAAGTATAAACTAATCAAGCTAGATTTTGCAAAATCTTCACAAATAGATCAATAGTGCTAAGTGGTAACAGCAAGAGGTAACTCGTGACATATAAACAAACATCAAGGAATCGATATTATCTTGAACACAAAGGCATCGGTAATTTTTTGTGTAGACACAAGGCATTGGTAAATAATCACCTCTCCCTTTCAAAAGCGAAGGAAAATTGGAATAGAAAAAGAACAACAATCATCCAAGGATTGGTATTATCAATATTACAAGGCATCAATATTTTTCTGTCTAGACACTGTAGAACACCTCAACAGACAAGTCTCGATTCTACCAACAAAGTGCACAGTACTCAAATTGACAAAGGTTAAGAAAATCGAAACTCGAACAGTTTGCAAAACACGAACTCGAACAATTCGCGAAATTGAGAAGCTCGAAACACGAACTCGAACAATTCACGAAATTGAGAAGCTTGAACACAAAACTCGAACAAATAATTGTCGTGAAACTATCCCGAACAATTTCTTGTTCAAACTTGAAGCTCGAAGTTCGAAATAACCGCAAACTCAAAATATTCGCGAATTTATCTCAAAAAGATCAAGAAAACTGTCACGAAGCAAAAACTGTCAAAGATATTGTCACGAACAAAATATTGTCACAAATCTTTCGAGAACAGCGAATCTGTCATGAACAGAGAATCAATCAAGAATCTTTCGAGAATCCATCGCGAATTTGTCGCGAATCTTTCGAGAATCTTTCAACTCTGAGAAACCAGAACGTTGTTGAATATCAACCATCAAAACGATTGCATTCTGTTACACAAGGAAAAAGGCCAAAGGACTTATCCTGTAACAATATAAATACATGTGCACTTATAGTAATAACATACTCTCAGATTCAAGCTTAGACTTAGACTCAAACTGACTTATTTACTTATGCACTTGCGCACTTACATACTCTTCGTAAAAGAGATACCACAAGGCAGCAAGAAAAATGTATATTGATTCAGACTCAAAATTATAAAATTCATTTTCTGATCAAAGTTTCAGTCGTTTATCTGATTACCTAAATGTCTATCACATTTTCGCATATATTTCCAATTTCCGCACCCATATTTCTGCACGCATAATGTAATCATAATAGAACTGCTCTATTAGTACATAGATCAAATTCAGACATGATTAAAAACGCTGATATTGGTGTGATTTATTCAACCTCTAATCGCGTTCTCTAAGGAAAAATTCGCAAAACCTTTCCAACAGTGGTATCAGAGCAAATATAGTGATATACAATGAAATCAGATAGCCTTATATCCATCAATAGCCAAATCGAAAGATTGGAAGATGTCTTCAATCAGCAGCATTCAGTCTAAGATCAGTACGATCTTGGATGCAGAAGGTTCGCACTATTTAGTCTGGAAGTTAAAAACTTCACTCGTACTAAAGGGCGAAGGTCTATGGCAATGGGTAGAACCATCAGAAGATAAGCCAATTGCTCCTGGCAAGGAACTTCGTGAATGGATGGAGAAAAATGACAAAGCTTCAGTGCATGACAACATAAGGCTAGATCTTTTATCGACTTCAAATGCGAAAGAATTGTGGGAAGAACTACGAACCAAGAATGAAAGACTCGATCTCGAAATCAAGTCATGTTCTTGGAGGACCAATTGACTTACCTACAATGGGACGGCAAAGACCTGACCACATTCGTACGAAAGATAAAGGATTTGTTTATTTCTTTGCAGAATTTCGGCACCGAAAATGCAATCTCAAAGAAAAAGCAGCTTAGCTATTTTCTTCGCACCCTTCCCAAGTCATTCCGCACAACTCGAACTTTACTGGCGAAAGATTCGACAATGACACTTCAAAAAGCGATAGATGGAGTCAAAGAGGAAGTAGAAGCACGTGAACACTATGATGACAATGGTGATTCCGAAAAAGCTCTTTTCACTCAGAAGAATAAATCTTCAAAGAAGTTTAAGTCTAAGAGGGAGTCGTCTAAGAAGAATGAAAATCGTTCAGACGAATCAAAGACAAATGATCGACAATCTGGAAAGCAACAGAAAAATTCTGGTGAAAAGAAGATCTGCAACAGATGCAGAAAATCAAGTCATACAGAAGACAAGAATGCATTCATTGTCATAAACGGGGTCATGCAGCAGTAGACTGTTATCAGAATCCCAGAAATAAAAAGGAGCAGAATCGAAGTGAACCTTCAGATTCTAATTTCGTTGAAGACAAAGCAGAATGTTCCAGAGCAGCGGAAGAGAGAACGACAAGAAACTCAGCAGCATATGTTTCTGAAGATTTATGTTGTTCATTAAATTCGCAAATTCGAGAAGTAGTTCTTGATTCAGGAGCCACCTCATATTTTGTTTCCTCGAAACAAATATTGTCTGAGTATAAGAAGACGAATTATTCAAGATTTATTATACTTGGAGACGATTCTAAACATATAGTCGATGGAATTGGTGTACTATGGCTAGACACGAATCAGGGTGAAAAGAAACTAGAGGAAGTTCTCTATGTTCCTACTCTTGATAAAGATCTTCTATCCGTAGCTAAGATAGTTGACACAGGAATGTCAATAACCTTCACAAGGAACTCTTGTAGATTGTTAGATGGTGACCTGGTTGCCAAAGGCAATAGATATGGTAATTTGTATCACTTGAGCATCCAAACTAGAGTTGAACAAGCTAATCAAACTCAGGAATCAACAGATATTTTGTGGCACAAGAGGCTATGTCACATGAACATGGAAGCCCTGTACCAAGCCAACAAAAGTCAGAGAATTGAAGGAGTCGAAATCAAAAGTCGAGATATTCGAAGTACCTGCGAATCCTGTCTTAAAGGCAAAATGTCTCGAACACCTTTCAATAAAGATGTTTATAAAGCAACCAAGGTACCGGAAATTGTGCATTCAGATATTTGTCGACCATTTGGAGTGTTGTCATTGGGTGTTGCAAAATACTTTATAACATTTATTGATGACTTCAACAAGTTTGTTGTAGTATACTTTATTCGTACAAAATCAGAAGCTTTCGAGAAATTCGTTGAGTATACGAATTGGGCTGAGAAGCAGACAGGCAGCAAGTTGAAGCAAATTCGCACAGACCGTGGAGGTGACTACATTTCCAACGAATTCAAAGCTTTCTGTACTGATCGAGGTATTATGCATACAAAAACAACATCATACACACCTAAGCACAATGGAATAGCTGAACGAAGGAATCGTACACTTATGGAAGCTGCAAGGTGTATGATGGCTCATGCAAAAGCACCGAAGGAGTTATGGGCGGAAGCAGTAGCTACGTCAAACTATCTTCAGAATCGAATTCTGAAATCAAGAATGCCGGATAAAACTCCTCATGAAGTATGGTGGAAGTCGAAGCCAAATTTGGCTCATGTTCGGACATTTGGATGTGCAGTTTATATGCACATACCGGACAAATTGAGGAAGAAACTTGATGAAAAAGCAAAACAAGCTTTTCTGGTAGGATTTGAGTTGCGGCCAATTTAATCAAAACCCAGGATCGTCACATTGGAAATTAGCAAAAAGAGTAGTGCAATATCTCCAGGAAACGAAAGACTATGGACTGTGTAATTCGAAGGAAGCTGGATTTCACATCGAATCTTACAGTGACACAAGTTGGGCATCCATGAAGGATGATAGCAAAAGCATTTCAAGAGGTTATACACTAGCATCTGGCGCAGCCATACTCTGGATAAGCAAGAAGCAAACGGTAGTAGCTCAATCTTCCTGTGAGGCATATGTAGCAGCAACTAAGATGGCAAATGAGCTGATTTGGATTAAAGAGATGTTAGAAGGATTTGATCAAACTATTTCTAAACCTTATGTCTTACAAATGGATAACACTTCAGCTATCTATCTTACAAAAGATCCTATGTTTCATTCGAAAACAAAACATATAGCTATCAAGTATCATGTTATTCAGGACTTCGTTGAGAAGAAGATACTGAAGACAGTCTTCATACCTGCAAAGGAAATGACAGCTGATATCTTTACAAAGCCACTCAGTAAAGCTTTGTTCGAGAAGCAACGAAGAAGATTGGGATTAATCCAACTGCCCACTTTGAGAGGGAGCTGTAGAACACCTCAACAGACAAGTCTCAGTTCTACCAACAAAGTGCACAGTACTCAACTTGACAAAGGTTAAGAAACTCGAAACTCGAACAGTTTGCGAGACATGAACTCGAACAATTCGCGAAATTGAGAAGCTCGAAACACGAACTCGAACAATTCGCAAAATTAAGAAGCTTGAACACGAAACTCGAACAAATAATTGTCGTGAAACTGTCGCGAACAATTTCTTGTTCAAACTTGAAGCTCGAAGTTCGAAATTACCGCGAACTCAAAATATTTGCGAATTTATCTCAAAAGATCAAGAAGACTGTCACGAAGCAGAAACTGTCAAAGATACTGTCGCGAATCTTTCGAGAACAGCGAATCTATCATGAACAGAGAATCATTCGAGAATCTTTTGAGAATCCGTTGCGAATCTTTCGAGAATGTTTCAACTCTGAGAAACCAGAACGTTGTTGAATATCAACCGTCAAAACGATTGGATTCGGTTATAGAAGGAAAAAGGCCAAAGGACTTATCCTGTAACAATATAAATACATGTGCACTTATAGTAATAACATACTCTCAGATTCAAGCTTAGACTTAGACTCAGCCTGACTTATTTACTTATGCACTTGCGCACTTACGTACTCTTCGTAAAAGAGATACCACAAGGCAACGTGAAAAATGTATATTGATTCAGACTCAGAATTATAAAATTCGTTTTCTAATCAAAGTTTCAGTCATTTATCTGATTATCTAATTGTCTATCACATTCGCATATATATTTCCAATTTTTGCACCCATATTTCCGCACGCATAATTTAATCATAATAGAACTGCTCTATTAGTACATAGATCAGATTCAGACATGATTAAAAATGTTGATATTGGTGTGATTTATTCAACCTCTAATCGCGTTCTCTAAGGAAAAATTCACACACTTTCCAACAGACACAAGGCATTGGTAAACAATCACTTTGCCCCTTTCAAAAGTCAGTGAAAACTTGCATAAAAATTAAACATGAATCAACTTGAAAATATTAATTTAACCTTTGGATAGGTATTGCATTCTCTATACCTAAAGAACAATAATAAAATGTGGATATAGTACTTAAATCAAATGTCACCTAAAAGTACTAAAGCATGCCAAATCAGATCGCAAGCTTCTCTATGCACCAAGCAACCAATCTCCAAATCACCAGCCATAATAATGAGCCTCACATGCCTATATACACTATCTGAGGCCCTACAATCTATAAGAAGAATGTTAGATACCAAAAACATAGCTACAACATGAACTAAATGTTCAAAGTAGGCAACAATATTTCTACTAAATAAGACAATTGTTGATTAATGACCCCACCATGATGAATGCCCACCATAATTGTGATGTAGAAAGGTTCTGAACAATAATCCACTCAAATGCCATAGAAAAAAAAAGGACATTCAAAAGATTGATACATCAACAATTAAAGTTACAAAGGCAAAAAAAAAGCTGCCTATGCTAGGATTGGTACAATGTTGTCATGAAGAAACATGTGTTGTTCCAATAACAACATAAATGGTTGGACATTGCAATTATGCAAACAAAACTGTTGTATAACAACTAGAAACCAATAATAAAGTATGAATTCGGGAATTATCTACTGCCATGCACTACTACCATGCAGCTATCATCTAGAGCATAGCTATTGATGGGTGATGAAAGTGTAATAGAAGAAATAGGTCCCAGTATTGTAGCATGGAAAGGCAATTCAACTTGGATGTTGTAACAGTGGTCATAACATCCCAGGGGGGGCGAGAGAGAGAGAGAGAGAGAGAGAGAGAGAGAGAGAGAGAGAGAGAGAGAGATCATGTGTTTGTGTGGGTGTGTATAATATTAGGTATTTTTCTAACTTTTAAATAGAGTACGAGGGAGAGTAGAGAGGTGGAGTGTGAGGGAGTGTAGAAAGGTGGAGTGTGAGGGAGAGAGATTGAGTATGAGGGAGGGAAGTTAACTTAGGATTTAGAAGTTAGTTTAGTGTTAGTAACCAAATTTAGAAAGAGTCTAGAATAGGTAGTATTGTGTGATTACTAGTTAGAGTGAGGTTAGTGCTCGTTGAATAAATATTGGAAAAACATGAGTATGCTAAATTGAATGACATGCTACTCTATGAACTAAGCAACTAGTCTCCAAATCATCACAAATCTCACCAAGGCTAACATTCCTTGTTTTCACTTTTTGAAGCCCAAGAATTTGCAAGTTAGGGATGGGAGCCCAAAAATGACCATGTGACTCGTGAATGACTTTAATAATTACCATGTAGTAGATGGAAATCCAAGTCCCCAAAGTATATGGCTTAAATGACAAATAACAACAATGTGAACTTATGGTAATATAAACGTCCATGTGCATGATACATGGCACGTAATGTATAAAAAATCCCAAAAACATTAATCTCCTTATGTCCTTGAGCTGGCTAGAAATATTCTAGCACAACAATTTGAGGGAAAACAACCAAAAATTGAGCACATACAAGTAGTGAATGGGAACAATTGTGAATTACTACTTAGAATAACTATATATTTTAGCTGGCAACCTTGAGGCTTGTATAATTCTTGTTAAATTCACGTACCTCTATGGAACCAACATTCGTTGCACCAACTAATGCCATTGACATAAAACCTTGCGACCATTTGCCTTCAAGTACAACCTAATGGCATGCAAACAAAACATGCAATTTGATGAGAAAACCTTCAAGCATCACTACATTTTCCAACGCCATGCTTACTACATAGTATACAAAGGCTAGTAATATGTCTACAAATATATGCAAGTTCAACAACAAATTGGAGTCTTGAGAATTCGAAATTCAAAATTCAACATGCTTCTACCATTCAAGATTTGATATGCTTAGAACCTTTGAACTTAAAACTATGATGTGAATCTTATATTTTTATAAATGCCAGGGAAACAAAATGAATAATTGGACTCGAAGAACTTTGAGCTGAGAACCATTTACAACACAAGGTCAACTTTGCATGTATACAAATAGTTATGCAAGAATACATAAATACTACAAAGTGATCTCTAGAAGGCTTGTACGATATTTTGAACTTTTAACTAATCATGGTTCAGTATGCATCTCCATTTACTTCCTTTGGCTCAAGGTCCCGCCGTTTCAGACCTTTGTTTCCAGCAGTAAGGGCCCTGAGTATCAGCACAATCAATGCTCAAGATTTAGATCAATCTCAGAAGCAAATTCAGTGCCCTACTTCCTGATTTTCCAGCGCAATTCTAGTAGAATTTCTAGCACTTTTTACTGTCTGATTTTGGGCAGCGATAGGTGCTTTTGTTAACCCATTGGGGTGCACTTTTTATTAGAATTTCAGCACTTCTTCTTCATCTTGTTTGCAAAGGTTCTTTTGCTGCATGATGGCACACAATTTTTCCGGCAAAATCAGCGCATTTCCAGCCAAGTCCAGCGCTCCGTTGCATGCTTGATTTGGGCAAAGATCAGATCAATTTTGCAGTGCCCTTTTTGCAGGTTATTCCATGCATGATTGTGGATGCTATTTGCACTTGAGCAGCAACTGTTTCAGCGCCCTATCTACAGGCTTTCTAGCGCATTTCTGGATCAGATTTGACAGCGATCCACACTGGTTATCTGAGCACTTTTAGCTTCATTGGATTTCTGCCTTCCAGCACTCATCTTTTCTAATGAGTGAAAGCTGAGAGCTTGCATGCAGTATTGACAACCTTCAGTCAGTGTCAGCTTTGTCCCAGCCAGCGTCATAAACCTATTGCATGTTGCAGTGAAGCACTTGTTCCAACAAGCTACAGTGAACGAAGTTGCAGCTGACCTTCTAGCTCCACAACCGTTCAAGAGGCTGAGGGGATATCCTTGGTGTTCACCTTGGCAAGTGGGCTTCAATCAATCAAAGCTAAGTTCTTGTTCTTTGTTCTTTCAGTTTCTTTTACGTTTTAGCTTTTATCGGTCGAACTTTGATATGATGACTCTCGAGGAAAATCCAGTTTCCCTTAGGAAGAGCCATAGATGAACTCGAAGAAGAGGCCATTCGTTTTTCCAGAAAGGAAAGACTGCAATGGACATAGATGAGGAGTATGAGATGTTTAACACTAATGAATTTGTGTCTAAAGAACAATACGAGCAAATTACAAACTGGAGTGCATGCAAACTAAACAAGATAAATCGTTTTGCTGAACTTAAAAGTTTGTTTGCTAGTCTAGTACCTCCTACTCCTTCAGCTCTAGTTTCAGTTCCAGTTTCAGCTCCTAGTACATCTCAGTTGTCAGTACCTCCTGTAGTTCCCATTCATCCGGAGATACCAAATCGAACCCCAACATTTTTAAAGACTAAAACCACCAACCTTTAATGGGGAAGAAAAAGACAAATACACAGACATACTTCAGACTTTCCTTAGCACGTGGAAGAACGTGCATTGAAACAAACACCTAACCACTTGCAAGCCTTAGAAGCTAGCCTATCCTTGGGTCCCCTGGCCTACAAGCGGTAGTTGAACCTCGAGGAGGTTGGGCAGACACCCCAGTCATGGAAAGCTTTCAAGAAAGCTTGCCTATGAGAGTTCTTGCTTGCCAACGAACTTGATAGGCCTTGGGAAGCCTGGGAAAGGTTAGTCATGGACAAGTCCTAACCCATTATATCTCTCAGTATAGGGTCACATCCTTAAGCTTAAGAATGTAGATGACTTTTAGAAAGTCAAGGGGCTTTGTGTGTGGGCTTCGAGATGAATATAAAGTTGAAGTTCAAAGAGATTCACCTACTACCCTTGAACAGGCAATTAAGTTTGCCCAAATTTATGATGATTCAGAGGGCAGACGGAAGGCCAAACAGCCTAATTCTGAGCAGGCTTCTCAGACAGAGAAAAGTCTTTAAATGAAAGAAATTTGATAAGTCTAACCAAAATGAAGGTCCTCATAAACGCCCTGCAGTAATTCAACCATTAAAAACAGAAGACTATGAAAAAGCTAAACAAGAACGGTTGTGTTTTGTCTGCATTGGGTAAAGGCACACAATCAAACAATGTCCTAAAGGACCATTTGATAAAAAGAAAGATAACAAGCAAGTATATCTAGTTCAGACTATGAGTTTCCTCGCTGATTAGGCAGCTACCGAAATAGAGGTATTCAATGAATATCATGAGCACCATTGTCAGCTAACCTCTGCTATGTTAGGGAGGACCCTCCAGCTTTGGGCCTCCTGACTTAGTACGTATGCATGAGAAGATTGGCAATCAAAAACTCGGAGTAATGATGGACGATGGGGAACGCATACGTTCATCAATTACACTCTAGTCAAGAAACTAAAACTACTAGGAACACCTAGCTAGCATAGGTATATCATATCTTTGGCTAAGGATCAAGCCAAAGAAGTGTGGGAAACGATGGTCAGCAGTTTAAGTATGGAGATTTAAGGCTATCAAGATAAAATGAATTTTCAGATCATGCATTTGCACCATACCGACCTAGTATTAGGGAGAGATTGTCCCGAAAACAGCTTTCAGAACTCATCACGGTCATTATGAGTTTAAGGTGATGCCGTTTGGGTTCACCAATGCTCAGCGACTTTTATGACCCTAATGAACAGTGTTCCTCGGCCATATTTAGGGAAATTTATGGTGGTTTTTCTAGATGATATTTTAGTTTACAACAAAACTAAAAGAGAGCATTTGGTTCACCTCAGAAAGGTGTTCAGTTTGCTTAGAAACCATAAGCTATAGTGTTACATGCCGTTGTTTTTGTTTTTTGGGGGGTCACAAAACAATTCGAACCGGTTGCCGGATCGAACCGCGGTTCAACTATGATAAGCTATTTGCAGATAAACCTGAATGTGAGTTTTTACTGAAGTAGCATCATATTTGGGCCATATAATCTCAAAAGATGGGATTAAGATGGATCCAAATAAGGTCAAAGCCATTTTCAGTTGGCCTAGACCAAATATTATTTCAAATGTTCAGGTCTTTCTTGGCCTTTCGGGATACTACAGATGATTTGTCAAGGATTATGCTCAGATTCCCCCGACAAATCTTCTTAAGGGGAAGGGAAAGGAGTTCGTCTGAGGGCCACAGCAATAGGAGAATTTTGACGCTCTCAAAACAACATTGATCATAGCACCGATATTGAAAGTCATAGATCCAAATCAACCCTTTTGTGGTCGACCATGCTAGTGACTTTGCAGCAGGTGCAATGTTGAACCAAAATGGACGACCAATAGCGTTCAAAAGTAAGAAGCTCGAAAAAGCCTATACCGTGCTTATGAGAAATAACTCTTTTCAATTATTTATGCCCTTAAGACTTGGCACCACTATTTGTATGGTGCTAGCTTTGAGATTCTGACTAACCATGAAAGCCTTAGATATTTGTGGTGATTAGCCTGAGCTTAGGGGTCCCCGAAAAGCTTGATGGGCTGAGCTAATGTAAGAATTTGACTTATCTATCAGATATAGACGGGGAAAATTCAATATAATGGCAGATGCTCTTAGCAGAATGCCAAAGGTAAACGAGTTGGGTTTTACCCAGATCTAAAATGACTTACTCGAGTACTTGAGTAGAAATGCAAGAGTGACCTGTATTTCTCTACAGTCTGGAAAGTAGTTCAGAAACAAAGATCTAAACTAGTTCCTAGGGCCTTTGAAAGAATCCAAGTATACGACAAATCCTGTTGAGGATGAAGAGTCCAAGCATACGCCAGATTGCGTTGAGGATTCTGAGTCGGTAGAACCCCAAGCATACCATTACAGTTGAAGGATCTAGTTCTCGAGGATTCAAATGGAAACAGTATTCCATTCAAGATAAGTATCTACTTTACAGAAACAAAATTCGTGTTCCCAACTTAGAGGATTTTAGGCACCAAGTATTGTAATGGAATGTCATGACAGCCCTAGCGCGGACACCCAAGGACTAGGAGTGCCATGAGTCTTTTGCCAATAGGCCCCAATGCTCAGGAACGTAGAGCGACAACTGGTGAGTTTTGAGCGAGGCCAAGGCCATTTGATCGAGCACAATGCGGACAAAGGGAGTATCAATTGAGGCCTGTGACATGGTAGAGCATCCCCGGGGACTTAGCCGATCTGTTAGTGGACCCCTAATGTTAGAGAACAGGAGGAGCTAGCTGTTACGAGCCTGTAACCAGTGCCGAACCCTAGGGAACTCAGGGGGTCAGATACCACAGTTAGGGGCGTGTCCAACGTACACGTCCAACAGGGCAAGATAGTGTGAATAGTGTGCCCCGGCACGGTCCATAGCCATGGCGGGCCTAACACAACATAGGGACCCTGTCAGCAGGATAGGCCACGTTGGGTCCCGACGTGCAGTCAGCCACGTCAGTGCCACGTGGCCGACACTTGGCAGTATGCATGCTACCAGTCCTCACACTGGGCTAGGAGGGGCTTACTCCATATCAGGGAGTAGGCAAGGTTGGGTGGGTCAGTTAGTGTTTGCCCTACTGTGGTGTTTAGATCTCTAACACTAGTATCAGAGCCTTGATCTAGAGAGAGAATAGTTCGTTCTAGAGAGAGAAAGTGAAGAAATCTTCAATTTTGCTTGTTTCTTGAGGATTTTGGTGGGGGAAAAGGTGGCAGCTTCTTAAGGTGTTATAGAACCTCTAGTGTTGTTGTTCCAGCCTCACACTTCTCAAAAACGTTTTACAGGTCCATCGCTGCCTAGAAAAGGGGAAAAATCAGCACTTCAATTGATCATAACTTCTTCTACAAGTGTCAGATCATTCTGAGATTTTGGCAGCAGGTGGACATCATTAGGGCACCCTCAGCCAGCTTGATTTCACCTGATTTGGAGCTGTGGTTGCGGAGATATCGCAAAAAATCAATTTTTGAATGTTTTTCAGGGCTGTTGCAGTTGAAGGCACATAACTTTTTGGGTTTTTGTCCGTTTGACCTGAAATTTGGAACGAAGAATCCTCAAATTAGGGCGACCTACTTCAGCTATAGCTCTTGCTCGCTTCAAAATTGGACATCAGGCAATTCATCGCCGTTTATAGGCTGTTTTTTCACCCTTTTTGGTGAAAAATCGAGTTTTTCTTCAGTAATAACCAGCTTACAGCCTAATAGCCAGGTTTTTCGGCCAATCTGAAGCTAAATCTTCCAGACTACCTTTAATCACTTCCTCCTTGCAGTGGATCCTGCATGCAGTGTGGGGAGCCAGTTTTGTCAGCCACAAAAAGACTGAGGAGTTTTGTTGCTTTTTCTTTGGAAGTACAGACCTGAGACAGAGCTAAGTACTCTACCTTTTGTTTTTTCCAGTTTTAGTCAATCTTTCTTCTTGTTCTAGTCAAAATCTAAGGTACATCTTTTTTTCCGAAAATGACCACTCCTCAGCCCTCGAAGAGAGGCATCGACGAATTGGATACATAAGCCTTGGTTTTCCGTAAAGGGAAAGAACTTTGGAAGTGGAACAGGAGCAATTCGCTGAAGAACTAGACGATTTGGTTACCAAGGAGCAGCATCTCCACTTGGTAACAGAGGTGGATGAATTGAAACTGGCTTTAGCAAATCTCAAATCCAGTGTGGAAGACTCGTTCGCCGAGCTCAAAGATTTAATCTTGAGCTCCGCGAAAGAAAGTCTCCCTTCCACTTCTCAACCGTCCGCTTCACCACTTCCATCAGTATCGGGTGCGCCTATACGGCCTCATCCCAGTGTCTTTAAAGACTTAAAACCTACTACTTTTATTGGGGAATAGAAGGATAGAAATGCAGACATTTTACATACCTTCCTCAGAAAATGGAAGAACATACATGCTCTTAAACAGACCCCTGACCATTTGCAAGCAATCGAGGCCAGTCTTTCCTTAGGACCCATGGCCTATAAGTGGTAAACCTCTAGGAGACTACGCCGACCCCCCGACCATGGAAGGCTTTTGAAAAAACAAGTTCATCTTGTTCAGACTGTAAGCTTCCCAAGTGACTCGGCAACTTCCGAGATAAAAGTGTTTCATGAAGATCATGAACATTGTTGCCAATTAACTTCTGAAATGCTAGCGAGACCCTTCAGCTTTGGGCCACATGATTTAGTACGTATGCATGATAAAATTGGCAACCAGTCAGTAAGAGTCATGGTTGATGATGAGGCAACCCATAATTTCATCAACTACACCCTAGTTAAGAAGCTCCGACTTCCAGAGGTACCTAGTCAGCATAGGTACATAGTCTCTTTAGCCAAGGGTGAAGAGAAGAAAATTTGGGAAACTATGGTAAGTAACTTAAATCTTGATATTCAGGGGTATCAAGATGAAATTAACTTTCAGATAATGCACCTGGATCGTAGAAACCTTGTTCTCGGGAGAGACTGGCTCTTTAGCTTAGGGCCTTCCCTCCACAGAAATTATCAGGAGAACACCCTCAACTTTCAGCGTAATGGCAGAGAGATCCAGTTGCAAGGGGAGCATGATGTTCCCAACAGTCCTATGGTCTGCAGTTCAGAGCTCTGTCAGTTAATCGAGGATAGCGACCATCAGGTATTCTTATGTGACTTTCAGTTTATTCGCAAAGTTTCTATTTCTAGTTCTTTACAGCAGAAAGAAAATAAATTAGAAACTTTATTGTCTAAATTTAAAGATGTTTTTCCTGAAGATTTACCTACCGAATGGTTTACCACCTAGCAGAGATGTAGATCATGTAATAAACCTAGTACCAGGTACAGCACATGTTTCTAAACCTCCGTATCGGGTCAGCCGCACAGAGGATGAAGAAATAACTAGGCAGTTAACAGATTTTCTTGAGAAAGGCCAAATTCAGACTAGTAGTTCACCGTGGGCATCACCAGTCCTTTTGGTAAAAAAGAATGAGGGGTCTATGCGTCTTTGCGTAAATTACAGAGCCCTCAATAAGGTCACTAATTAAGAATACCCAATGCCTCGAGCAGAAGAGTTGTTTCATCAGCTCGACGAGGCTAAGTTTTTCAGTAAAATTGACCTTAGATCGGGATATCATCAAGTCCGTATAAAAACGGAGGATGTCCCGAAAACAGCCTTCAGGACTCGTCACGGTCATTATGAGTTTAAGGTGATGCCATTTGGGCTCACAAATGCTCCAGCTACCTTTATGACCTTGATGAACAGTGGCCTCAGACCATACTTGGGTAAGTTTGTAGGTATATTTTTAGATGACATTCTCATCTACAGTAAAAGAAGGAAGGAGCATCTTAAACACCTTAGAAAGCATAAGCTTTATGCTAAGAAACCTAACCTGTGAATTCTTCGTTGAAGAAGTAGCTTATTTGGGTCACATTATCTCGGTAGATGGGATTAAGATGGACCCCAGTACGATTAAAGTCATACTCAATTGGCCGAGACCTCAGAATATTTTAGAATTACAAATCTTTCTAGGTTTGGCGGAATATTACAAATGATTTGTCAAAAAATATGCTCAGATAGCGTTCCCATGACAAATCTTCTTAAGGGAAAGGGAAAGGAGTTCAAATGGGAGTCCACACAACAGGAGAGCTTTGATGCTCAAAACAGCCTTAGCTATTGCGCCAGTTCTAAAAGTCGTCGACCCCAATCAGCCATTTGTGGTCGAAACAAATGCCAACCACTTTGCGGTTGGTGCTATACTAACTCAGAATGGACGACCAATTGCATTCGAGAGTACAAAACTCGAACCAGCACAGACTAGGTTATAGTGCCTATGAAAAGGAACTCTTCTCCATAATACATGCCCTTAAGACTTGGAGGCATTATTTGTATGGTGCCAACTTTGAGGTCCTGACAAACCATGAAGCCTCAGATACCTTTGCAATCAGCCTGAGATCAGAGGTCGGAAAGCTCATTGGGCTGAGTTTTACTCAGATTTGTAGTGAGTTAATCGAGTCCTTCAGAGGGAAGTGCCAGCATGATGCTTACTTCTCTACTATCTGGAGCTCAGTCCAGAGCAGACAGTTACAAACTCCAGAACCAGTTCCCGGGGCTGGTGCTAGTTCATCCAAGAATACGGCAGCTTCCGTTGAGGATGATGAGTCCGAGTATACGTCATGATGATGTTGAGGACTCAGAGCTCGGAGCCTGTTTTACCCAAGGAAACCGTAGTGGTTGAGGGCCAGTTGACTCATTCCATTCAGGATGAGTACTTGCTCTATAGAGATAGAGTATGTGTCCCCAATTCAAAGGATTATAGGCAGCAGGTCCTATATGAGTGTCATGACAGTCCTAGTGCGGGGCACCCAGGCATTCAAAAGACCAATGAGCTTTTTCGTAGGCAATTTTTCTGGCCCAGTATGAAAAAGGACGTCCAAGAATATGTAACCAATTGCCAGAAATGTCAGGTTAATAAAGCAAAGTGTTTGAAGGCAGGAGGGTTGTTATATGGGTCACAGTTGACCATCTGCCAAAAATGGCTCACTTTATTCCGACTAAAACAATTTTTAGAGCTCTAGAGTTAGCGAGGGTTTATAGATGGGCTATTTAAATTGTACGGTCTACCTTCCAGCAAGTCAGCGACCGGGATAGTAAGTTTAATAGAAATTTTTGGAGGGCAGTATCCATCATCTCCATACTGAACTAAATATGAGTACCACCAACCATCCACAGACGGCGGACGGTCAAATAGAAAGAGTAAATCAGGTGCTGGAGGATATGCTTCGTGCATACGTCAGCAAAAAGCAAACTAATTGGGAGTATCTCTCGATATTGGAGTTTGCTTATAACTAAACCAAACACTCAGCTACGGGATACAGCTCATTTATGTTGATGTATGGTTTTCAGCCACGCTCACCCACAGCAATAGGGTTTAAACAAGAAAAAGTTGAAGCAGCCATAAACTTTTTAGAAGACCTAAACCAGATGATAGAAACATGCTAAGCGTAGCATTCGACAATCCCAGGATCGAGCCAGGCATTATGCAGATCCACATAGACAGGATGTGTAGTTCTCCGCTGGTGAGAAAGTTTTTCTACGAGTCCCAGTTGACTCTAAAACCCTCAAATCAAGAGTGTGTGCTAAGTTGTCTCCTAGGTATTGTGGCCCTTTTACCATTAGTAGGAGACTAGGCGAGGTCACCTATGAACTAGAACTCCCACGCAGCAGTAAGGTTTTTCCATTCTTTCATGTAAGCAAGTTACGAAAAGCCTTAACCAGATCTAAATATCTGGTAGGGGACAGTGTTCTAGTTCTCCCATTGGATCCTCAGCAACCTCCACATGAACCAGAGGAGATCCTTGGTAGTAGAGAGACGCAAATTCGTGATACACTATACCAAGAAATATCTAATCAAGTGGAACAATCACCTGTTGAGAAAGCCAGGACTATGAGCTCCTGATATGAGAGGGTGCAAGCCTAGAGAGAGACCTCCCTTGGTAGGTATGGGCAGCCAAGGGGGATAGGAAGGGGGGAGAGAGGCAGAGGTGGGAGCCAGAGGATCCAGAGGCAGCACCATCATAGAGCCAGAGGTAGCAATAGTAGAGCTAGAGGCTCATCACGACATGTGGTTTCCTCGAATTCACCTTCAGACCCCTTGGATTAGCAGATTGGCAAAAACTCGAATGATTCTTATTAACATGACAATGACAAGTCTTAGTTGTATATTACCTTTGATTATGTTCATCAAACATCCATTGTACTCCATTATGGTGCCATATGGCCCACTATTATATATGATGCTTTCTTTCACACGTGTGTTGTGGATGTGTGTGTGTGTGTGTGTGTGTGTGTGTGTGTGTGAGAGAGAGAGAGAGAGAGAGAGAGATATGTTCAATATGGATTCATGTGCTATGGATTGTGGATAATGAGTCGCATATCAATTATCTACATTGAAACCATTGTGCCCCAAGCGAATGAGTGAGTTTAGAACATGGTGGCACATAATTTGTGAACACCAACGGATGTATGTTGAGACACACACATGCAAAGGGCCAGATGATCGAGGTGAGTCACTTTATTACCCCATGCTAGAGCTATGTTCTAGTGAATTGAACTGCTTTCAAAATGCAATGAATTGCGGATACCTATTTGACAACAACATTTGTTTGTGATTGCAGGTGAACTCGACTCTTGCTTGGTGGACTTGGCAGTTGCTGCTCCTTAGGCACCACACACAGGAGGACTTAAATGCTGAGATTTATAGAGAGTTGTATAGCCAGGTTGAGGCTGACCACGAGCTTATAGTGGAGGAGATGATGAGGGCTCGGAGCTCAGGGCTGATTAGGAGTGGCTAGCGAGGGATACTGAGTGGCTCAGGGGGATGAGAGGGGGACAAAGGCATAGGGGGATGACCTAGCTAAATTGTTATTGGACCTTGACGTGGGAACAGAGAAG
>CM055110.1:46324146-46528402 GCA_029204225.1 Diphasiastrum complanatum | reverse complement strand
GACAGGACATTGGTTTGGACAGGGACTCTTTGTGGGCGGCATGTTACTTACCTCCAGAGTCTTCATCCTTTGTAGAGGGCATCAGGTTCACCATACCTTGTGTTTGTCATGATTATTATCAGAATTCGCAGAGTGAGGGCATATTTTTCTTCATGGGGATTTTAATGCTCGCAACCGTCCTCACGACAGTAAGGGTATCTTGATGACATTCAACGACTAGCTCCGCGTTCATGCCCTCGACAACGACGAGATGTGAGGTAACCAGGGTTTCAGAGGGACAACTTGGGATCTATTACCCCCTACGGTGAGCAATTTATTGCAGTTTGAGAGGCACATGAGTTAACCAATTTACAATGCTGAAACTTGCTTGGCCAGATTCCGGCAGGTATACTTGTCATCCTCGCAGTGGCGAACATATTGTTGTGGGGCCTCTCGATGGGATCACCGTCCTCCATACCTCTCATCTCTGATTTTCACATCTCCCCCCACCACTCTCTCTGATCACTCCTTTCTCTCCTCGCTATCGCCGCCTCCCACCTCCTCAAATTATCCTCACATCCCTTGCTTACCCGTGCACCTAGGTATACATTCAGCTCTTTATATGGATTAGTCTACTCAGGAATTTCCTACCCTCCCTACTCCATTCGTTTCTGCATGATAGTACACTCGAGACTCAAGCAGCTTTCCTTAGCACCTCTCTTCATACCGCTGCTTCTCTAGCTTTTCCATCTAAGGCCCATAAAGGCAAACACACATGTCCCTCATCGCTACGCCCTCCACACCCTCCATGGTATGATATCGAGTGTCGCTCTCTTCATCATCTTGTCACCATGCCTGCATTCATGAACCTCACCTCCTTCGCTTCGCTTGACGCTTTTACCATCGCACATTCCGCCGGAAAAAGCGTGCTTATGATGACTTCGAAGGAAAATGTCTTGTTGACCTTCTCTTCAATTCCTCTTTAGGTACCTTTTGGCGTGGGTTTATCCCTCGTGCTCCACCACCTCTCCTAGAAGACCTTCGCATATGGACCAACTACGCTACCAGCCTATATACCATACCTACTGACGCACCCATCTCTATCTCCCCACGTCCCTCTGAGTTCACCTTCTTCACTTTGACATGGTACTTGCGGCCATCAAGAAAATGAAATCCCATAAAGCAAGAGACATTGAAGACCTTGAGTCTGAACTCCTAATCCATGCTACTGACCTCCTTGCTCCCACACTAGCCACTCTCCTCAATTCCGCCGTTGTCTCTGGCTTCCCATCATCCTGGTGCACCGACATCATCCATCCTATCCATAAAAATGGTGATCCCATGATTCCTGGTAACCACCACACTATCATGATTGGGCATGTCCTCACTAATCTTTATGGTACCATACTCCAGTCTGCAGTAAGTTCAGAGGCGGAATCCAGGAGATTACATGCATTGGGACAGGCAGGTTTTCGAGCTCATTACTCTACCATTGACCATATTTTCACACTTCGAGCTTTGATTGAGGAAGCTAAGCACAGGAAAAAAAGGGTTTACTGTTGTTTTGTGGACTTCAAGAAAGCCTTTGATTCTGTACCACGCTTCCTACTCATTCAGAGACTTCGGGACCTTGGTTTCTCCACGGATATTGTTCTGGCACTCTTTATGAGAAGGTCTTGGGATGTTTCCGACATGGTAGTGGTATCTCTGATCACATTTGGAGCACCATTGGGGTGAAACAGGGATGCTCTCTTTCGCCGGTTCTTTTTGGATTGTACATTGATGAGTTAGAGCGAGCCATCTCATAGTGTGGAGGAGCTGGATGTAGAATTGGCACCATCTTGATTGCTATTCTCTTGTATGCGGATGATGTGGTACTAGTATCCCCGACCGGAGAGGGATTATAGAGGCAGCTGGATTGTTTACAGGGATTCTGTACTAGATGGGGATTGGGGGTGAACACTACGAAGACCAAGGTTATGGTCTTCAACACTTCTCGAGCCTTCATGCAGCGCCAGGAGCTCATGCTAGATGGACGGGCTTTAGAGGTAGTTTCCTTGTATACCTATCTGTGGATACTCTTTTCTGGTCCTACTTTCAGCATGCGACAGGCAGCCACCACTCGACTTGGGAAGGGGCATTCCTCCCTTGTTCAACTTGAGCAGTTTTGCTTCAGGAAGTCCATCCGAGATGCTCGCAGTAAGTGCAGACTTTTTGACACTATTGTCACCCCCACAGCCTTGTATGTAGCAGAGACATGGTGTACCGGTCTTCCATCATCACATTGGGCCAGCATTTCACGATTACAGACCGCCATGCTGGCTCGTATGATTTGGGCCAAGCCCTCGGTTCCACACGGGATTCTTCTTGCAGAGTTTGCCGTTCCACCCATTCAGATAGCTGCAGCTTTCCAGCTCATCGCATATACTCAGAGAGTTCAGGATCTACCTGATACAGACACGAGATATACGCGGGCCTCACTTGCCTCCTCACACTCCCTTCATGGTCAGGGCTACCGACTGTCGTGGTTCTCACAGGCATCCTATTTCCTCCTTGATTCATTTGGCATATCCATTACAGAGCTCCCCTCAGGTACCCATTAGTATATCAGGCGCTTCTTATATAGAGCATATCTCGACCGTACTTGGAGGCGACAGCTGGGGGTTAAACCCACCTATGACTGGACTCAATTCATTGAGCATAGCATGGTTCCTAGTTTTGCCACACTATTTGGACTCAGGATTATCACACGGCCTCAGATTTACATTGGGATAGTTCCACGTATCATCACATCAGTTGGCTATTGAGACTGGGAGATTCCAGGGTACCCCGAGAAGGGAGTGGATTTGTCAGTTATGTTCCTTGGATGAGGTGGAGTCAGAGGAGCACTTTATCTTTAGGTGGCCGGTGTATTACGAGATTAGAGGGAGATACCACTATCTGTTTCGTGACACGCCTGTCACTCTACAATCCCTCCTAGCCTATGAGGACTCCCGATGTGCCGCACTCATGATACGAGAGATGTTTATTCTACGACAGGACCTGTGTCAGCAGCAGACAACAAAGCGGAGTCATGTTTCTCAGCCTCATATCACTTCTTTCTTCTCCAGGAGAAGAGGACGAGATCTAGTATATGATGATGATGAGGATGATGATGATTTACATGCCCATAGAGATCAGAGACAATGTCGTACTTATACTCATGTTGCTGCACGAGCTACCCGACCTATCACGAGGAGACCTCATCTTCCTAGACGACGTCATCGACCACCAGCAGTCCTTCACGCTGCAGCCCGTATTACATCCTTTTATAGCATCAGCGTGACAGGATTGGATGATAGTGTCATACCGTATTCATGACATTTAGCAGTATATATGCTCCCACATGTTTCATATAGCATCGCATCTTTTTCAGTTTCCATTTCAGTTCATAGCAGTTAGATTTGTTATTTCTGTTATAGTCTTGGAGACGTTTCATACGCTCCTACGGTTACCACATGCTTGACGTGTACATTTACTAGTCTTATACGCCTTTTGGCATGGAAAAGACATTAATAAAGCTTTCTCTCTCTCTCTCTCTCTCTCTCTCTCTCTCTGGGCATAATACGAGTTAGGGGTATTCCTAATGGAAACAAGGCTCTTGATGAGGCGAAAGACCTTCTTGTATCTAAGCTTGCACATAATATGGAGGGATTTGACACTGCTTGGCGGAGCAAATTTGATGATAAGGTCTTATTCCTAAAGTTTCATTCCATTGAACGACGCAATGCTGCTTTACGCCTTCGAGCTAAGCTCAAAGGATCTTTTATTTTTATGGATGAAGATCTAACACACACACAATGGCAAGCGAGGAAATTGGTCATTCATGAGGCCAATGCTAGGAATCAAAGAGTGGTCTTTATTGAAGGCAAGCCTAAATTCTACGATAAAATTTCACAATAGGAAGTCGGGGATCCCGGGAACAACTGCCCGAGATCCCCTCAGCCATTACGAATTGGTTTTTGGAATTGTAACGGTGTGCTTTCATCTTCTTCAGCAGGAGACTTTCACTCTTTTTTGCAGCAATGTGATATTTTTCTCTTAGCAGAGACTCATGAATCACTATATCGACCCCTTCCAGCCATTTCGGATTATTCATGGCATTCAACATACAGGCCTTTCGTTCGAGGAAAAACCACACGTGGCTTTGGTGGTGTTGCATGTCTTACCAAGGAAGGTTATCATACTCATTTTAAGCTGCTCAAAAGTGATCCATTTGCACGTTTCTAGTTACAGTTTTTTGGTCACTACTTGGGGCTACCTCAAGATCTCTTTATAGCAGTTTGTTATTTTGCACCTCAGACCTCAGCGTTTGCAGACTATGGTGGTGACCCGTTCCAGGCTCTCTCAGATGATATAGCCAGCTTTGCATAGCAGGGCCTTATTCTTTTAGCAGGAGATTTTAATGCTCGTACCAGCACCTAGCAGACAGAGTTTCATGCCGATAGTGATTTCCTACATATCCAGGTTTTGGATGTGAGTTTGGATAGGACCTCTCAGGATGCAGATACCCCGGCTACACACTTTGGAGAACAGCTGATTGGACTTGCAGGAGCTCACTCGTTAGCCATTTTGAATGGCCTATCTCGATGGCCATCATCATCTGTGTATACCTGTCATCCGCACGGGGGTGGTCACAGCGTTGTTGACTACTTCATTGGCTCACCAGCCTTGATTCCATTTCTCCATACTTTTCATATTATGCACCCTACCATTTCTGATCACTCTCTATTGCTCCTGTTTATGGGCTGTGCCACTCGTGGTACTGCTACGACACCTCATTCCACACATCGCAATCGTCCATCTTTCTCCCCACTTGGTCTTCCTACGTACGCTTCCTCTCTGGCCACATTGCTCGCCGATTTCCCTTTCTCATCTTCGGTAGACCAACAAGCTGCCTTTTTATCTCAGTCGCTTCTTCACTCAGCCAGCGTTGCATATCCTCCGAAAACTTTCTCGTCTCATAGTTTTGGCCCGATTCCGTGATGGAGATGGATGGTCTTCATATATCCATAGTACGATCGGAGTAAAGCAGGGATGTCCCTTATCACCCACCCTATTTGCTCTATACATTGACAACCTTGAGCGGATCATTCGGGAAGAAGGTGGAGATGGCTGTCCTCTTGCAGATCTTATTATCCTTATCCTTCTTTATGCAGATGATGTGGTTCTACTCTCTAGTTCAGCTGTAGGACTTCAGCGACATCTGGATGCCTTGTCTACTTTTTGTCAAATATGGGGGCTGATGGTGAACATTGGTAAGACTAAGGTTATGGTGTTTAACACCAACAGGCAGCATATGAGAGACACTATGTTCTATTTTGATGGATAGCTTCTAGAGATAGTGGCATCTTACACATACCTGGGTGTTCTCTTCTCTGGTCCATTGCTTTCTTTTAGACTTGCTGCGTTGGCTAGGCTCCGCAAGGGGCGCTCTGCTCTTGTTCAGATGGAGAGGTTTTCCTCCTCTTATTACGTGCATGACCCGGACACACGTTGTCGCCTCTTCTCTTCGACTGTTTCTCCAGTTGCACTGTATTCAGCAGAGACATGGTGCCCTGGCTTATCTAGAGACACCTGGAGTGACATCTCGCATTTGCAGATTCACATGCTTAGCCGGATGATTCGGGCCAAGCAATCGGTTCCTCATGAGCTTATTTTGGCGGAGTTTGCTTCTCCTCCACTGATTGTAGAAGCTATTTTCAGGATCATCACGTTCATTCATAGTCTCAGAGCTTGAGTCTTCCAGATACATGGTAGCAGCTTTTACATCCTCTCGCACTTTGGCCGAGCAGCGGGCTAAGTCTTCATGGTTTCAGTATGCTTCGGACTTTCTACATAGCTGGGGATTATATATGTCTAACCTCCCAAATGGGACTCATGTGTTCATTCGCCGACAGATCTACAGAGCATACATACATACTGTTTGGTCTCACCTGGATCCCTCACGGGTTAAGCTTCATTTCTACCGCACTCACTTTCTTCACCTGGATGCTTCAGGGCTACCCGTTAGACCGAGTTATCTCTCTCAGACGCTGTCTTTTGGCCTGCGCTACCGCATTGGTCAGCTTCGAGTCTCTTCTCATCAGCTAGCTATTGAGACTGGCAGATACACAGACACGCCACGCCCATTATGGATCTGTCTGTGCTATATTCTACATGAGGTTGAGGATGAGTTTCACTTTATTTTCATATGTCCAGCTTACTATGAGATAAGAGGCAGATACCACTGTCTATATCGGGACACTCCGTCCACTCACGCTTGGTTCCTTCTTTGCCTATCCAGATGCGAGATGTGTTGGTTTACTTTTGCAAGAGATGTTCTCTTTGAGATCTTCACTTCTGTCAGATGATCAGGATGTTGACCGCGGCCAGCCACATATTACACTTTTCTTTCAGAAAAGAGCTAGGGAAGATACTTCGGATAGTGAGATTGACATTCCAGCTCGTCGACCGAAGCTCTAGCGTCTTCCTCGACCATCCAGAGTTCGTCACCAGAGGCCACCATGTGCCTCACACCAGATCACATAGTTTTTCTCTCTCAGTTAGTGAGTTTTATTCCTCCGCGTAGCTGGTGGTTAAGCTATTGCTTTTGTACCCTCACCATAGTTGGAGGTTAAGCTTTGGTTTTTATTTCCAGTTTATCTTTGTTTTTTAGTTGTAGTTGATAGCAATAAGTCCGACATGGACACTGCTCATTTCTGATGTACTTTTTCTTTGTCTTATGTGCCCAAGGGCACTCTATAGACATTAATATATTCTATTCTATTCTCTCTCTCTCTCTCTCTCTCTCTCTCTCTCTCTCTCTCTCTCTCTCTCTCTCTCTCTCTCTCTCTCTCTCTCCCACACCTTCTTCATGCTCCTCTTCTGCTCCTTCTGCTCTATCTTCCTCTGTTCCTATCTCCCCTATCTCCCCTTCCTCTTCTTCCTTGCCTATCAGTCCAATAACTCCTCTTATCTCCTACTCTCAAGAACCATACACTCCCACAAAGGCTATGGAGTCCTATCTTGCCTCTAGCCTCAGTGTGCTATTACAGGATTTTCAAGGTCTGAAGACAGAATTACATATGGTTAAAATTGAGATGTCTGCTCTCAAAGAAACCAACGCCAAACTGCATCAAGAAATGGATCTTTTGAGAAAAGAAGTCAAATCTCAGCCTCTTCTTGCTACACCTGAGCCATCGCACAAACTTAAAGAATTGGAGAAAAAAATTGAGAAGCAGAAGGAGGAAACCCTCTCGTGGGCAGCTATTATCGAAAAAGGTAACACACCAAGTGCCCCTATCTCTTCGGTTATTTCAGCTACTCTTTCAGAAGAAAGATCTAGGGAGCAAAAGGCATACAATATTCGAGTAAGGGGCATCGCAAACTCTCAAAATGCTCTTGAAGAAGCAAAATGTTTCCTTGAAAGTACACTTGGGCACCACAATAGAGATTTGGATTCAACATGGAGAACAACCAGAGATAATGCTACCCTCATCATTCGTTTTACTTCTTTGGAGAGCCGTCGTGATGCGATGGGACTCGGTCTATCGACATGAAATGAGATCTGCTAGTGGGAGAGGTTCTGGTGGGGTCGCTTGCCTTTATAGGGAGTCGCTGCATCCTATTTTTGAGTTCGTCAGCCATGATGAACACTCGCGGTACATCTGGTTCCGCATTGACGGACATAGCGTTGGTTCTAACAAAGACATCTTTGTTGCAGCTTGCTATTTCCCTCCAGTATCTTCTTTCTTTGTAGAGGGTATTGGTTCACCCTACTTTGATCTTTCTACAGACATTATCAGATATGCAGAGCGAGGTTACATTTTTCTCACTGGTGACTTTAATGCCAGGACAACTTCACGTATGTCTATGATTCTATGGACCAGCTTCGCATACGTGCCCTTGATGGAGATGACTTGTGTCACATGTACTTTGAATCCCTTTGCCCAATGTATGGTAAATTGTAATTATTAAATTGTAAATGGCTAAGTCACCGGCCTGTGGAGACAATTGTAAATTGCAATGTAAATATTTATTATAGTGACTAAATACGAGATGGCCAAGGGGGTACTGGGTCTCATGAGAGTCTGCTGGACTGACCTCCTAAAAAGTAGGAAGGGCTGACTGGTCAACGTGACATGTGTCACATGCTCACTGGGACACCTGGTCCAGTGCATGAGTGACACTTGTCAGACGGTCAATGGACGGGTCAACAGGACATGTGTCATATGCTCATTGGGACACTTGGTCCAATGCATGAGTGACACATGTCAGACTGTCCACCTACTAGCTTGCCTATGTGTCAGGGTATTGCCAAGTGGCAAGTGTCGGCTGTGCATGGAGTTTGCCATGTGCCGACGTTAGGATGTGTCAAGGTTAAGGGGTTCTTGAGGGGATATAGGGTGAGCCTTGTCAGGCATTCCTCATTATGATTATGGTATTCCTATGCAGCTATGGTTGGGAGGAGACTTGCAGTAGAGCTCTCATGTTTGCTTGTTGATCTATGTACATTTGCTTGAGATTAATAAAGTGACGGACTTGTTGGGTAATTCTGTGTATTTAGTTAGGGTTTGTGAGCTTGTGTGCAACATTTGGTATCAGAGCAGTTACTTTCAAGACTTGTGTGGGATTTGGCATCTTCAGTTAAGGTTTGGAGCGTTCTTGGAGAGCCAGCGCCCTACTGGGTGATCTGTTGGTAGGTTTGGAGCCCATAAGATAGCAGATTGAAGCCCTATGGTGGATTGCTGATCTTCTGGCAGCCCTTGAGCATTTTCTACTACGCGGCTTGATTATTCTCTTCGCTTTTGTGAAAACCCAGCCCACATAGGATTTGTAAATCTGTTTGTAACTTCTTGAATACTCAGTATTTTTCAGATCTGTCAGTTGCAATAAGCTTCTTGTGGTAGGTTGCTGGTAGGGTAAGGCTTTTCGCCTTCTGATTCGGTGATCATCCATAGTTTTTTGCCAATTGTCAGTTTGAAACCCTAGTTTGCTGGTTTTTGGAGAAGAAGAGTCTATGTGTAGTTAGAACTTGGCTGTAGGAGATCTATTCTATTCGGTTCTTCTAGGAATTCAGGGCAACTTATCTGTGTAGTGATTTGAGATGCTGAGAGCTTGGTTTTGCTTTGTTTCTGCTACCTATTCTTCTGCTATGGCATCCGCAAGCAACACTAGTCAAGATTCACAGAGAGTAGATGCTGTATGTTCGAAGGTGGATACTATCGAAGCTACTCTTAAGCTGATTTTGGAGCAACTCAAAGGTAAAGGGGTTAGCGTTCCTGAGAGAGTCAGTGGTATAGCTATGGAAGTAGAAAGGACATTGTCAACGGGCCATGAATCTGAGTTGGGGCTTCGAAAGAGAAAGCTACCTACTATCAAAGATTTAAAACCTCCGAAGTTCACTGGAGCAGTATCTATGAGAACTACTGATGCCGTTGAGAATTGGTTGCAAAAGTGGGAGAAAGCATTCTAGATGTGTGGCATAGACGATGAAATTGAGATGATTGCTGAAGCCACATATCGTTTTCAAGAGTCAGCACAAAGGTGGTGGAGGAAGGTGGAAAAGGATGACCTAGTTCCAACCACATGGGAGGCATTCCGGCAAATGTTTGCGCAAAACTGGGTGCCTATGGATGAAGACAACAGAGCCATGCAACAATGGTCTTATTTGAAGCAGGGTAACTTGAGCGTGCAGGATTATGCAGACAAGTACCGAGAGGCTTTATTACGCATTCCTCAGGAAGTTCCTATGTACATGCAAATATTTCACTTTGTGGAGGGACTTCGAGAGAGTATTCGCCCTTTCGTGCGGAAGGAGCAATCTCATGAGCCATCCAGATGGCTTTGTAATATGAAGATGGGAAAAAAGACTCGGATGCTGTTGCGGTAGCTGGTACAAGTGGTCAGCAACCTTGGGGACGCAAGGGCAGATGGAACAAAAAGAGAAAGTTTGAAGGTCAAACCAATCAGTGGCAAGCTCGGGGTGACCAAAGGAAGAAGGGTGCAGGGGCTCCAAAAGGCAAAGGGTTGTATGGGCAGCCCAATGCCCAAAAGGGTCAGCATCCTTCAATGTTGTCGCCTCAGGACCAAGAACGTGCAAAGAGGGAGAACCTCTGTTTTGGATGTTTGGGACAGCATAGGTGGAAGGAATGTCCACGAAACTTGATGCGGACCACATATAATCTTCAGGTGGATCAGATGAACCAGGGTGATGACCCTATGACAGTGGAAGAGATTGAGCAGGAAGCCAATCCAGATGTTCCACGCCTCATGAATGTTTCGGTGGTCAGGAGAGTGGACACGGCTCCACCAGCGCTTTTGTCAAAATCGGCTCGCCAAGGGTATCAATTTCCTAACACTTCTCTTATTGTTATGCGAGGACAGCTGTGTGGTAGAGATGTTCAGGTTCTATTTGACACTGGGTCCTCTCATAATGTGTTGAATTCAACTTTGGTACGGAAGTTAGGTGTGAATACTCAACCATCCCAGTACCAGTACACAGTGGAAATGGCTGATGGAAAGGGTATAGAGATTTGGGATAAGAGGGTTGTGGGCATTCCACTAACTGTACAGAGTTACACAGAAGAGTTGGATTTTGAAATAACACGGCTTGCGCGGTTTGATGTGGTGTTGGGCATTTGTTGGCACACGATGCGGAAGCCACACATAGCCTGGGATACTCATGTGTATGAGTTCCAGTTTGATGGTGTGATGCATTCCCTTTGTGGTGAGCGGGATGTGCCTCCTGGACCGCTTGTTTCAGCTACGCAGTTGCGTAGGATCCATTGTGAGTACATGTGTGTTTGCTTTCTACTTGATATGTCTACTAATACTAGTCAGAGTAGCATGCAGTGTGTGCAAACCAGTACTATTGCCAATTTGGATCAAGAGATTAGGAGAGAGTTCGTGAAGAGGATGTACACAAGACTGCCTTCAGAACTCGGTTCGGTCACTATGAGTATCTTGTGATGCCATTTGGATTGACTAATGCTCCAGCTACATTCATGATGATGATGAATGATATGCTCAGACCGTATATGGGTAAATTTGTCGTAAACTTTGTTGATGACGAGGCATAGACGGTTGCGGAATCGTTTGCTCCGTGAGTACTTGGTTGCATGGCATGGACGACCTCTCAGTGATGCTACTTGGGAGACCGCGCATGGGTTGCATGCACAGTATCCAGACTTTGCCATCGAGGACGATGTCATATGAGGAGGGAAGGGATGTCACATGTACTTTGAATCCCTTTGCCCAATGTATGGTAAATTGTAATTATTAAATTGTAAATGGCTAAGTCACCGGCCTGTGGAGACAATTGTAAATTGCAATGTAAATATTTGTTATAGTGACTAAATACGAGATGGCCAAGGGGGTACTGGGTCTCATGAGAGTCTGCTGGACTGACCTCCTAAAAAGTAGGAAGGGTTGACTGGTCAACGTGACATGTGTCACATGCTCACTGGGACACTTGGTCCAGTGCATGAGTGACACTTGTCAGACGGTCAATGGACGGGTCAACAGGACATGTGTCATATGCTCATTGGGACACTTGGTCCAATGCATGAGTGACACGTGTTAGACTGTCCACCTACTAGCTTGCCTATGTGTCAGGCTACTGCCAAGTGGCAAGTGTCGGCTGTGCATGGAGTTTGCCATGTGTCGACGTTAGGATGTGTCAGGGTTAAGGGGTGCTTGAGGGAATATAGGGTGAGCCTTGTCAGGCATTCCTCATTATGATTATGATTATGATTATGGTATTCCTATGCAGCTATGGTTGGGAGGAGACTTGCAGTAGAGCTCTCATGTTTGCTTGTTGATCTATGTACATTTGCTTGAGATTAATAAAGTGACGGATTTGCTGGGTAATTCTGTGTATTTACTTAGGGTTTGTGAGCTTGTGTGCAACAACTTGCTACAATTAGGAGAAGCTCATGAGTTGGCCATTTTTAATGGCTTAACCTGTTGGCCCGACTCTGGCAGATACACCTACCATCCCCACAGTGGCGGCCATAGTGTTGTTGATTACCTTATGGGATCGCCGTCAACCATCTCCCTCATCCATGATTTTCATATTTCACCTACCACTCTTTCTGATCACTCCTTCCTTTCCTTTAGTCTTGGTACTATTTCTTTGCCTCGACAGTTCTCACCTCCACCATTACTTCGTGCACCCAAATACATCTTTGACCATTCACTCGCACCTACCTATCAGCATTCGCTCACCCCATTGCTCCACATTTTCCCACATCACAGCCGGCTTGAAGTGCAAGCTTCCTTCCTTACCACAACACTCCATACAGCTGCCGCTGCATCCTTCTCCTCTAGACCCCATCATAACAAAAATAACAACAAACCTAGACCGGTGCGCCCACCTTTGTATGACGATGAGTGTCGTTCCCATCATCACCTTGTCACACATGCTTGCATGCACACCCCTCATCTCTTACAACCCACTCGTCGTCTCTTTACCTGCTTACTTCGTTGTAAGAAACGGGCATATGATAGTTTGGAAGAGCGACGACTTATTGGTCTTCTCTATAGTTCTTCCACAGGCGCCTTTTGGCATGAGTTCATTCCCCGTGCTCCACCTCCGCTCCTTGATGATTTACGCATTTGGACCGAGTATGCCACTGCCTTGTATAACATCGATACCGATACACCTATCTCCATCTCCCCTAGACCTCTTGAGTTTACCTTCTTCACCTCTGATATGGTCCACAATGCCATCAAGAAAATGAACACCAATAAAGCCAGGGATATTGATGACCTTGAATCCGAGCTTTTAATCCATGCTGCTGATTTACTACACCTCTCCTAGCCACTCTACTAAATCAAGCCGTTGTCTCTGGTTTTCCTTCTCCTTGGTGCACCAACATCATCCATCCCATACACAAGAATGGTGATCCCAAGAATCCTAGTAACTATCGGACTCTTATGATTGGGCACGTTATTACGAAGTTGTATGGCATTATTCTTTAGTCAGCTGTGAGTACTGAGTCAAAGACCAGGAGATTGCATGCTATGGGCCAAGCTGGGTTTAGAGCTCATTATTCTACTACAGATCATATCTTTACTCTCAGAGCTATTATTGAGGAAGCTCGGCACCGGCGAGAGCGAGTTTATTGCTGCTTCGTTGACTTCAGGAAGGCCTTTGACTCTGTCCCACGCTCCTTACTCATCCAGCGGATACGAGACCTTGGTTTTTCTGATGACACAGTCCTAGCAGTGATGGCACTCTATGAGAAAGTATTGGGATGTTTCCGAAGTGACAGAGGTATCTCAGAGCAGATCATGAGCACTATTGGGGTGAAGCAGGGATGTTCCCTCTCCCCTACACTTTTTGGCTTATATATTGATGAGTTGGAGCGAGTTATTGAGCAGTGTGGTGGTTCTGGGTGCAGACTTGGTGACATCTTGATCGCTATTCTTCTTTATGCAGATGATGTGGTTCTACTTTCACCTACTAGAGAGGGGTTGCAGAGACAGATTGACTGTCTTCATGATTTCTGTTCCAGATGGGGTCTAGGGGTGAACATTGTGAAGACCAAGATGATGGTTTTCAACACTTCCAGGAGCTTTATGTTGAGACAGGAGCTCCTTTTTGACAGTCGGCCATTAGAGATTGTCCCTTCCTACATTTACTTGGGCACCCTTTTTACTGGTCCTATATTTAGTATGAGACAGGCAGCCTCTAGTAGGCTTGGGAAAGGCCATGCTTCCCTTGCCCAAATGGAGAGATTTTGCTTCCGTAAGTCTATTCGAGATGCCTCGAGTAAGTATCGGCTTTTTGACACCATTGTTTCTCCTATAGCTCTATATGCATCGGCTGCACGGGCCTTACCTCATCTGACTGGGCTAATATCTCACGGTTACAGATCACTATGCTTTCATGCATGATTCGGGCTAAGCCTTTAGTACCACATCAGATCATCCTTGCTGAGTTTGCGGTCCCGCCCATGTACCTTGATGCCTTACTCCAGCTATCACATATATTCAGCGCGTCAGTGCGTTCCAGTCTTCTGAGCAGAGATATACTTAGGCTGCTCTCATTTCATCTCAGCATCTTCACAGTCAGGGCTACCATGTGGCTTGGTTTTCTCAGGCCTCCAGACTTCTTAGCACACTCGGCATCTCTACCACTGCCCTTCCTTCTGGTACCCATGACTACATCAAACGATTCATTATAGAGCTTACCTGGATCGAGCCTGGAATGGTTAGTTGGGAGTCAAACCCGACTTCTATCGGCTTCATTTTTTGGAGACAGATGTATCAGGGTCCCCACTGCTACCACTGTACCTACGATCTGGACTATCACATGGTCTCAGATTCATATTGGGTCAGCTCCGTGTCTCTTCACACCAGCTTGAGATTGAGATTGGCCGGTTTCAGGGTACCCCACGAGAGGACAGGATCTGCCAGCTTTGTTCCCTAGGGGTAGTAGAGATAGAGGAGCATTTTATTTTCATTTGCCCAGCTTATTATGAGATTCGTGGGAGATACCATTGCTTGTTCAGGGACACACCAGTTACTTTGCGCTCACTTGTTACATATGAGGATCCACGTTGTGTTGCACTTATGGTCCGAGAGATGTTTCTATTACGACGGGATCTCCAGCCTCAGCATCAGATTGCTCCTGACACACATCTTCAGATTACCTCCTTTTTCTCCAGACGACGTTCACGACCAGTCCCAGACTTAGATGATGATGACGAGGATGAAGACACGACTTTCCACAGAGATCAGAGGCAGCGCACCTCCCAGCATTGCCCAGCAGCCAGACCTCTTCGGCCTACTACGAGGAGACGTCCTCCCTACATTCGACATCGGCAGCAGATCTCAGCTTCACTCCCCACTGCAGCTTGTATTACATCTTTCTTCAGTAGCAGCAGCAGCAGCAATAGCAGTGTTACCTCCAGGACTTGATCTACGGCTTGCTTCCATTATATATAGCCATTTCTTGCTTTCTACCTTTTGGTTTAGTTAACATTGATAATTGTGTTTGGATTTATTATATATGCTTTTCTTTCAGTTTTCTGGAGACGTTTTTCATACGCTCCCAGCTGGTCCACATACTTGATATGTACTTATTTGTCTTATATGCCTTTTGGCATGGAAAAGACATTAATAAAGCTTTCTTTCTTTCTTCTTTCTCTCTCTCTCTCAACACGAGTCTGCTGGCCTGTGGCCTGGTTCTGTGGCTTTTTTTTTTACAAAAAAAAAAGCCAATTCTGATCTGCGAATCTCAGAATCGCGATTTGCTGCATCTATGGTTCCATCATTAAAGCTCAATTCTCACATGATGTACAAACTTTTATTGGAGTCTTGTATAGAGGCATAGTTGATAGTGCTGATCTCGTATAGGGATATTACTTTGTTAACATGTATTCCTTGCCATTCGACATTGTGATGACTTTTTGATTAATCCCATTAGTCTCAAAAAAATGATAATACAGCTATTCAATTCTATGTTATCCCTACAAATTCCCCTAACTTTGCAGTTTTCCCCAGAAATCACCCTTTTTAGTATTATTCTTGACATGGTCATTTCTGACCCCTAAGCTTTTGGTTGTCCATGGCATCATTAGTTTCCTTTCCTTATAGTTTTGAGGTTTTACGAGCCCAACTTATTTGCTTGGAATTTGACCCAAGTAAAATTTTCCTCAGAAGCAAATTTACTCTTAGAAAGGTAAGGGACTGTATTGACCTATTATAACTTAAGTGCATCTACGTTGATGGAGGCTTGCAATTTTGGATGGATGTCGGAGTTTCTTTAACAATTCTGATCTCAAAGTTCAATGGCTCTTCAAATACAAATGATGACTTTGGCAAATAAAAATACGTGAATCAAAATAAAATTTTCAGGATCACATAGCATTCCATATAAGGTAGTATGTGACTTTGCTACATAAATCTCTTTGGTTTGACTTGGCACTTTGAATACAGTCTTCCAAATACCAGTTTATTGCAGAAATTGACCTTTATAAGAAGAATTGGTTGGACATTTTGACTTTGTATTGTCAGTGATCATGAGTAAAGAAAATAAAACAAATTATAATTACTATGAAGCCAAGTATGGAGTGAAGCACGATCAGAGAATGAAAGTTGAACATTCCTTTTTGCATGTAAGATCAGAAACCAGGACTTTATGAATAGATTAAAGCTTAGAAGCCCGTTCCGACCAAAATGGGTCGGAACGTTCCAACCGTTCCGTACGTTCCGGAACGTACTGGGTCGGAACGATTTTTTGTGAGTTAAAAAAAAAATGTAAAACGACCCTGCTGGCCGCGCATTCTGCATTTGCATTTCATCAATGACTGACATATTTTCTAATTTTACCTGTTGCTTCAAAAAGCAAATGCTTTCATGAAGAGATTGACATTCTTGCTTCAGAATCGCCCTCTCCTGAATTCATCAAGAAAAAGATGAAGTGAATACTGAAGAACGGTCTATAATAATCTTCAATGCAGCTCAGTCAAACTGACTATATAGCTGGAAACTGGGGCAATTGTGCATATCGGGAATATTCATCATATGAAGTGAAGGCTAATGCTCATCCATTTCGCATGTATGTATCTGAATAGCCCTTTCCCCCGTCTCTGAATCCGATGTTTCCGTTGAACCGATCGGGGCAGCTCGGACATACAACTTCTGAGTCACGGATCTCTGTACCCTGCCTGCTGGCACCTTATCACTGTGTGTTCAATCAAAGGTGAACGTCCACAAGGCTTCCTGCTTTCTTTCCGCAAGCTCACCATCGCTGGAAACTCCTGGACCACGTCCATGATATGCTCTTTACGTATTTTTTTGGTAATTGTGCTTTTTATGTCCAATCGATGTTTGTCATTTTATTTGCTGAGTGATCTACTGTTCTTTTTCCTTTGAGCTTGGTTGCTTCTCAAGCTTCCTTAGATATTATGGTTTTTTTTTCCTTTGTAAAAAAACATATTTTTCAATTTTTTTTTTGATGGTCTCGTTCCGGAACGGGCAACTAAGGATTAAAGTTTAGCTTGTATCCATTTCTAGCTTGTTAAGTGGCTGCAAGGGCTTTGGCATTTGAAAGTAAATGCTAGAAATCTTCAAATGGGACGTGAATTTTTTTTGGACAACTCTAGCTCATAAGTCATTCAAACTCAGCAAATCTTCTGCGGGTTTGTTGACTGGATGCAAACTTTGAAAGTTGGAACAAAAGAGAGCATTCATAAGATTTTGATTAGATCAAGATTCACTTCATTCTTTTGGACACTTGTCTGAAAATTGTTTGTTGATTTCTGTTGGCCAGCCTCAACTGTGCATCCATCTCTGCTGACGGGTCGTTGGTAGTTGCAGGTTTTTCTGATTCCTCTTTGAAGGTAAGGATTTTCACTTTTCTGTAAGTATGCTTTTTCTGGAATTTCGTACATTCTCTTAATGCTTTACAAGCCGCTTAAAACGTTGCATTATTTCTGCTTGAGAAAAATGTCTATTTTTTTGTAACCTGGAGTCATAGAGTCATGTACTGAAAATCTTCATGGGCATTAAAAAATTGCATAAGTCACTTTGATCATGTCTAGGGACCCTAAGTTAATCCCGAGCTACTTAGATCCTCAGTCCTCCCACTTATCACGCTACCCAAGGTAATGATGACATATCTATTTGGGTGATTCTATGAAAGGAGCCCACCTTTCTAGCTGCTACTTGGAGAGCTTCTCATGTTCTTGTGAGCGTCTATTACAAATTCAAGACGGTATCAGAGCATGATGCAATTTCCAACATGGTATTAGAGCCACTCGTGTTCTTGTGAGCTTGTGAAAAGTTAGTTAATTCTGTCGTTTGTCTTATGGTGAGAAAATCCCTGTCTTCAGTATTTTGAGGTGAGTACTTCCCTCTAATCCACTGTGAGTTGAAAAGATCCTCTCCATTCTTGTTAAATCCCAAGTACAGCAGGAGATAATCCTTGTACCTCACTAATTTTACAGTTCTAGAAAGGTTTCAGCATGCAGAAGAGTTTGTACATGAATTTGAGGTCATACACGCCCTTTTGAGTCAGTTACCAGTGAGTTTGTCGGTTCATACACAACTGTACCTGCAGTTGTGCAGCTATACAATCGCCATTTATAGCCATAGAAATCATGGATTGCTTCATTGTGGTTGGGAGTTCTTCGGTTATTCACGCTTTTCTATTTGATTGAGCCCTGTGAGCCGCCAATGCAGTAACTCTACAGTAGCCACATCCAGCAGCCTCCGTAGAGAAAGTAGACGGTATAAAATATAATCTTTGTATATTTGATAGAATTCACAAATCGGAGTAGACTAATCTTATTAGTACTCACGCAAAACATCAATCACAATCTGAAGAAGAGAGACTGCAAGAAGCTATGCTTCATAAACTGAAAACTGAGATAACCATGGAGGTGGGCGCCCATCTGCTCTTATAGAGACTGCCCATACTCAAAAGCAAAAGCTATTCTACAATAGCAATTGGAATGCTAATTATGAAGTCTTAACAATAGAAGTCTATGCTATCTTAGTTAAAATAGATTTCTTTACTATTCTAGCAAAATTGGTACTAACTTAGGTACCTATACTAAAAATAGATAGTACCTATAATAAAAATAGAAATAGGCCTTCTAGCATGCAGGCTGGCTTCTACAATTAATTAATTAACCATTAAGTCCTAACACTCCCACTCCCCCTTAATGGATAATTGATTATCAATAAGACCTAGGAGTGTCCTGAACTTCTCAAACTTTTAACGACCAAGTCCTGAAGATATCTGCGACTTGATCATTGGTGTCGTAGTAGATCAACCAGCTTCATACTTATCTATAGAACCATCAGACTTAGACTTGGGTCTATACATCCACTTGCAACCTGTTGGAAGTACAACAAGATCCCATGTCTCGTTTTTCATGATAGAACTGTACTCCTCATCCATAGCAGTCTTCCAAACTTGTTCCTTTGTAGCATGTTCATAAAATAAAGGATCCTCATAATCCAATACTAAAGCCATAAATGCATAATGCGTTTCTTCACCATCTTCATGATAGTGTCCACTTGACCGTGTCAATCTCTTAGCTCCTTGTTGACTCGATTCTCCCTCATCCAAAATTTGACTATCCTGTATAGTCTCACAATACCATCTTGGTAACTTCTTTGTAGTCACGTAGAAGGAGAATATGTATCAAATACTCTTGACCTTTCCTTCCATTTACCAAGATCCACCTGTGTACTCACCCTTGGTACAATTTGTGTAAAAGCTGTATCACATGGACCTGTATCTTCCTGAACATCATCTATAATAGGAGTTTTTGATGTAGGAGAAAATATATCTTCCTCATGATCTTGTGTGTTAGAAGACTCATTTTCTTTGAACACGACATCCCTGCTCATAATCACCTTCTTACTGGTAAGATTATAAAGGCGATATGCCTTCTCTTCCTCATTATAACCAAGGAATAAACACTTGATTGCCTTTGCATCAAGTTTTTGACGATTATCTTTAGGAATATGAGCATATGCAATGCAACCAAAAACTCGTAGATGATCCACTTTAGGTTTTATACCTGTGAAAGCTTCTTCTAGAGTTTGATTGAGAACAACTTTTGTAGGACTTTTGTTAAGTAAGTAAACTGCTGTACAAACTGCTTCGCCCCACAAATGATTCTTGAGGTTCTTATATCGTAGCATGCTTCGAGCACTCTGCACAATAGACGTGTTCTTTCTCTCGGCTACTCCATTATGCTGTGGTGTGTCTGTCAAAGCAAATTGTCTCTTGATTCCATGTTCTTTGCAGGATTGCTGGAACTCTGTAGATATGAATTCACCTCCCTTATCTGAACGTAGAATCTTTATTTGCTTTCATGTTTGCTTCTCAACAAGTGATTTGAATTGAGTAAAGAATTTAAAAGCTTGACTTTCAGACTTAAGCAAGTATATCCATACCTTCCTAGAAAAATCATCCACAAATACCATGAAGTAGGATGCTCCCCCTATAGACTCAGTCTGCATGGGACCAGATAAGTCTGTATGAACAAGTTCCAAAATCTCCTTGGCTCTATATGCTCCATCCTTAGGAAACTGCATACGATGATGCTTGCCCATAACACACCCTTCATAGATTTTTCCCGAAGATACAATATTAGGTAATCCTATTACCATATTACTGTCTTTTAGAACTTGTAAGCTTTTATAGTTCAGATGTCCAAACCTTTCATGCCACATCCTGCTCTCCATGCTATCAGAAGCTGCACAAACTTGATGATCCGATGTAGTCGCATCAAGTTTGTAAAGTCGACCTTCCAAAGATCCTTTGACCACAACTTTGTAACCTTTATTTTTGTCTTTGATAAGACACTTCTGATCATCAAACTCAACTTTCATATGCTGTTTAGTGATAGCAGAAATTGAAAGTAAATTCTTCTTTAAACCTGGAACATAGAGAACATTCTTAATTTCTCCTATATCCCCTGAAGGCAAATGTACTTGATGTTGTAAGAAGAATTGTTTCCAAGCTTGACATGTGAATTTACACCACTATCCTCAAACTGTGTAAACCACTCACGATGTGGTGTCATACGTTGTGTTGCCCCAGAATCAATGTACCAACAGTCTTCAAAAGATGTTGAAGCTGAGAATAACTCATAGCATCCCACAGCTTCACTTTTGTCTTCGTCTTCAATGAAGTTGCCTGACTGCTTCTTCTTGTCCTGGATTGCCTTCTTTTTCCTGCACTCAAACGCAAAATGACCATATTTGCCACAAAAGTTACAATTACCATTTCTCTTTGGATTCGACTTTGAGCTGTCTCCTTTTCCGAATTGTCCTTTCTTTCCTGCTTCTGATCCCTTTTACCTCCTTTCTTCTTGTCCTTCTTACCTTGATTCTTGGTAAAGAAACCCAGCTCCTTGAAATCTTCCCTAGACATCAAGTTTTGTCTTTGTAACTCTTCTTGAAGTAGCAAACCATTCAAGTCGTCGAATGTCGGTGATCTCTCCCTCAAACTCAGTGTCATAACAAAGTTTTGATATTGAAATGGTAAGCTATTCAAAACAATTTGTACAAGAGTATTGTCAAGTACAATTTCCCCTATAGAAGACAGCTGATCTCTTAGATCCTTCACCCTGGTAATAAAATTTGTAATGGATTTTTCTGATTCCATTTTTTTTCATAGGATTTCTACTAGGAATATGATTGCGTGCAACAATCTATTTATTGTTGCCTTCCCTAGGTAGCACCTGTCCAGATACTGCCGCCCCTAATTGTTGCCTGTTTGAATAACACCTACCTGGATCCTGTCTATCTGGTTGCAGCCTGTTCCAGATATCACCTGCCTCAGATTTGCCTGTCTGATTGCTGCCAGTCCCCAGATAGAACCTGTCTGACCTGAATCTAATCTGACCTCACTCAGATAACACCAGTTTGATCTCTGCACGTACAAATAGAACCTGTCTGGTTCTGATCTGACCTTTGCATATGTTGCTGTCCCCAGATAGAACCTGCACTGGTTGTTGCCGTCCTCAGCTGTTGCCTTCACCAGCTGCTGCTGTTCTCAGATGATGCTGATCTCAGTTGTTGCCTCCTTTGCTGCAGATATGACCTGCACCAGTTGCTGCCTCCACCAGAACTGCCTGCGCAGATCTGCCTGTCCTCAGAAGTCACCTGTAGCAAATCTCCCGCCCTCAGGTAAAGCCTGTCCTGGAAACTGCCTGCAACAGATCTGCCTTCTTAGATACTGCCGCCCTCAGGTAAAGCCTGCACCAGATGTGACTTGCACCAACACCTCCTTCCGTAGATCCCGATCTTAGGAACCCTGCGCTGATACCATGATAGAATTCACAAATCGGAGTAGACTAATCTTATTAGTACTCACGCAAAACATCAATCACAATCTGAAGAAGAGAGACTGCAAGAAGCTATGCTTCATAAACTGAAAACTGAGATAACCATGGAGGTGGCCCGCCCATGTGCTCTTATAGAGACTGCCCATACTCAAAAGCAAAAGCAATCCTTCTACAATAGCAATTGGAATGCTAATTATGAAGTCTTAACAATAGAAATCTGTGCTATCTTAGTTATAATAGATTTCTATACTATTCTAGCAAAATTGGTACTAACTTAGGTACCTATACTAAAAGTAGATAGTACCTATAATAAAAATAGAAATAGGCCTTCTAGCAAGTAGGCTGGCTTCTACAATTAATTAATTAACCATTAATTCCTAACAATTTACACCTATGCATATGACAAGAACTGGAAGTCAAAATCTTGCTGCTATAGGATCTCCGGAACAGAGTAAGGGCAGGCAGGGTTACGACAATAAAAAAGTTTCATGTGACAAGTTGAGTGGCAGTTCTCATTGCTATTATTCCTGTAAAAGTATTGTATTTCATTTCTGAAGCCAAGAGGAAAAACAGGTAATTATTCCAATCTATCATCAGAATAGGAGTCTCAAAAGGGTATTAAATGACACAATAGAGGAAAGCTGAGTGATACGAGAGACCCTTGAAATAATTGAATAAGCTTAGTGTTTGAAAGTTGACAATGACAAGGAAACAACCTGAAAGATGTGGAGCAGGATTTGCTTCTTATAATTGAGATAGAATCACTTTATGATAAGTCTAGAGACAACTTTGAGGTTTTACTTTTGCATTTAGAACACATGGTTTTTAGGCTTTGAAGAGGTAGGGGGGTGTTGCAGGGGTGTTTAGGTCTTAGAAGTGTAATGTCCTTTTGTTTGACCATGGCATTTATAGAGTCATGTACAAAACAAAATCGTCATCATATTTGTTTGTTACAATTCACATCAGTCCCCTTAAGTATGTCTAGGGGCCCTACCATAATCTCGAGCTACTTAGGCCCTTCTTTGTTAGATTATCCAATAATGTGATCCGGTGGTCCCTCATAAGTACCACTGACCTTGAAAAGCTTGAAATACGGACCTAGCTCACTACTCGAGGTACTGAAATATATATACTGCTGAGTCTGGGGAGAGCCTACTTTTGAGCTTCTTCTTGACGTGCTTGCCATGTTCTTGTGAGCATCCATGACAAATTCCAATTTCCAACAAGGTATAAGAGCACGTTTCGATTTCCAGCACTCCTTAAAAAGTGTCAGTCCGATCCCAGATCATCAATCCCTGAGCTTTGTGAAGGATTTCCTTGTTGCAATGTTACTTTAAAAATGTCAGGAAAATGCAGCCATATTGTTATAAAGAGATTATTTGATTCTTATTTCTGCTGCCCATTCAGTTGAGAAATGCTTTGTTGTATGCAGGTTTGGGACATGGCCAAAATGGGAGAGCACTACATCTCATCAGAAGGTTAGATCTTCTGGCTTCACCCTTTTTTGTGTCTTTTGCAGAAGGCTGTCTCTTCTTTTGGCCTTGTATTTGCTTGTGACAGGGAATGTGTCTATAAGATTAATCTCTTTTCAGAAATATTAACAGGTTCAATTGATGCAAAGATAGTGATCTGTCAAAGTTCTTCTACTGGTTTATCAGTTACTATGTTGTAAGATCAATTTGTGAAGTGATAGCGTTTGCTCCCTGAAATTGATTTTAGTGTCTGATGCCGGTAGACTCAGGCAAATGTTCAACCTATTCTTGTAGATTATACTCACAAGATCTTAAAAGCAGGAACTGGAGGCGAAAGTGGTGGAAAAAATCAGCCTCAGGGGCAAGGTGTTGCTATTGACACTAAGAATACACAGTACAGTCATCTCATTGGGCATGCTGGCCCAGTATATGCAGCTAACTTTAGTCCTGATGGTGACTTCATCCTCTCTGCATCAGCAGATTGCACAGGTCGGCCCGATTTCTTTCTCCAACTGTGTTTAGTTGGAATTTGTTGACCACATTGGTAGATGCCCAGATCACCTTGATTAGAGTAAATGCAGTAGTCCTAGTGCAAGTGGACAAAGTGCTTGAAATTTCATGAGTACAATTGAGCTGTTGCATTGTGCATTTGATCTCTCATGTACTTTGTTTCATTCAACTTCGATGTCCAGTTAAAGTTGGTGTAAGTATCTTTTTGATAACGAGCTTGACTCTAGAATTGGTTGCATCTTTCAGTTCGATTATGGAGTAACAAGCTTAATGCGAACCTTGTCTGTTACAAAGGCCATAATTATCCAGTGTGGGATGTACAGGTGAGTCTTCCTTATCTTGCGGGCTTCATTCAGTAGTTGCAGTTCTTGATGCTTGTCTACTTCCATGTGGGAGAAGGTTAATCTACGTATTACTCTCTTTCTAGGTAATGTGAAATGAAATAACATTTAAGATAGTAATGGCATTTTTTTAAAAATTCTAAGAGCTAGTCTCATGCAACTTATCTGAGCACATCTGCAATGCATATGTGATGAATTCTGGAGGGAAATCTATTTAGAGTTTTTGAAATTCAAATATGGGTCTTAAAGACCTTATGCTAGGTACACATTACCGCTCACCCTAATCTGGGGCGAATGAACCTCTTTCCTTATTGCTAGGAACATATGAATTATATGTTGAAACTGCCTTTACTCGTAGGTTTATGAAAACTTCTGCAACATACGAAATGTGGACCATGCTTTGATCCACTTAAATAGTTGAGAATCACCTACTAAACTAGCAAGACAAAAGAAGGCTGGGCCTCAGATGATTTATTTATACTATCTTGCTTGTAATTATCAAGCAATTACTTGACTTCTTACAGAGCATCAGCCACAAAATTGCTTGGTTTGATCAAGGTTAGATATTCATTATGCAGTATGAATGGGAATTGAGGGATCAAAACAAATTTCGGATTTCAAATACCTCTTTGTCTAAAGCAACCTTGGATATGATGAGAATGAGTCATGTGGCATAGTAAGCACCTCCTTTACAATTGTATTTTCAGGGAGAAAGTTATGAGCAAATCATTATTTAAGCATCACAAAGGACAACCCATTGTTGATCAATCTCGTACAATGACCTGAACACAATCACATCAGCTGAACATGAAACATATAGTAGACACATCCTTGAAACAAAGGGTCTCCTACAAACAACAGTGAACTCTTAATGGACACCAGAAGAGTGAAAAAAGATCTATGCCATTCACTACAAGGGACCACATGATCGACCATCATGCAAGAGGTATAGCTACCTCTGTCAGCACAAGCCTACACAGTACTCTGTCTTATATGCTGTGATCGGTTTCCCCCCGGATGAACTTCAACAGCCTAATAATTACTTATGCAAAACTGTTTCATTCACTGCAGGCCGTCCGTTCGTTCCTCGTCCTGTCTGCTCCCACAACTTCCTGGCGAGGTCGTCGGTTGGCCGAAACGGACGGCACCTAAAACGAAGCCTGTTTGGAGAAACTGGGCCGTCGGACAGAGACCTGCTAAACTAGTCCATTTCACGTGACCTAATTGCGTTTCTGTCCCGTCGAACGGCCATTTTGACCGACGACACCCGAATCGAGTCAGGCTCGGTTACTTGAGATCGTATCGGGATCACGAATCGTTGGATTGTATTCCCGGACCATTCTGTCAATTCTGAATGTTTTCAGGTCCCATCCCGGCAAAGTGTCTCCGAAGCCTGTTTGACGACGAACTTCGGAAGGACGTATTGGGCCTGCCGTCCGTCCGGTCCTCATCCCGTCTGCTCCCACAGGTTCCTATCGAGGTTGTCCGCTGGCCGAAACGGACGACACTTGAAACGGATCCCGTTTGGAGAAACGGGACCGTCAGACAAATAGCTGCAAAATTAGTCCATTTCGACTGACCTAATTGCGTTTCTAACCCGTCGAACGGCCATTTTGACCGGACGATGCCCGAATCGAGCCAGGCTCGGTCCCTTGGGTACGTACCCGCTTCACGAACCAGTGGACTGTATTCCTGGACCAATAATACATTCTACGCAGGTTTAAGTGTATGCTACACAAGTGCAGCTTTGATGTTGAATCTGCACATACCTGTGGTGCAATGTCTACGACACAATGAGGACGTACGTGGGTGGGGTTGATGATGTTTATGGATGTGGTTATGATGATTATGCTTGTGGCTTGTTTTGATGGTTATGGCTGTGGGGTTGTGGGTTTAGGATGATTTGTTAGGGTTTAGGGTGTTATGTTATTTGGGGTGTCGGGTTTAGCATGTTATGTTAAATGGTTGAACATGATGCATATGTTATGAATGAGATGCAGATGTGCTGGTCTCTCTTGTTCAGCTTGAGCGGTTCTGCTTCAGGAAGCTCATCAGAGATGCTCGTAGTAAGTGTAGACTTTTTGATACTATTGTCACCCCCACTGCCATGTATGCAGCAGAGACATGGTGTACTGGTCTCTCGTCATCACACTGGGCCAGCATTTCACGATTACAGACCACTATGTTAGCTCGTATGATTTGGGCGAAGCCCTCGGTTCCGCACGAGATCCTTCTTGCAGAGTTTGCCGTTCCACCCATTCAGATAGATGCCGCTTTACATCTTATCACATATATTCAGAGAGTCCAGGCTCTGCCCGATGCAGATATTGGGATATACACAGATAGCACTTGTTTCCTCACACTCACGTCATGACCAGGGCTATCGACTGTCGTGGTTCTCCTAGGCATCCCACTTCCTCCTTGAGTCATTTGGTATCCACATTACAGAGCTCCCCTCAGGTACTCATCAGTATATCAGGCGCGTCTTATATCGGGCATACCTCGATCATACTTGGAGGCGACAGCGAAGGGTTAAACCCGACTATTATTGGACTCACTTTATTGAGCTTGACATTGCAGGGTTCCCAGTTTTGCCACACTATTTGGACTCAGGGTTATCACACTGCTTCAGATTTACATTGGGCCAGCTTCGCGTATCATCACATCAGTTGGCTATTGAGACTGGGAGATTCCAGGGTATCCCGAGAGCGGAGTGGATTTGTCAGTTATGCTCCTTGGATGAGGTGGAATCAGAGGAGCACTTTATCTTTAGGTGCCCAGTATATTACAAGATCAGAGGGAGATACCACTGTTTGTTCCGTGACACACCCGTCACCCTACGATCCCTCCTAGCCTATGAGGACTCCAGATGCGCCGCATTCATGATACGGGAGATGTTTATACTACGACAGGGGCTGTGTCAGACAGCCCAGCAGAGTCATGTTTCTCAGCCTCAGATCACTTCTTTCTTCTCCAGGAGGAGAGGACGAGACCTAGTATTTGATGATGATGATGATGGTGATGATGACTTACCTGCCCATAGAGATCGGAGATAGTGCCCCACACATACCCATGTTGCAGCACGAGCTACTTGACTTACCACGAGGAGACCTCTTCACCCTCCTAGACGACGTCAGCGACCACCAGTGGCCCTCCATGCGGCCCGCATTACATCCTTTTACAGCATCAGCAGGACATGATTGGATGATAGTGTCGTACCCCACTCATGACTTTTAGCAATATACATGCTCCCACATGTTTCATATATCATCACATCTATTTCAGTTCATAGCTTTAGATTTGTTATTTATGTTACCGTTTTGGAGACGTTTCATACGCTCCCATTGTTACCACATACTTGACATGTACATTTACTAGTCTTATATGCCTTTTGGCATGGAAAAGACATTAATAAAGATTTCTTTCTTTCTTTCTTTCTGTCCCTCTCCCTCTCCCTCTCCCTCTCCCTCTCCCTCTCCCTCTCCCTCTCCCTCTCCCTCTCCCTCTCCCTCTCCCTCTCCCTCTCCCTCTCCCTCTCCCTCTCCCTCTCTCTCTCTCTCTCTCTCTCTCTCTCTCTCTCTCTCTCTCTCTCTCTCTCTCTCTCTCTCATCTTGCACGGTGCAAACCATTTCTGACTAACCATTCAAATTTCACAGAGTTAACCATTTGTAAGCAACCACGATAAATTAGCCATGACACAAATATACTGTAAAAAAATGTATACATCTCATCTGATGCCACTGTACATGATGCTAAAGTGTGTATTAGTATCTACAAGTCTGTGCTAAAAAAATCATCCCTCTGCGTGCCAGGTGCATCTGCGGGGGTGTCAAATACAAAGTTTGGCTGGGAGTCTGGAGGCATCTGGGACTCCTCTAAGTCTAGGCCAACGCCTGCCAAGAGACGACTAGAAAAAATCATCAGTGCGTCCCCTCTTGGCTGGCCTGCCTTTGGGTCTGTCGGAAGGAACCCTCTGTGGTACACTCCTGCCTGGGGGTCTCCCTCTGCCATGGGGGGGTCTCTGGGAAGAACTGCCTGCCTGTGATGCTCTGAGTCGTCTCTGCTCTATCTGTCTCTGGGCAGCAGCCTCTGTCTCCCTCGCAAACTCTGACCAGCCATCATCGGAAAGGGGGCGTGATGTGGGGGTACTGGGTGGGGCACGTGGACCATCCCCTGCTAGGTCAACCGTCTCGTCTGAATCATATGTGGGCTCATCATCAGAGGAGGGCAATGGAACGTCAGCAGGGAGGGTGGTGGTCTCATCGGCATCGGCATCATCCTCGGGCTCACCCCGCAGAGCACGCCGAGCGACATCGTCTGGATCAACCTCTGGCTCTGGCTCTTGATCTGCCGCTGCAACCAGGCACTCATCGGGATTGACCTGCACAAGTCAATCATTCGTGAGAATAGCCGAAGCAACCGTGAGGGCACTAAACTGAATGTCTTAAACCAATATGAAAGCAAAACGACAGAGCAACAAAATATACCTGCAGTAGTAGGGCGCGTGCGCCTCCTGCCCTCATGCTCTTCGTGATGCGTCGAACCAGGCTGGTGTTGGTGTTGCAGTACACCAGGTCATTGCATCGCTCCGTCATCAGACGGTTCCGCCTGTTCGTGTGAACAAGGCTGAACACTGACCAGTTCCACTCGCACACGCAAGCAGAACAGTCCTGCATTAATTGGCAACAACTCGAGTGAGTATCGACCTTGTAGAGAAAATGCGAAAACTGCTTGGATGAATGAGATTAGACAACATACTTGTGAAAGGACTAAGAGCGCGAGCGTCCTCAGGTCTGGCTACCCGGCACCGTAGCTCTCCCACCATGATACAGGCAAGAGCCTGTTCTCTCGAACATGTGCAAGGTCCTCACCGAACAGCCCCAGAGAGTGCCTGCAGTTGAGCAACGATATGCTTGAGTACACTTGAGCCCGCGTAGGGAAATTGAACGAACGACAGCGTACGATAGATCGAGTTTACCTGTAACCGAGCCTCTGCACCTCGAGCCTGCTGCGGAACCCAGTGTCGCTGCTGAGGAGGCGGATGTATGCGAACCAGTCCGCACGCAGCTGTGCATTGTCGTATTGCCTCTCGCTTTGAAACCTGCATTGACAAACGGAATGAGAGGCACACATGAAACGAACAAAAAATAAAGAAGCATCTTGAACGAGCCAAAAAAATCGTAGCAGCTTACCTGCTGAATGTGCGGAAAAGGGCCGTCATGCGGCGCTTGCATGTGACGAAGTCCACAACCGCAAGTGCCCTCGTGAGAATGTCACTGACCCAAGGCAGGCGCCCGATGGAATGCAGGAGGAGGTTCAGTGAGTGTGCGGCACATGGAGTCCAGACAATGGAGGGGTAGTCTGCCATAAGAAGCTCCCCCATACTGCGGCAGTTGGACGCATTGTCCGTCACAACCTTTCGCGATACGTTCACACGATCAGTTCACAGCTTGGAAACACATTGCAATCAATTGAAAACTACGCAGAACTATACATTAAGCAGTAAATGACCAAGCAACCAATGAAAGAAGATTATACCTGGACAACGCGCTGTGGCCCGACCTCCTCTATCGCTGCACGAATGATGCCGTAAATGTACTCGGCCGAGTGCACTCTCCCTGCCTCGGTGGCGTCGATGTTGCGCAGGAACATGGAACCGTAACAACAATCACGTTGATGAGTGGACGTCTGCGACGATCAGTCCACCCATCAGCCATGATGGAACAGCTGTATCTATCCCAAGCCTCGTGCAGTGCGGCCAGTCTCTCTCTGACTGATGCAACCCGGTCCTAGAGCAAAGGGCCTCGTAGTGCGTCGGTTGTGGGTGGTGTGTAGCCGGGCCCGCAGACTGCAACTTTCGAGATAGCCTCTCAAAAGATGCGGGATGATGCCATGATAAAGGGGAGGTTCAGGTCATAGAACATCTGTGCTATGGTCCTGGTGGCCTCTCTGTGCTGCCCCTCTCTGAAAGATCCCGGCATGGACATCTGTCTGCTGCCTCGGGATGTGGATGGCTGGGAGGATGTGGATGGACGATGCGGATCTGGAGGTGGTGGCATAGGTGCAGGTGCGGAAGCGGAAGATGTGGACGGGCCGTGCAGATTTGACGGTGATGGCAGAGGCGTAGGTGCAGCAGTGGAGGCTGTGGATCCATGGGGAGTACTGGCGGAGGGGGTACGGGTGGCTGTGGCTGTGGCGGAGGCGGAGGCGGAGGCGGAGGTGGTGGCGGGTGCGGATGCAGCGGCGGTGGCGGGTGCAGATACGACGGTGGGGGCGGTGGCGCTGGGTGTACCAGTGGCAGGGGCGGTGACAGTGGGTGTACCAGTAGAAATAGAGTCCGTGGCATCTGTGGACGGCTCGCCGGGCTCAGCAGCTAGCTCAAAATATGTCTCGATAATGCGAGCCCTCTCCGTAGCGGGGATGACCATACAAATGCCGATCCCGTAGCGTCCCCCCGTGGGTCGGACTCGCAACCCCCCCAGATGTGCTCGAACTCGAGAGGCGTTCCCTGTGAACTGCCTTCGACAAAAGGGCAGCGCCACTTTTTGTCGGGCATCACCTCCACCTCATCCCAAATGGGACGAGCAGCCATCTCTCTCTCTCTCTCTCTCTCTCACGCGCACACACACAGAAGCACGCAAATCCAATCTCTCCCTACCCTAAACCCTAAACCCTAAACCCCAAACCCAAGAACCCTTAAACCTAAATCCTAAACTCACACACACAAATCCTCTCCGTCCCTCACACTCTCTCTCTCTCTCTCTCTCTCTCTCTCTCTCTCTCTCTCTCTCTCTCACACACACACACACACACACACACACACACACACACACAGATCGCCAGACACACACAACTGTATGCACACAAATCAACAATATCTTTTCACACACACACACACACACACAACTCATCACACACACCCACACAAACACCATATCTCTCTCTTTCTCTCTCTCTCTCTATGCCTCTCCCACTCACTCTCTCTCTCCCTCTTTTGCCTTCTTTCGTTGCAGTCGGGTTCTGCGCCCTGTCCGCAGGGCCCGCTTCCTTTTGTTTTTTTTTTTTTAAAAAAAAAAACGCGTTCGAGGCCTGGACGCGTTCTGGGCCTCGGACACGTCCGCGTCCGGACGCTGGACGCGTCCAGCCCAAAAAAAAAAGGACGCCTCCGATCCCGCGTCAGGGGGTCGGACACATCCGGGTCCGGGTGTCGGACGCGGATGCGGGCACTTCGGCCCGGACCCTCATGTCGGATATTATATATATATATGGACTGAGCGAGGGTCCGGGCCGAGCGCGGCCATTTTGCGTCCGCGCCCGCCCGGGCGCGTCTATGTCTGACCACCAAGCGCGGGGTCTGGAGCGCCCATTTTAAATTTTTTTTTTTTTTGGGCTGGACGCGTCCAGCGTTAGGGACCCGGACGCATTTAAAAAAAAAAAAACAGAAAACATGCCACGCCGCGCTACCCCGCGAGAGAGAGAGAGAGAGAGAGAGAGAGAGAGAGAGAGAGAGAGAGAGAGAGAGAGAGAGAGAGAGAGAGAGAGAGAGAGAGAGAGAGAGAGATAGAGAGAGAGAGAGAGAGAGAGAGAGAGAGAGAGAGAGAGAGAGAGAGAGAGAGAGAGAGAGAGAGAGAGTTACGACTCAATCTGGTTTTGACATGAACTCGGCACGACCGGTCACTCAGAGGGCCTGAGGCCAAGTTGGCAAGGGTCAGTGACCGAGAAGGGCATCGCTTCCAAGTGGGAAGTGATGTGTCACAAAATCCCGTGATCCGGTGAGACCGTCTGACAAGCTGTCAGAGATGCGGTCGCGTAACCGTCGGGGCCCTAGCTGTTAGTGCTAGCCAGCAAGTAGTTGAGGTGACCAGTTGGTGTCATCGGTAATGACGGGGCATGGAGGTGGTATCCTGTGAGTCACTCACTATTCATAGGTCGCATGCAGTGTGTATGCCAGGCGGCCTGATCAACCACGTGGGGGGGGGGTTCCTCGTGTATGTTGACAAGAATAGCAAGGAGTGGACTAAAGAGGGGGGGTACCTATGGTTGGTAGGAGGATTCCACACACCGGCCTTCAGGATTGCTCACAATTGGTATCAGAGCCTTTTCTAGCTCGTTCTAGAGAGAGAACAGCCTGTTCTAGAGAGAGAAAGTGAGAAAAAGCTTAGAGTTTTGGTTGCTGAGAGAGAGAGAGAGAGAGAGGGAGAGGGAGAGGGAGAGGGAGAGGGAGAGGGAGAGGGAGAGGGAGAGGGAGAGGGAGAGGGAGAGAGAGAGAGAGAGAGCGAGAGGGAGAGGGAGAGGGAGAGGGAGAGGGAGAGGGAGAGAGAGGCTTTATTAATGTCTTTTCTATGCCTGAGATGTCTTTTCCATGCCCTCAGGCATATAAGACTGCACAATACATCAAAAAAGATGGAAACCAGACGGATCAATTCCGTCAACTAACATCCACCAGCGCCCAGCCTGTCGCGTCATCGTCCATTCCCGTCACGGTTGGTGCATCGTGCTGGAGGTCCACCACCCGTCGCCCACCAGGGAGAGCCCTCGTGCAGCAGACCATTCGCGGCGCGCATCAGCCGCACATGGACAGAGAGGCCACACAGGCCGTGGCCAGTCTGGTTTACGAGCTGAACCTGCCCTTTGCCATCACCGACTCTGAGCCCTTCAGAAGGGCCTTCCGCCTTGCACAGTTTGTCAGCCCTAGCTGGTTTTGGTCTTTGTAGGATGCTAGCTATCTGAGAGAAGTGGCTTGATAGTTGGAATTTCTTCCACAAGCCCATACATGCAGTTGCTCATTTGCTTCACCCTATGCAGGCTACTGGAGCCATATGCACAGACAACGAGCTTGTGAATAGGTGGAGGACACACAGCCATCTAGTTATTTGCTGCACCATAAACTACCGAAAACTACATAGCAACAGTCCGCCACATACGGCTGGACCTCATCTATTCTAAACATCCCTCACTGATCCTCCACTGACTCCTCGCCCTCGTCTGGTGCATTGTTTTGTCGCTCTTGCTCTGCCTCCCGGTTAGCCCGAGCTGCCTCCTGGTTAGCCTGACGTCTGGTCGCCCTTTCCCTGACCATGATGAGCTGCCGTCGTGTGAAATTCATTCCGATCTGCTCATCCAGATCCAGCTCGACAGCGGGGACAGGATCTACAGCGGGGGCGGGTGGCTCCGGTTCCGGATTTCTCTGTCGAGTTTGTCGCAGCATCTCTCGGATATCTGCCTCTTGCTTCCGATGCCTCTCGTTGTGCCTTCGGATATCTTCCTCAAGCTTCCTCCTGGCTTCGCCCTCGGGCTTCGGTGGTATGCGCTTTGCCATCTCGATCGACCTTCTCTCACAGCACCCTGGTCCTTGAACACCCTCTCATAGCACCCTGGCTCTCAAACAGCCTCTCACAGCCTGTCACCGGCTCTCGCTTGCTCTCTCACTGTCTATCACTAGCCCTCTCACAGCCTCTGAAAATGCCGACCACAATGGCATTGTGAGTGCCTATTTATCCCCACAGCCTGATCGGCCATGTGGATCCCCATCATCCCTCCATGTGCCTCTATACCTGCCCCCATGTGATGCTCCCCCCCTGTGTTGGTCTCCCATTGGGCCCATGGTCTGCTCACCCACAATGCCCATGTGCCTCTGTACTTGCCCCCATGTGATGCTACCCCTCTGTGTTGGTCTCCCATTGGCCCCTCGGTCTGCTCACTCGCAGTGCCCATGTGCCACTGCAACAGTCCCCTGCATCATGTACTGTACCCTCTTTTTTTACACCCAGAACCCCCTTTTTTTACTTTATTTTGTCCTTTTTTGGTAGTTAATATGCAAAAAAAAATTACTAAAAATATATTAAAAAATAAAAAAATATTAAAAATGGTACCGCCCTGGTACCGCGGATCCCAGGGCGGTACCGTATCGGCGGTACCACTGATATGGTACCGGCGGTACCATACCAGCGGTACTAGAGGGTACTATGATATATATATATATATGTATATATATATCATAGGTCCCGCGGTACTGGGTACCGCGGATCCCGGTACCGCGGGACCATACTGGTACCGCGGTACCATGATGGTACCGCGGTACCACAATATAATAATATATTTATTATTTAATATTTTTTTTAATTTTTTTTTACCTAAACCTACCCGCCCCCCTTGCATTTCCTCTGAAATTTTTTTGAGCCCTCTCCGCCCTGCCATCGCTGCTGGTTTTTCTTGCCTGCCTTTGATTCCTTGCGTCGCCCATCGCCCACGCAACGCCCTGCCTTGCATATGATTTCCTTTGCCCTGCACTCGCCCATTTTCAGCGTCTCTCCAACAGTGAACCCTGCTGTTTTTTTTCCAGCAATCCATCCCTCATTTCATCTGCAATGGTGCAATCCGACCTTTCCGGTCTGTGGGACGAGGTAGACATTGTCAGGCGGGTTGCCGACAAGGCCAACAAGACCGGTCAGAAGATCGTGCGCTGCCGATACTGTCTCGTCGAGTTTGCTGCATCCCTCACTCGCCTTAAAGGCCATCTGCTCGGTGCACGCGCCAAAAATGGTGCCACCTTGAATGCTGCCCCTTGTGGCAGCATGACCGTCCCCGACAGGCAGCGACTACTGGACACCTACGGGCCGCGGCTCGTGGCAGGGGAGAACACCATTTCGGAGGGCGTTCTCCGATTTTGCACCGCTCCTTATGTGACTAACCCAGAGTTGCTGCCTGCTTGGCTGGCACGCACGAGGAGAGGGAGTGCATCCTCCTCTGGTCCCTTTGCCCCTCAGACAGCTCTGCCTCATGCACCCCCATCTGCTCAGATTCCGGTGGATCCCGTCCCATCGCGTCCGACAGTTGCCACTGCGGTTCCACCACCACCCACTGTTGCTCGCACTCCACCAGTCTACGACTTTCTCATGGACTCTCCGCCACCCGAGCAGGCCCAGGATGGTACTGGGCGGGCCTTCGAGGATGTGGAAGAGATCCCTTCTTCCTTCCCTTCCCATCCGGATGACCTCCTCAGCCAGCAGTTTTCGTACCCCATGCCAGATGTTGCCCCTCCACCAGTGCACCCCACCTATGCTGCTGCACCCATCCCTGCCAGTGCATCCCACTCTCCCCATTCCACGTCTACAGCCGATGCATCCACCAGCGCCCAGCCTGTCGCGTCATCGTCCATTCCCGTCACGGTTGGTGCACCGTGCTGGAGGTCCACCACCCGTCGTCCACCAGGGAGAGCCCTCGTGCAGCAGACCATTTGCGGCGCGCATCAGCCGCACATGGACAGAGAGGCCACACAGGCCGTGGCCAGTCTGGTTTACGAGCTGAACCTGCCCTTTGCCATCACCGACTCTGAGCCCTTCAGAAGGGCCTTCCGCCTTGCACAGTCTGTCAGCCCTAGCTGGAGAGTCCCTAGTTCAGAGGTTGTCCGCACACACATGCTGAGGGATAGGGTCGAGTCCTTGTCTAGAGAGATGGAGCCTCTGCATCGGCACTGGGCCACTTACGGTTGCAGCATCATGTCCGATGGCTGGACTGATGTCAGGAGGAGGCCGATCCTCAACATACTGGTCTCCAGCTGCATGGGCACACAGTTTTTGAGGGCAGTGGATTGCAGCAGGGGGGGGAGAGTCATATCTGCAGAGTTCATGTTTGATGTCATCAGGTCTTCCATCCTAGCCATAGGCCCACAGCATGTCGTCACGGTGGTGACGGACAATGCCACGAACTGCATTCAGATGGGTGTACTGCTAGAGGCCGAGTTCCCTCATATTGTTCATACCCCCTGTGCAGCCCACGGCATAGACCTTTTGATGGGGGAGATTGGGGCACTTCCCTGGGTTAGAGCCATCGTCCGGGAGGCCCTCTTCCTGGTGACTTTTGTCACCAGAAAGAGGCGTGTTCTTGCCATGTTCTGGGTGTTTAGCCATCTGGACCTCCGTAAGCCAGCCCCCACGCGCTTTGCATTCGACTTGGTGGTCATCGACCGTTTGATCAGGTGCAGGGCCCAGCTTCTACAGATGGTTGCCAGTGATCTTTGGGGTGCCAGTACATTTCCGCACACTGAGGATGGGGAGCACTTTTCTTCCACGGTGAGGGGAGACCAGTTCTGGAGGGATGCACAGACATTGTCAGGACTGCTTCGACCACTCTACATTGTGCTCCGCATGGCTGACAACGAGGGGTCGACACTTGGACTGGTGTATGAGCTCATGGACCGGATTGGACAGTTCCTGCAGCTACCCATCTTGCAGCCAGAGAGGTAAGCGGTACAGTGGTGCAATTGACCTTTATCTTTTTAGTACTTGCTAGTTTGTTTTTCTGTCAATGTTAAGCTTTTTCGTAATGCCCTAAACCACATGCCCCTCACCTGCAGGATGACAGAGCTGAAGTTCATATGGGAGACGCGATGGAACTACTTCCACAGGAGTATCCACAGCGTTGCACACATGCTGCATCCCCTCTTCCTCTCTCCGACACAGATCGCAGACAGGGAGCTCGAGGCCGATTGGCTTCAGTACATTCACAGGGTGGGTCCACACATAGGTTTGGATCCTATCAGGCTCATGGAGGAGCTCGCTGCATTTCGTTTCGGCATGGGCACATTCGGCCACCCGGCTGCCCAGGATCCAGAGAGGAGGCAGCTACCCATTACCTGGTGGACCATGTTCGGTAGCACATACCCATCTATACAGCGTCTTGCACTGCGTGTCCTTTCTCAGGTATGCATCTCATTTTATCCTCCATTTTTTGTGTTTCGTTGAAGTTTCACCTTTGCCACAATGTGCTGAAGTATTTCAATGCACGCACCACAGGACTGTGCTGCCTCTGTGTGTGAGCGTAATTGGAGCACATGGGCACTGATTCACACGAGGAGAAGAAACCGGTTGTCAGTGAGTCAGTTGGAGCGGTTGGTGTTCTGTAGCACCAACGCACGTCTCGCCAGGAGGCTTCCGACCATTACGAGCGCATTGCAGGTGATAAGCTAATCTTTCATAGCATGTTGGTTGACTCCTGGTATGTTGGTTTCATTTCTTGAAAAAGTTGTCTCTCTGACATGCAAATTTTAAACCTTGCAGACGAAGATATCTGATTTGGAGCGCCAGGTTGACTTGCCTACGGACAGCACCCATCCCATGCCTGCAGATGACCTGGGCACACAGTTGATGGCAGAGAGAGAGAGGGAGCTTGCCGAGATGAGAGAGAGAGAGCTTGGGCTTGAGCACAGAGAGCCCCCATTGTATGAGGCAAATGAGCCAGTGTCAGAGGATGAGCATGATGAGGATGAGCCCATTCGGGTTGTGTTTGCCAGACCAGAGAGGGATGAGGCAGATTATACAGGTGCAGGGCACACGCCACGGGCAGGGGTCACAGGTGCATCACGTGGCAGAGGTGGGACACATGGCACAGGTTATACCGGCAGACAGGCAGGGCACACAGGGGGGGGCAGTGGCATACCTACCTATGTCGACATGATGGAGGAGGCTCTTGATAGAGGGCAGAGTGGTTTAGATGCTGGTCCCGCAGATGTTTGGATGCGTGCAGCACAGAGTCATGGCCGTTACTACGACAGCACACCAGAGGAGGCACCTGATGACTTTCATTGCACAGATTGGGAGGCCATGCAGGGTCTACAGGGTGCACATGATGAGGCACGGGATGAGGCTTGGGTTGATTCAGGGGTTGGTGCACAGGATGATTCAGAGGTCGGTGCACAGGATGATTTAGAGGCTGGTGCACAGGATGAGTCCCAGAGCCCAGAGCATTTGTATTCGGATGCCCAGTTGGCCGACTTGGTTGCCACATTGGATTCAGAGGCCCAGCAGATGCCGAGTGTCAGGGCGCCCCCATCATCTCTTGCCAGCATGCCACACACAGAGTCCCAGCCAGAGCAGCCGCATGAGGTGCCTACAGTTCCTCCAGCTCCTCAGAGGGTGTATGTGCGTCGCACAGCTCCTCCAGTGCCACCGATGCCATTTAGGCCTGCATCCCCTCCATCGCCGTCCACTTCTGCAGCACCAGGTCTCCATGGCAGGCCACCATCTGTGCCCAGGTTTTCTCTTGCAGCGCCCACATCCACAGTGGCTCCTCCAGTGGCAGCACCCACGTCACATCCTCCTCCTTTGGCAGCACCCAGGATGTACCAGTACCGGCCACCACAGCGCCCCTTTCAGTACATATCGCCACTGTACTCGCCTCCTGCACAGCCAGTTCCTCCACCTGCAGCAGCCCCACGGGCACAAACTCCACGAGCTCATCCTCCTCGCTCAGTTGCACAGGGAGTTCCCTCTTTTGCTTCCCTATCCCAGCCGGCCTCAGCTTTGGCCCAGCCTAGCCAGCCAGGTGATTTGCATGGGGGTGACGAGGCATTGACAGCTCCTCTTGTCCGCAAGAGACCAGGCAGGCCCAAGGGTGCACCGAACAAGAAAGGCAAGGCACAGAAACTGCCAGGGAGGAGAGGACGACCACGCAGGGCTCCAGGTACAGGTAGAGGTGCAGTATCACAGCCAGTTGGAGCAGGTGTTGTTGGTTTGGCCTGCTTGGGGGCTGATGCGGAGGCTGATTGGGAGGATGAGGATGACGAGTCTTTCCCCTCGGATACACAGCCCATGCCAGTTCCAGACAGGCAGAGATATCGGCTGCGAGAGTCAGCTCGGGGCCCTGAGTTGTCTCCAGAGCATTCGTCTGAGTCAGAGCCAGAGCATTGATTGTGGCTCTATTGTTTTAGTTTCAGTAGTTTGTCTCTAGCAGTCGGTCTACCATTGTACTCAGATGATTTTTCACATTATATACAGTGTTTGGCCTACATTATTTGCTGCACATTGTGCGTATGTCGCTCTGTACATGTGATGCTTTATTTTATGTTGAAGAATTCTATGTGTGTGTGTGAATCCTATTTTCATTTAATTTCGTTTGAAGTGAATGCTAGCTTCACATATATGCACCTACATCATGAGCACAGCAATCACCCCTACACCCCAAACGACATTGAATAAACACATGTAATACATCTGCATTTAAAAAAATTACAAACATTGCATCTTACATGACCAGGCTCGCGTTGCACAAAAAACAACTATGTATATATTCAACCGTTGTATCAGGATAACATCACATATACTGTCATTTTTTTAAGCAGCCATCTAGTTATTTGCTGCATCATAAACTGCCGAAAACTACATAGCAACAGTCCGCCACATACGGGTGGACCTCATCTATTCTAAACATCTCTCACTGATCCTCCACCGACTCCTCGCCCTCGTCTGGTGCATTGTTTTGTCGCTCTTGCTCTGCCTCCCGGTTAGCCCGAGCTGCCTCCTGGTTAGCCTGACGTCTGGCCGCCCTTTCCCTGACCATGATGAGCTGCCGTCGTGTGAAATTCATTCCGATCTGCTCATCCAGATCCAGCTCGACAGCGGGGACAGGATCCACAGCGGGGGCGGGTGGCTCCGGTTCCGGATTTCTCTGTCGAGTCTGTCGCAGCATCTCTCGGATATCTGCCTCTTGCTTCCGATGCCTCTCGTTGTGCCTTCGGATATCTTCCTCAAGCTTTCTCCTGGCTTCGCCCTCGGGCTTCGGTGGTATTCGCTCAGCCATCTCGATCGACCTTCTCCTCACAGCACCCTGATCCTTGAACACCCTCTCACAGCACCCTGGCTCTCAAACAGCCTCTCACAGCCTGTCACCGGCTCTCGCTTGCTCTCTCACTGTCTATCACTAGCCCTCTCACAGCCTCTGAAAATGCCGACCACAATGGCATTGTGAGTGCCTATTTATCCCCACAGCCTGATCGGCCATGTGGATCCCCATCATCCCTCCATGTGCCTCCGTACCTGCCCCCATGTGATGCTCCCCCCTGTGTTGGTCTCCCATTGGGCCCATGGTCTGCTCACCCACAATGCCCATGTGCCTCTGTACTTGCCCCCATGTGATGCTACCCCCCTGTGTTGGTCTCCCATTGGCCCCTCGGTCTGCTCACTCGCAGTGCCCATGTGCCACTGCAACAGTCCCCTGCATCATGTACTGTACCCTCTTTTTTTACACCCAGAACCCCCTTTTTTTACTTTATTTTGTCCTTTTTTGGTAGTTAATATGCAAAAAAAAATTACTAAAAATATATTAAAAAATAAAAAAATATTAAAAATGGTACCGCCCTGGTACCGCGGATCCCAGGGCGGTACCGTATCGGCGGTACCACTGATATGGTACCGGCGGTACCATACCAGCGGTACTAGAGGGTACTATGATATATATATATATGTATATATATATATATATCGTAGATGTTGGTGGAACGCATTCCGCCAGCTGGACGTTCCGGAACGTTGTGGTGATTTTTTTTTGGTTTTTTATATATTATATGTCATATAATATAGATACAATATGTATATATTTTATCTATATTATATATCTGTATATGTATCTATACAGTATCTAGATATTGTATAGATACACAATATTACTAAAACAGAGATGTCGGGAAAACAATATCTAGATATTGTATAGATACACAATATCTAGTATAATTAATATTAATTTTTTAAATCAGTTTTGCTAGGTTTAGGCTGTTATTATCCCATTAGATCGAAGTTTCAAAAAATTTGCGAACACATTCAAAAACCGATATTTTTTACAAGTTTAGGGTTTAGGAAAATTTGATATGTAGGCATGGAAAAAATGTCTGACCATTCTCTCATGTGGAGGTGGTGAAAAGTACTCTGGGAGTCCTAGACTTTAATGAAACAAAATCAAGTCTGAGCGTATGCATATCAATGTGTGCAATGTATCGAATTACGTTGCTTGACTGATGCTCTTGATATCTGTTCTACATATCCTATTCACAAAGCCAAGTTGATTCAAATGATCCCATTTGATCCAATGGTGTCATATATCTTTGATTCTTGGCCTTCTGTTATAGAGCACGGGAAACAGACCCCATTCGGAGAATCTTAGTCGTCTAACGGAAAGTTGCAAAACCAGTCCATTTCCCTTGCCCTAACTGCCTTCTATCTGGGACGAAGGGTCATTGTCATGCCCATGACTGGTCTCGGGTAGCGTGTCCATGCTAGAGACCGGTAGACCGACAACCCGTAAGTTAATTGTGACTATAAGGGATTTGGGGCCCTTATGTGTACATGGTCATAATTAATGGTTGTAGGCCTAAACACTTGATGGTGGATTTGTATGGGTCTATCAGTGAGTCATTGGGGAACTGGATGACGTGGCCCAGATAGGCTGCAGAGGTGTCCAATGAGGTGTCACAGTGCACTACTAGTGGTGCATGGGCCTTGGAGGGTATAAGTATACCTATTGGGCTCTCACTAGTGTATGCTTGATAGCATGACCGGTGGCAGGATGCTACTGGTATGATGCCTCATTCCTCTCTGTGTGATTGATCCATAGCTTGGGGGCTAGATCCATTCGATCTAGGTTTGGTTGGTTGGTTTGTCCACCATCAGGTTCCCTTGTGTTGCTTGTGATTGGCATGCTTAGAATAGGATCCTTGGATTGAGGACTTTGTATTGGTCTGATCCAAGGACTTTGTATTGGTATCAGACCAATACAAAGTCCTCAATCCAAGGATCCTATTCTAAGCATGCCAATCACAAGCAACACAAGGGAACCTGATGGTGGACAAACCAACCCAACCAAACCTAGATCGAACGATTCCTGGAAATAGAAAGGAAGCTTAAGGAGAGACTTTCCCAGTTTTAAGTTCTGAGGACAGAACTTGAATAAGGGGGGAAGAATGTCATGCCCATGACTGGTCTCGGGTAGTGTGTCCACGCTAGAGACCGGTGGACCGACAACCCGTAAGTTAATTGTGACTATAAGGGATTTGGGGCCCTTATGTGTACGTGGTCATAATTAATGGTTGTAGGCCTAAACACTTGATGGTGGATTTGTATGGGTCTATCAGTCATTGGGGAACTGGATGACGTGGCCCAGATAGGCTGTAGAGGTGTCCTGTGAGGTGTCACAGTGCACTACTAGTGGTGCATGGGCCTTGGAGGGTATAAGTATACCTATTGGGCTCTCACTAGTGTATGCTTGATAGCATGACCGGTGGCAGGATGTTGTTGGTATGATGCCTCATTCCTCTCTATGTGATTGATCCATAGCTTGGGGGCTAGATCCGTTCGATCTAGGTCTGGTTGGGTTGGTTTGTCCACCATCAAGTTCCCTTGTGTTGCTTGTGATTGGCATGCTTAGAATAGGATCCTTGGATTGAGGACTTTATAGTCATCTTGATCAAACGACATCGGCGGAACAGGATTTGTCATGTCCATATCGGTTTCCATATTTATTGGTAGTTCTTGACCATAAATCCTAAAATTTGTCTCTTGCCGCTTGCTGTTATCCAATAGGTTTGTTCCATTCTCTCCATGATGTCCTCTACTGAACAATATTGTTGCTGTAGCTAAGAGATTTTGGAATCGTATGTCTTTGGCGGGAGTTTACTATTATTGTCTATTGTGATTTCCTAGCTTAAACAAAGTAGCTTAATAGGTAGATGCAACGTGTTCTGGTTGTGCAAAAACTATATTGTAACATTGTTGGAGAAGGAAGAAGTTTAAAAGGTTATCTTAGGGTAGCATTGCTGCCAAAAAAGCTCAATGCAACACCATCGATGGTTTTTTGTGGTTTTTATGTATGTATGCGTTAGGGTGGGAAAAGAATCACAGTTTAAGGATGTAAAAAAAATCAAAACACATTGCAATCTACTGTGAACTATGAATGCATATTATATAAGACTAGTTACTATAGGGATTTTGGAACTCCAAAGAGAAAAACGTAACAAACTACCATGATCCATCCAATCACCTTCTTTTCTCATGAAACTTAGCATAGGGGATGCACACCACCCTTTTCATGCTTGATCCAGACCTGCCAAGTGGCATTACTTTGCCACCTAAGCCTCCTCATAGATGACCTGGACCACCTGCCAGCTGGCGGCCAGCGTACCACCCCCTCCTTCGCTGGTTTGACCCCCTCAACTGCTTGTCATGGTTTAAGTTTGATCAATTTCACTATGTATTTTAGCACCACGCAATATTAATTTGCGTTGTATTCTCTCAAAGTTTAAAATAGGCTTTCCAAGTTTGTAAAACATTATAAAAATTTATTGTAAAGGTTTTTTAACCTTGAGTAGGCCCAACAAGTTTGTACATGGGTCCTTAGGGGCAATTTCACATGCTGCCAACCATATGTTGGAACTATATGAATTTTTATGTTGTAGGAGGGCGCATTTTTCATAGATAGGAAACTTTGTGGATCAAGGCAAATCATGCCAAGTATCATTGCATGAAGAGAGAAAGTGCATGCTTAGCATGTGGGACACCTACTACACCTACTTTTGACACTTGGAAGCCATGTACATCACACAATTGTTTGCTCTATATCTATAAAAGAAGCCTCCTCCTCCTAGTGGGCGCAATTTTGGATGGAGAAACCTTTCTCTCATATTCTATTATGATTTGCTCTCTCTTGTGTGGTAGAACCTCTTGCTAATCAATGCTAGTATAATGCTATCCTAGATTGGTGTCTTCATGGATCTGATTTATTGCTTTATATTCTTGCTAATGTAGTGTTCTTTTTGCTGGGAATTCGTGGACAGCAAGCATTCGTGATCTAATCGACCCAATTGGAGGAGCAATTTCAAGGATTATTGATGTTAGAATGCTCCCTACAGCATATACTATCATTCTAGTTTATGTAGCAAGTTTCTGATATGAGATTCATGTAATTTTCTGATCGCATCCTCTTCATCTTGCTCGCTGCCCTCCATAGCCAGCAGATCCGATTACTTCAAAAATTTGATCTATTCATTGCATGTAAGCAAATTCACAATTTGATAGCAATTTACTTTTGGATGTGCAAGTACTAGTCCATGCATGTTGCATGCATGCCTCTAGAATTTTTCAGATTGCTTGCATGTTGCCATATTTACTTGCATGTTGATTGCATGTCACTGTATTTGCTTGCGTGTTGATTGCATGTTGCTGATTTTGATTTATTTTGAGTTGTAGAAGACCATCGAGGATTACTAGGTTGGTAAACCTTGATTTAACGATCTTAGCTTTCTATATTCTCAATTCGATAGCACTGCTGCGGACAGCTACCAAACCGCCGTTGTCCAGCGGAATTGTTTTTTTTCTGTTGTAAGGCCCCGCGGAACAGCAGTCCGTCGTCCAGACCCTCGCGGAAGTACTGTCTACTGCCTGTTGCCACCTGTCCGCTCCAGGACAATGCCACATGGCAGCACGCGGAGGGGTCAGAGCTTGATTATTTTTTTAACTCAAAAAACATCAAAACCGATGTTAGAAGGAATAAATTGTGAATAAAAACACATTTCCCGCCTAATTTATGAATTTCAAAAAAGATCAAAGCTTTACAAGAAAAACCCTTTCGGATCAACACACCTGCTTTCGGCATACAGTGGCTCTGACACCATATGTTAGACTCTTTCATAGCGCATACCTCCAGGTGCCGGTTAACCACCAAGAGACCGAATGATTCACTTCCACCCCACCGTAGGACCCAATCCAGGTCCACCCTCCGTGCCCTGGCCTGTGACTGTAACAAGCAAGATCCGACATCCATCCTAGACAGTGTCCCATACCATTGCCTAGGCTCTCAGCCATCTCCCGCCTCAAGCTAGCACTCATCCTGGCTGTGCACACCGCTCTCCATCCACCTCCTCCTAGGTAGATAGAATGGATGGCAAATGAGTCCTCCTCCCCTTGTATACCTCCACGATGGCAGACTCCAAGCCATGCGCACATCCTATATCACGACACGTGGCAACCATGCAGGTTCACGAGTCACCGGTCAAGTCAACAGGCCCAGTCATCGTCCAGTCTCAAGTTTAGGTTTGGGACCCAAGGGCGTTGGTTCCCTAACACCTCCCATAGCCGCATACGACCTTTTGCCTTTGCTGAACTAGGGCCACTACCTTCAATAGGCCCTCCCCGAATTGACTCGCCGGGTGGAAAAGCCCCTCGCTATTGCTGCGAATGGTGGCCGTGATGGACTACCTCTCTCTGTTTTTAGGTTCAATGAGAACTTAAAATCCTCCATTGGAGCGAATAACATAGTTGTAGTGGTAGGATGTTTTGTTATGAAGTTTGTATGGCCTTGTTATTGATGGACTAGCAATAGAACCTAGCTGCTGACCAATTCGTAGCTGGGTCTAGTTGTTGCTGCTCCATATGCGCGTAGTAGGTGCACTCGCTCAGGTTTCTAGAACCGCCATACACGAGGCAACGCCCATGGTCCACCCATTTGATCCTCATCGCCATGCTGCAAAGGGTAGCACCGCAAAACAAGCAATGCCATTTGCATGCACCTGAACTTGTAAAGATCCATCTCTACCCACACACCTCGTCCCGCCACAGGCATGTCTATAGAAACCCTTGAGATGCTATAAAAAAGGTCAAAAATTTAATGCAAAGTGGAAAAAAGGAGCTAAAACAACCCTAAAGCCACCTAAGATCTAAACCATAATGCCAATGGATGCCTAAGACCTACTCTAAATCACTAAACCCTAAATTGTGCACCTAAAAAAAACTATGCAAAAGGGTCTCATGACCCTAAACCACATGAATGCTCATGGTGACCACCAATGCAAAAATAACCTTGAGAATAACCTAGCAACCCTACAGCTACCCTAGCAACCCTATAGCTACTCATAGCAATAGGATTCACTCAAAATAATGCACTATAGCCTCCAAACAAATCAACGAAAAAAAGGGTGAAAAAAAGCTCCAAAAAGCTGTTTTGCTTGCAAATCTCCTCATATTCACTTTTGTCTTCTATGTCCACGCATCATGGCCTTCACATAGAGTGCTCACACAGCCTATCTGGCCTCCTATTGCTCTCTCCACAAGCTCCTCATCTCCTCTTAGAGTGTGCTGGAAATTAGGCTTTGCGGGCCTTAATAAAAATTTCAGGCTTTTTTTTAACAACGTTCCAGAACGTTGCATTCCAGAATGTTGAATTCCAGAACATGGTGTCCCAGAATGCCGTTCTACTGCAAACTGAGTGCTGAAGTAATGACCAAATGTCTAAAAAGTGGATTCAACTGATGATTTTATAACAATTGGGATTTTGTATGGAACTGGTAGTGAGTCATCCGGTAGTGGTAGACGTGGCCCAATTAAGCTATAGATGTGTCCCAGTGAGGTGTCCTAGTTCACTCCCAGTTAGGGAGAAGCTTGGGTGTGTATAAGTTCTTTTTTGTTCAGCTTTCTAGTGAAGATCCCTGTTGATCTCTTATATTAACCAATTTTTATGCTGATATAGTGATATTGACTATCATGCTTACTACTTAGCAAGCTCTGAATTTCGTTCATAACATGCTAAACCTCCCACCTTTTATTTTGTTGTTGTGCTGCTATTCTGACTTTGCAAAGTGAAATTTTTACAGTATAGTCCAGTTGGGCACTATTTTGCAAGTGCTTCACACGATCGAACAGCAAGAGTATGGTCCATGGACAGAATCCAACCATTGCGAATCATGGCAGGACATCTTTCAGATGTTGATGTAAGTTAATTTGATCAGCCTTTTGTCATCTTTGGTCGAAGCGCAAATTGATTGAGTTTATCATATACCATCATTTTCCAACTTAGAAAATAATCAGATTTTGTAGTTTTATCTACCTTATGGCTACATAAAAAAGCTTTTCATGTAAAGATTTGGCATTGTAGTACTTGAAAGGGATGAACATAGGGTGCAAGTTTTCCTAACAGGAATTTGTCAGTCTTGTGCCATTTTTAGAAACACTTCAAAGTCTATGTTTCATACATTGTATGGATTAATATTATTGCAGATTTATTTTCTATTCATTCTGTTTCATGTCTTTGTCAGCTTTCCAAGAAGAAAACTGTTTAATTTTGTGTGTTTTATATTCAAGAATGCCAATAGGCTTATTTTATAAAGCCAGAGGTACACCGTATTGGAATACCTTCTTGTGGAGTTGAAAGAGCAGAAGATATTGACCAATTGTCAACATATTCTTTTCTTGGTAGGCTTATAGGATGGGGGCGGAGTTACTGGACTACATGTTTAGAGTTTATAAAACAGAAGGATCTCAACCATGTTATTGTCTGCAATTAAGGACTTACTATTGAAGGCTCTTTTGAAGTTTGGATATGTTGGTTTCAATATAATCTGCTAGTTATGTGCTGCTCGAATAAAAAGCCGAGAAGAAGTTAATATGGAGACCACTGTGTTGCTACTTTTAAGGTTGAGTTTGGGTTCAATTGAACATGCCTTAAACATCTTGTTGACTCTTGGAATTGCTATTCTCATGAATATGGGGCAATGTTTGCATCACATCAAGATACTGCTCCAGGGCAGAAAAGTTAGGGCCATGAAAGAAGCATAGAGATCATGTGTTACTAGATCTGTTGGAAAGTTTTTGAGTAGCTGAGTACATGGTTAGGGTCTACGGACTCTTAAATCAATAAGTTTGAGAAATTTTTAATGAAGGCTTTGCACAAAGCAATTCCTTGCTAGCTGCTCCTATCATCTTATGATGGGTATGGATCAAGTTGCTACTTCTACTCATGAGCTAAGTAATACGAGCACATTGTGGTGTAGATGAGTGATTGGAAATTATTATGCGATTTGGAAACCTCTACATGCAAAGAATGCGAGGCTTCTTGAGGACTAGAGGCACATGAGAAATTACTTGCTCATAAAAGTATGTGAGTGCCAGTATTTACCAAAGCAATGGACTCTTGAATTTCCCATTAGATGGTATTGGATCCCACTCGTTTGGCCTAAGTGGAATAAACTAGCATGAAATTTTGCAACATCAACACAATTAGTGACATCTAGTGACTCATCAATATGTGGACATGTGGTTATGATTCATCATTGGTCTCAATCATATGAAGGATTGCAATTGTAGTAGAAACCTATTAACAATATCTAGCTTGATGTGAGATCCTTGTCCTCCAAGGTCATGAGCTCCCACTAGTTTGTGATGAAAACGAAACTCCTTGGCATTGTAGACCTTTATATTCAGGTCATCTACTTTCCATTCTGGTCCATAGCTTTTAGGACTATCAATGGGTGCCCCCTAACTGGCTCTTTGTGTCTTTGATTGAACCAATTGGGTGTTGCGACTATTACTGGTTACACTCCTTTGTCCTTGTTGGGATAATGGCCAAGCTTATGCCTCACACAATAACATATATAAATGCTTAATGTATGTAGTTGCACAAATTGGCAAGAAGGGTGTGGACCGTGGGTGGCGTGGGTGGGTGAGTGAGTGTGAGGAAGTTAGAGTAGAGACTTGAGTGAGTGCGAGGAAGTTAGAGTTGAGACTTGAGTGAGTGTGAGGAAGTTAGAGTTGAGACTTGAGTGAGTGTGTGAGCGTCAAGGTTGCATCGAACCGCGAACCGCGGTTCGAACCACCAAATCGAGAGAGAGAGAAAAGCAAAATATCACCGGTAGCTCACTTTTTGTATTCATTTTGAACTCGTTTGGCCCATACGCCGCCCTATGTGGCTGGAATGCAGCTAGAAATTCCATGTGAAATAACCGAATGATAAGGTGACAGTGGGTTATTTCTAGCTGCACCAAGAAATGGCTCCATAACCAAGGTTGAATGTGTAACCTACGGTTTTTTTTACTTTCGATCATCCTTGTCACTAGCCCAATTTGAATTAGTGAAGTCTCCAAGTTAAAGCTCAAGCTAAAGCTCATCGGCATTTGTGTACTCTATTTCATAACATGTAGTCCCCTTGACATACCTAAGTACCCTCTTTGCTGCTTTCCAATGGGTCTTAATTGGGGAACTCATAAACTGGCTTTCCAACTGCATAGAAATGTCTGGTCTCAAAGTGGTAAAGGAGAAAGAATACTCGCAAAAGAAAAGTAAAAAAAGGATTGACGCCTTGGTGTCGGACTTCTTCATCTTTCTTTTGGAGAGTGTTCTCCACGATTCCACACATATGGACACCTATAGCCATTGAGACTTGGGTGGACTATGCCACTTGTTTGTATACAATTACTTGACCAACTATGGTTTTATCACCTCATCCTCTGCAAATTTTCAGCTTTTCTCTCCTTCTATGGCGCGGAAGAGGGAATTACCCATGCTCAAACAATAAAGCAAAAGACATTGACTCTCTCACAATTGACGTTCTCAAGTCGATTTCTAATATCATTTCCCCTTTCATCTCCCACATCTTCAATCAAGTTGTTGTTTCTGGTTTTCCCACCTTATGTTGTACAAACATATCCACCCAATTCTCAGAGCTAGTGATCCAATGGATGTAGGCAATTATGGAACCATCATGATAAGTCACTCTATTGCCAACAAGCTCTACGGATCAGTTCTATGGTGTGGTGCATGGTGAGCTGATATGCTGAAAATATTGATGATATTTGTTCTTGGCTGCACTTTCTTTTAGATAATTTGCATATATGTGTTGGGGATTTTTTTATTTCAACAAAAAATTGGCATTCCCAAGGGTAGTGATTGTGGTCTTTATCTAGCAAATCTTTATCATTTCTCTTAAGAGTTTGAATTCTTGCAAAGATAAGTTTCCTCTAACACCGTTACTTAGTTTTACATAAGCTAACTCATGTTAGAAGGTATATAGATGACCTTTTTGTCCCCGATTTTCCTAATTTTGATGAGCTTATGTATAAAGACCCCAATGTTTTAAGCTCTTTAGAAACTAAACTTCTGAGCCATCTTTTGCTTTCATTTTGCCTAAAAGAAAGAAAAGGCAGCAAACTAGGAGTTGATTTCCATCTCAATTTTCAGATCTAGAACCTGATATATTCACATAATAGCGACCTCATTTTACAACAAGAGAAACACTTACGTCTCATTCGTCGAAGCTGCTCATTATATTTTCCTGCTGCAAAAAAAAAAAAATTAAATGCAAAAGAAGTTAGATAATCATAAACTTGGAATGAACAAATACACAATTTACAAAATATTAGACAAACAAAAAAAGTCGTTGGCATACCTCTCTCATGGTCTTGATCTGCACGTGGCAAAAAATAAGAATTAGACCACATGATGGTATACTCACATTAAAATAATCAATGTATGCATGGTGCAAAAAAAAATCTAATTAGTTAAACAAAGTATATTTGCATGTTGATTACATCAGTTTACCAACAAGTGTCAATTTACCAGTTAAGATCAAAATCTCAGGTGTTGAATCAATGAAGCATAAAAGACAGCAATAGACTAAAGCCCTACAAGCAATAGACAAGACAATAGGTTCTCCCACGAAAAGCCCAAGCAATACCAATCAATAATCTGAAAAATGAGTGTACAAATGCCCCTATAAATACCCTACCAATGAACCCTAAAATAGGAATTCAAAAGTAAAGGGAGGCAAAATGTGGAGGGAAAATAGTGCGCCCTCCTACGGGCCCCCACTCCACATATAACCATATAATAAGGGCCCAAGGCCAGTCAATGTCATAAAAAAGGACCCAGTGCGGGTCATAAGCAGGCTCTGGGGCCTGTACATGACTAATATAAAATGCGTAACCAGAAATATACATAACCAACAGTAAATGTAAAGAGGCCTGCGGAATATATGCAGAGTAGCCCAGTAGGCTTGTATCCTGTAGTCCGTAACTCTCCCTGGCTAGAAAGAACATTGCCCCCAATGTAGGCAAAATAAGATAAGAACCAGTGCCAGAGAAAAATACTGCATCAAGATATCCCATCCGAGAAAGGAACATCAATAGAAGCTGGAGCATCCCGAGAAGCAATGGTAGCTGCAAGTGATTGAGCCTGATCAGGTTGGATAGGGGTATGATAAAAAACATCAATGGGCTCCCAAGTAGCCTCCTCAATAGGACGACCATCCCACTGGACCAAAAATTGAACCTGCCGATGGCGACGACTATGCAATAAGCGCACCTGTAAAATAGCAGCTGGCAGGAATGGAAAAAGCTCTGGATCTGTAGGAAATGAGGAATCTCGAGGAGCATCATCCTCAATAGCAACACGTAATAAACTGACATGAAAGATATCACAAGCCCGAGTAGCGGCAGGTAACTCAAGACGATATGTAACTGGACTGAGGCGCTCAAGAATCTGAAAAGGCCCATAATAGCGCGGCGCAAGCTTCTCAGTAGAAGCAAGACCCTGTACAAAACGATGGCGAGCAAAGCGTAACCGGAGAAAAACAGTATCTCCCTCTGCAAACTCAACATGGCGCCAATGACGATCAACAATGGTCCTGTACCGTTGCTGAATATGCTGTAAATGAGTAGCAGCTCTAGTAATAATCTCCCGAGCACTCGAAAGATAAGATGAAATAGTAACAAGTGCATCATCTGGAGGAGCAGGTATACCGGGTAGAACTGGTGAGTATCCATGAGCAAGCAGGAAAGGAGAAACACCTGTGCTGGAACTAACAGAACTGTTATAACTATACTCAACCAAACATAGATACTAATCCCAATCACGACCAGAAGGAGAAACATAATGTCGTAAATAATCCTCCAATACCCGGTTAATAACCTCAGACTGACCATCCACAGAAGAATGATAAGCAGTGCCCATAAGTATCCTAACATCCAAGATACGCATAAGCTCTGTCCAAAAACCTGATGTAAACTTGGTATCCCGATCAGTAAGTCATGGGAGACCATGTAAGCGGAAAATCTCAGAAATAAATATACGACCACACTGCTCTGCTGTAATAGTACGTTTGACTGGTATGAAATGAGCTTGTTTAGAAAACCTATCAACTACCTCCAAACAAGAGTCATGACCACGCTGAGTACGGGGAAGACCTAAAATGAAGTCCATAGATATATCAGTCCACTGGCGGGAAGGAATAGGCCAACTTTGAAGGAGACCGCCAGGTTTTTCACGGGAATACTTGTTACGAAGGCAAAAATCACAAGTATGAATAACGTGGGAAAGCTCATGCTTCATGGAAGGCCAATAAAAATGTTCTTTCAAACAGAACAAGGACTTCTGAAAACCAAAATGGCCACCAACAGGAGAGGAATGGGCATCAAGAAGGAGCTGTGGACGTATGTCGAGAGTGCTGGGATTACATAACGAACCATAGTGAAACAAACGATGATTAACAATGGGATAAACCTGGTGAGGGTGAGAGGAAGGACGAGAGGCAGACGACATAACATCACGAAACTCTGGACATGTGGCATAAGCCTGAGGAAGATCATCATACCAAGAGTGGGGAGACGTAACAAGACTGTAAGTAAGAGCAGGTAAACGAGACAAAGCATCAGTAGCAGCGTTACTTTTACCAAGCTTATAATGAATATCAAAATGAAAGGACTGTAGAAATTGAAGCCAACGGTACTGACGATCACTAAGATCCTTTTGTGTATACAAATAACGAAGTGACTGGTGATCAGTAAAAACATCAAACAGAACACGATACAGATAATGACGCCACTTCTTCAAAGCAAAAAGGATAGCAAGCAACTCTTTTTCATGAGAGGAATAGCGCTGCTCGTACGAACGAAGACGACGGGATTCATATGCAATAACACACTGACGCTGACATAACAAAGCACCTAATCCTGTGGAACTAGCATCAGTCTCAACAGCAAAACGCTGGGAAAAATTTGGAAGACATAAAACAGGGGCAGTGGTAAGCTTAACCTTCAAAGTATCAAAAGTTGACTGACATGCGGGAGTCCAAGCAAACGAAGTTTCCTTTTTCAACAGAGCATGCAAAGGAGATGCAAGAGTGGCAAAATGAGCAACTGGTTTACGAAGATGGATAGCAAGACCAAGAAACATACGAACATCATGAACATCAGCAGGCACAGGCCATGAAAGAATAGAACGGACCTTACGAGGGTCGAGACGAACAGTACCTTTAGTAACAAAGAAGCCCCAAAACTCGATTTGTACAACAACAAAAGAACATTTAGAACGTTTAGCATACAGATGATGAGTAATTAACAAAACAAAAACAGAACGAACGTGCTGAACGTGAAGAGAGAGAGTGGTGCTATAAATGAGGATATCGTCAAAATAAACAATGACACACTTTCCAAGCAGAGGACGAAAGATGTTATTCATGACATTCTGAAAAGTGGGCGGGCCATTGGTAACACCAAAGGGAAGGACACGAAACTCATAAAGACCAAAGTGGGTACGGAAAGCTGTCTTGTGCTCATCAGGAGGATGCATACGAATCTGGTGATAACCGGAACGGAGGTCAAGTTTAGAAAAGATCTTGGCTTGGCCTAACTGGTCAAACAGGTCATCCATATGAGGGATAGGGTACTGATTACGGATAGTGAGTTTATTTAAAGCACGATAATCAATACATAGTTGTTCAGTACCATCCTCCTTATCAACAAGTAAAACAGGAGCACCAAAAGGACTGTGGCTAGGAACAATAAGGCCTTGACGTTATAAATAAGACACCTGACGCTGGACTTCCTCGCGCTCAACAATAGACATATGAAAAGGAGGACGAGAAGGAGGTGATGCAGAGGAAACAAGGTCTATATGGTGGTTGACATCTCATAAAGGTGGTAACTGAGTCGGCTCTCTAAAAACATGCTCAAATTCACGCAACAGTTTTAAAAAATACCTGTGGCAAAGGTGGTGCATCCGCAATAGGCTGAGCTGGCTGAACAGAAAGAATAGCCGCACATTGGGCCTTCGGGAGGCTTCGTATGAACTGCTTCCCGGAAATAAGCTGATAGTCCTACCGAGAATCAATACCGGAAAATATATGTTGAGTACCATCATGAGAGAATGTCAATGTCTGCTGCTGGAGGTCTACTGTAACCGCACCAAGGGATCACGGCTCTCCAAATGTAAAGCAGCCAAATGTATCCGCTAAATGTCAATCTTAGGAAACATAAGGAAGTAGGTCACAAGCTTAGAATACCAATTCTCGAGTTCATTCCCATCGGATGACCCAAAATACACAGTAAGCTGAACCTTATCCTTAAAGTCTCGTGGCAAAGGACCAGAAGATGGAGGAGTCTCGGGTGGTGGAAATGTACGCTGTGGGGGAACAAGTGGAGATAGTGGAGAAACATTGGACTGTAATGATAGTGTAGCAATCTGGGCAGAAAGAGCAGTGAACGTCCCTCGTAACTCCTGGCGTAAATCAGTGCGTACATTGTTGAAATAAATGCCTATTTTGCCCCTTAAGGCTTGTATACTTGTAACTAGTAAGTTGTGCATAAGACATGGGGGTAAAACATTTATGTACATAGTACACCCCACTTGTGCTAATTAGGCAAGTAAATCAAGTAGGTTAAGGACCCATGTGGGTTCTAGAGCTAGAATTAGCAAGACACCACCTCTATACATAACATGCTATATGTAGCCCAAACTTTGGAGGGGTTTCCACGCCCTACTACACTTTGAATATTCATTCATGTTGTGTGAGCTTTGAAGTCCTCTCTCTCTTGCTTTTGTGTTCTACTCCATAGCTGGTTTTCTGAAGCTTTCATAGTGTGCTTACTATGCTGTTATGATACTCCATAGCTAGGCCTTGGAATTTGACATGGTATCAGAGCAGGTTATGTTGCCTGTGGTGTGGTGAAAGCTTGGACCCGTTTTTGATCAGATTCCTGCCATTCCTGGAGAGCAGCTTACCTTTGAGGAGGGAGCACTTTTTGTAGGGGCATCTGATCTCTGTGCTATCTGCATGGTTGGAGTACTGTTGGCAAGGGGAGTACAGGGAGCCAAAAAGTTTCTAATTTGAGACAAAAAATTTTGAGTCTTTTTGGACAGCCAGGACTGTAGGAGGGCGCTTTCTACAGTGGGGACTTCAGTGAAAGTTCTGAGTGGATCTTGGACAAGGGCTAGGACAGCCATACAAGGGGATAGTTTCAAATCCAGAAGCTGAGGGTTATTGAGCAAGTGGCTGCATACCCTAGTTGGGTGAAAACCCTAGTTTGCCTTTTGTGTTTTATTTCTATCCACCTATGTCTAGTCTTGCAGAGAGCATGCTGAGTGAAGCCAGCCGGCTTGATGGCACTAACTTTAGCATATGGAAATTCAAGATCAAGAACATTCTTGAAGACAAAGAATGTTGGAAGCTTGTGACAGGTGAGGAGCCTGTTCCAACATCTGAACTTGAACTTAAGGACTATATCAAGAGAGGGGAAAAGGCACACAGAATCATCAACATGTCAGTGAGGGATAATGTGATTCCTCTAATCAGGTCAGCCAAAGGGCCTGTGGATGCATGGCACATTTTTTGTGCATTGTATGAGACAGCAAGTACAACCAGGTTTCTCTACTTGAAGAGCAAGTTGTATACTCTTAGAATGGAGACAGGGGAGACAGTTACTGATCATCTTACTAAGATTCAGGATATTGGATATCAGCTTTCTGTACTTGGAGAGTCTATTGCTGACAAAGACTTGGTGCCAATAGTTCTGAATAGCTTGTCATATGCTTATCAGAACTTTGTGATGATGATATCAGTGAGAGAGATCAGTGAGAGAGAAGATCCCTACCTATGAAGAAGTCTATGGTCTCTTGTTACAGGAGGAGATGAGGAGAGTTAATCTCTCCAAGAGGGAAGATTTCCAGGAGCATGCCTTTGCTTCTAAGAAGAAGCAAAATCCAGCTAAGGATAAGAAGAAAAGTAAAGGCAAGAACAAAGGAACACCACAAACACTTGAGCAAGGAATGGAGAACTTGCAGATGTCAGAAGCACAACCCTCCTCGAATACTTCTTCCACACCTCGAAGGAAGGGGAATTGCAATTACTGTGGTAAATATGGACACTTTGCTTTTGAGTGCAGGAAGAAGCTTGCAGACCAAAAGAAGGGCACAAAGAAGCAAGGAGGAAATGTTGTTGAGAGTGTTGCAAGAGAGGAGCAGAGTGACATAAGGCAAGCTGAGTTATTCTCTGTTGCATTGGCTTCACAAGCTACAACAGGTGGTTGGTACATTGACTCAGGTGCTTCAAAGCACATGACCCTCATAGGGATTGGTTTGATACCTTTGTGGGGATTAGTGATGGACAAGAGGTGTGCCTAGGTGACAACTCAACACACAAGGTCAAGGGAAAGGGCACAGTACCTGTAAAGCTTCCATCAGGAGAAGTCAAAGTCATTAAGAATGTCTTATATGTACCAAGACTTGCTAAAAATCTTCTTTCAGTAGGAGCTATCACTCAACAAAATATGAAAGTAGAATTTGATGCTACTTCTTGTCTTGTGTTGGACTTGAGTGATAATATGAAGGTTGTGGCCAAAGGATTGCAGGAAGATAATCTATACAGGTTATACACTTCTATCCCTAGTCAGCATGCTTATACAGCAAAAGGAGGGGATGTGGATAGGTTGTGGCATGAGAGGTATGGACATCTTGGCTACCAAAGCATGCAGGTGTTGAACCAGCATCATATGGTGGAGGGGCTTCCAGTTGTTAAGCCAAGCTCTTCAGTTTGCGAGGCTTGCGCTATGGGAAAACAACAAAGACATAAGTTTCCCAAGTAAAGCACCACCAGGGCAGCAGGCATACTTGACTTGATACATTCAGATTTGTGGGGGCCAACCCAAACAAAATCTGCAGGGGGGGCATATTACTTTATGACCTTTATTGATGACTTCTCACGCAAGATTTGGATTTATTTCTTGAAGTTAAAATCTGAAGCATTCAAGTACTTCCTGCATTTCAAAGCTTTGGTAGAAGAAGATTCAAGAAAGAAGATAAAGATGCTCAGGTCAGACGGTGGTGGAGAGTTCATTATGACAGAATTTGTGGAACTTTGCAAAGCCAATGGGATCAAAAGGCAGCTTACAGCTCCTCATACCCCTCAGCAAAACGGCGTAGTAGAGAGAAAGAACCGAACTATTGTTGAGTGTGCAAGATGCATGCTCAAGGCAAAGGGGTTGCCCAACTCTTTTTGGGGTGAGGCAATGCACACAGCAGTGTTTCTGTTGAATAGAAGTCCAACAAAAGCTGTGGAAGGCAAGACTCCAGAAGCGGCATTTAGCGGCATTAAGCCCAAGGTAGGCGCTTTGCGAGTGTTTGGTTGTACGGCCTATGCCCATATTCCCAAGGATCACAGGAAGAAGCTAGATGCAAAATCAGCAAAGAGTATTTTCTTGGGATACAGTGAAGAAAGCAAAGCTTACAGACTTTACGATCTTACTAGCAAGAAGAGGATCATAAGTCGAGATGTGATCTTTGAAGAAGATCAAACGCCTCCTATAGAGGAACTTGAGATGGAGGATGGTACAAGTGAATTTGTGCCAATACTTGATGACCCACATCCATATATTGGGGAGCCTCAGGATGATCATATGAGTGATCAAGAGGAAGAATCCGAGGAGGCTAGGAAGCGGAAGGAAAGGGGCAAATCTGTTGAGTCCTATTCACCGTCTTCATCACCAACTGCAAGGAAGAAGTTTCCCAAGTGGTATTGGCAAACTGTGCAGGATGGTTTGATATTGGATGAGGGAGAGAGCAGCAATCCAGGGGCTAGGAGGTCTCAAAGGCAAGCCCAGCAGCATGAACACCAGGAGACAAACTATGCACTTATGACTACTATTTTGGATTCACAAGATCCACATACATTCGTTGAGGCAGCAAATGAGAAGGTATGGCAACATGCTATGCAAGAGGAGTACGACTCCATTCTCAAGAATGATACATGGGATTTGGTGAAGTTACCAAAAGGGAAGCGTCCTATTGGCTGTAAGTGGGTCTACAGGACCAAATACAAATCTGATGGGAGCATCGAAAAGCATAAGGCAAGGCTGGTTGCTAAAGGCTATGCACAGAAGGAGGGCTTGGACTATGATGAGACGTTTGCACCCGGTAGCTAAGATGACGTCTATCAGGTTGGTTTTAGCATTGGCTGCATTTTTTGGTTGGGAGGTCCATCAAATGGACGTGAAGAGTGCTTTTCTCAATGGACAGTTGGCTGAAGAAGTCTACATGGAACAGCCACAAGGTTTTGAGGCTAAGGGCGAGGAAAGTATGGTATGCAGGCTTAAGAAGGCCTTATATGGTTTGAAGCAGGCACCCAGGGCCTGGTATAGTCGTATTGATGACTATTTTGCCAAAGAGTCAGTCGGATTGCAACCTGTTCGTGAAGGAGGAAGATGGGAACATTGTTTTGATAGTTCTCTATGTGGATGACTTGGTCATCACGGGTAACAATGGGCAGCTTATTGAAAAGGTGAAGGCTCATTTATCAAATGAGTTCGAGATGAAGGATTTGGGCTTAATCCACTATTGTCTTGGTTTGGAGGTTTGGAAAAAGGAAAACTGTGTGTTTATTTCCCAAGCCAACTATGCATGTGAAGTCTTGAACAGGTTCAACATGCAGGATTGCAAACCCGTTTCCACGCCCATTGATACCAGCAGTAAGCCATCCAGAGATGATGGCACTCCTTTTGTGGACGAGACTCTTTATAGGCAGCTTGTGGGTAGCTTGATTTATCTCACCACTACGAGACCGGACATTTCCTATGCGGTTGGTGTAGCAAGCCAGTTCATGAGTTCTCCAACTGAAGCACATTGGAAAGCAGCCAAGAGGGTTTTGAGGTATGTCAAAGGGACAACTTGCTATGGGATTGAGTATACAAATGACGGAAAGCTTCAACTTGGAGGCTTTACTGATTCGGATTGGGCAGGTGATAGGGATGATCGAAAGTCGACCACAGGTTACACTTTTAACCTTGGTTTAGGGGCCATTTCTTGGTGTAGCAAGAAACAGCCCACAGTTACCTTATCATCGACAGAGGCTGAGTACAGGGCAGCGGCAAAAGCTACCTGCGAGGCAATATGGCTCAGGAGACTTCTTGGGGAGGTGCAGATTCCACAGGATGGTCCTACTATTCTTCAGTGTGACAGCCAGAGTTGCATCCAGCTTGCCAAAAATCCTGTGTACCATGCTCGTACGAAGAGGTGGATCAACACTTCTTACAAGAGAAGATACAAAGCGGAGAAATTCAGCTCGAGTACTGTGATACCAACGAACAAGCAGCATATATCTTTACTAAGGCACTTAGTAGAGAAAAATTTGAAAAGTTTCGTAGCATGCTAGGTGTTGGTATGAACAAAATAGCCATTGAGGGGGGGTGTTGAAATAAATGCCTATTTTGCCCCTAAAAGCTTGTATACTTGTAACTTGTAAGTTGTGCATAAGACATGGGGGTAAAACATTTATGTACATAGTACACCCCACTTGTGCTAATTAGGCAAGTAAATCAAGTAGGTTAAGGACCCATGTGGGTTCTAGAGCTAGAATTAGCAAGACACCACCTCTATACATAACATGCTATATGTAGCCCAAACTTTGGAGGGGTTTCCACGCCCTACTACACTTTGAATATTCATTCATGTTGTGTGAGCTTTGAAGCTCTCTCTCTCTTGCTTTTGTGTTCTACTCCATAGCTGGTTTTCTGAAGCTTTCATAGTGTGCTTACTATGCTGTTATGATACTCCATAGCTAGGCCTTGGAATTTGACATACATCACTCATGGCTTCCCTAAGATGATCTCGGAATTCATGCCGTACTTCGTCAAGGTAAGTGGAAGACGGTATGCGAGGCTCAGAAGATGTAGGGGAAGTATCCATGGTCAAGGAATGCAGGAAGTGAAGAGAGTGTAAGAAAAGCTTAATATCGGAGGGAGCGGACTTTTGTCCTCACCCCAAATACGCTTTAGGTACACAAACGACACTAAGAGCAAGAAAGGAAATGACAAATGTCAAGAAAAGGAAAAACCAGCAAAGATACCTCTCGATAGAGCTCCAAGCGTGTGCGAAGAGCTGGCTGGAAAATGTGACCACAAGGAGAATGAAAGTGGGCGCTGGACAGCCTCCAATCAATGCTGAAAATATGGTTGGAACTCTGCTGGAACAACGGCTGAAAAATGTGATGAAGTAGGGCGTTGGACAGCCTCCAATCAATGTTGAAAAGATGGCTGGGAATCCTCTCCCTGAATCAAATGGAGGATTCAAAAAAAAGGGAAAAGGATTTGGAACTTGGGCGCCGGAAATAATTTGCCCAAAAACAAATTTTTTTTTTTTTTTTTACGGCTGCCAAATTTAGCGGAAGTACTTCCGCTAACTATCTACTAAAGCTCCGCCAAGGAAAATGCTCTGATGGGAGTTGGTCCTCCTCCAAACTGTGTTGAATGTTGCTGAAGCAAAGAGACGAAAACCCTTAGCAAAGAGAGAAAAATCAGCAAGGAAAATGGGCACCCAATCAAAAAATTAGATATGAAATTCAGCAATCAGGAAAGTGCTCTGATACCAAGTTATGATCAAAATCTCAGGTGTTGAATCAATGAAGCATAAAAGACAGCAATAGACTAAAGCCCTACAAGCAATAGACAAGACAATAGGTTCTCCCACGAAGAGCCCAAGCAATACCAATCAATAATCTGAAAAATGAGAGGACAAATGCCCCTATAAATACCCTACCAATGAACCCTAAAATAGGAATTCAAAAGTAAAGGGAGGCAAAATGTGGAGGGAAAATAGTGTGCCCTCCTACGGGCCCCCACTCCAGATATAACCATATAATAAGGGCCCAAGGCTAGTCAATGTCATAAAAAAGGACTCAGTGCGGATCATAAGCATATAAAAAGGCTCTGGGGCCTGTACATGACTAATATAAAATGCGTAACCAGAAATATACATAACCAACAGTAAATGTAAAGAGGCCTGCGGAATATATGCAGAGTAGCCCATTAGGCCTGTATCCTGTAGTCTGTAACTATGGAGCTCCACCAAAGATAGGTGGAGTATCTCGAGCGAGTATGGCCAGGCCCAGGTATTTAGATTTGACTTTAGCCCACTTTGATCATTCATGCCTATGCGATCTTGTTGTTGATATATACATTGACACATGATATGGTTCTTTTACCACCAGGTTCCATCCTCAGTAGCATCAAGTCAAACTTCTAAAGTTTGAAAAAGATGTTGGGTCTTTTGCACGAGAGTAGTGCTAGATCGGGAAGGACCAGTTGCGTCCCATAACATGGCAACATTTATGCCTGCTTTTTGTCCCAAAAGGTGCTAATCCCTAGTTTTCGGTACTGTACTTTATCATTCAACCATCATACAATGAGTATACAAATACATTTTTCAACTCTAGGTAGTCGATATATTCATCTACTCCAAACAATCGATACATTGGACAACTCATAGCCATCCATTAGGTAGGTGGTGTATTTCATCTACCAAGTAATTCGTGCACTAAACTTCTCTAAGCAATCAATACATTCAATTACTTTACTTAATACCTATGATAACGCGTTGCCAGCTACTTGCATTTTTAGTACATTCTTACATGGTTGACTATTTCCTGGTGCACACATACATTTGACACCAATATTAAAAGTTATTGAATGTCAAGTGATAAATAATAAGGAGATAATCTAGGGCATGGGCATAACCACTTCTTAACTAGGTAAAGTGAACATAACATAAGCCTAAAGGCCAAATCCTTTGAATACAAAGATGTCCCCTCCCACATGTTAGCCTATATGACACTCGAACAACGTCCTCATTCAAAATTTGTCCGCACATGTGATGAGGCATGAGGATGAGACTTGTGTAACCCCTTGAGTTGAACAACTGTAAAATCCTTTGCAAAAGCCAAGCCTTGGGCCCCTCTTTAAAACAAGTTAGGATTGTAGTTCTTATCTTTTTCTTGATCAAGATGTAGTAGTCTAGCCTGATTAGTAGATTTAGAGTACACGACTTGGTATAGTGAAAACTTCTCAAGCCCTTACATACATTGTCGGTTCCAGTTTTTCATTGAACTGCACTACCATTTGCTCAGCAGCATCTCACATACTAAGGCAACTTATGTAACCTTGAGGGTCAATTATAAGCTTTGTCAAAGTCCTTTCCTTGCAAAAGGACGAGTTAATAGGCTAATCTACATATCACATAGCTTACAATAAATGATAGGTCAAATCGGGTTGTAATTAGGCCAAACGGTTAATCAAGATGGAAAATACTTGGTAGGGAAGTACATTGGGTGAACACATTTGCAAAGGACTAACCTGGAAATAAAGCAACAATAAGCATAGTCAAAAGCAGATTATAGTACTCAAGGGAGTATTCATATCCTTCCACCTCGAGTAGCATTTCTGAAAGCTAGTAAAGAGACAACGGCTCTACTAAACACTTATGCTTTGAGAAAAACATTTCGGATTCGATCATCGAGCACGTAAGCACACTACCCAATGGCAACAAAGCTCAATGCATAATAATTAGAATGTGTGCAGAAGGATTTCCGGCTGCCAAATTTAGCGGAAGTACTTCCGCTAACTATCTGCTAAAGCTCCGCCAAGGAAAATGCTCGGATGGGAGTTGGTCCTCCTCCAAACTGTGCTGAATGTTGCTGAAGCAAAGAGACGAAAGCCCTCAACAAAGAGAGAAAAATCAGCAAGGAAAATGGGCACCCAATGAGAAAATCAGATCTGAAATTCAGCAATCAGGAAAGTGCTCTGATACCAAGTTAAGATCAAAATCTCAGGTGTTGAATCAATGAAGCATAAAAGACAGCAATAGACTAAAGCCCTACAAGCAATAGACAAGACAATAGGTTCTCCCACGAAGAGCCCAAGCAATACCAATCAATAATCTGAAAAATGAGTGTACAAATGCCCCTATAAATACCCTACCAATGAACCCTAAAATAGGAATTCAAAAGTAAAGGGAGGCAAAATGTGGAGGGAAAATAGTGCGCCCTCCTACGGGCCCCCACTCCAAGGCCAGTCAATGTCATAAAAAAGGACCCAGTGCGGGTCATAAGCATATAAAAAGGCTCTGGGGCCTGTACATGACTAATATAAAATGCATAACCAGAAATATACATAACCAACAGTAAATGTAAAGAGGCCTGCAGAATATATGCAGAGTAGCCCATTAGGCCTGTATCCTGTAGTCCGTAACTTTACCAATTTACATCAATTTACCAACAAGTGCCAATTTTTGTAGGTTCATTACATGTCTATTCACAAATTTCGTTTGAGAAGTTAGTGATGTCATAAGGCAAAGCTTACAAAAATATAGATGCAATAAAAAGGCCAAGAAATCCATATCAAAATAGTAATATGGAATCAGAAACAAAAAAATCACTCAGCCAAGTAGCACTGTTATGTCTCCATCAGTACCCAAGCACAAGTTGCTATTTGGGTTTCAAAAGAATCCGGATTCAGCGTTAGATACAAGTGACAATAAAATCTAAACAAATAAATAAATAAAAGGAGCCATAAGACTTCAACAAGAGTTACCAAGATCTGGGCCCCAAGATCTCTTTGGTCTTGAGGGATTACCACGCCCTCCTCCTTTATGGAATTGATTACCTTGGAGTCCTCTCTTGAGTTTGGTGATGCTTATGCTTTCTCTTGTGTTTTCTCTTGTACTCCCCATAGCTAGATCCTTCAAGCTTTCATAGTGTGATTACTATTTGGTTAAGATACTTCATAGCTAAGCCTTGATTTAACATGGTATGAGAGCAGAGGTTAGGTAGCCTGTGGTGGTGTGAAAGTTGGAGCTTGGTTTGATCAGATTCCTTCAACCTTTGGAGCTTATTTTCAGATAGGGCACATTTTCTATAGGAGTATCTGATATCTTTGCTAGCTAGTACTTGTGGCAAGAGGAGTGTTGTGATCCAAGAACTTTCTAGTTTGGGCTATTTTTCTAGAATCTTCCTAGAGCAGCTTTGAGCTAGAATAAGGCGCACTTTCTGTAGGAATTCCTGTGAGGGTGCAAGTTGGATCTTGTGTAAAGGCTAGTGTAGCCATATTGTGTGATAGGTTCATATCCAGAAGCTATACGCTATTGAGCAAGTGGCTGCATAACCTAGTTGGGTACTAGCCCTAGTTTCTACCTTTTGTGCATTTTTCTATCCAGTCACGTCTACTCTTTCTGAAAGCATGCTTAGTGAAGCCAGTAGGCTTGATGGCACTAATTTTATTTGGAAATTCAAGTTGAGGAATATCTTAGAGGATAAGGAGTGTTGGAAGATTGTTACAGGTGAGGAGCCTATTCCAACATCTGAACCTGATCTCAAGGACTATATCAAGGGAGGGGAGAGGGCACAAAGTATCATCAACATGTCAATGAGGGATAACATCATACCCCTCATCAGATCAACAACAGGGCCAAGAAGGGATGCATGATAGCACATTCTTTATGCTTTGTATGAGACACCAAATACAGCTAGGATTCTTCTACTTGAAGAACAAGCTGTATTGGACACAGGGGAGACAATCACTGACCATCTTACTAAGATCCAGGATCTTAGATACCAGCTTTCTGTAGTTGGAGAGGTTATTGTTGATAGGGATTTGGTCCCACTTGTTCTGAATAGCTTGTTATATGCTTATCAGAACTTTGTTATGATGATATTGTAAGGGAAAGGATCCCTACCTTTGAGGAGGTATATGGTATTTTGCTACAGGAAGAGATGAGAGTGAATTTCTCCAAGAGGGAGGATTTTCAGGAGCATGCCTTCACTTCTAAGAAGAAGCAACAGCTTGCCAAGGACAAGAAGAAAGGTAAGGGCAAACAGAAGGGTGCATCACAGGAGCTTGAGCAAGGAATGGAGAACCTGCCAGATGGTCAACTCTCTTCTACGAGGTGGGAATTGCAACTACTGTGGTAAATATGTCCGGACGCCATATTTTTTTTAAAAAATTTTTTAAGTCTTATTTTTTTTTTAAATTTAAAAAAAAAAAAAACCGGACGCGGACGCACCCCTAGCGCGTCCGCGTCGCGCGTTCGCGTCCGGGTCCCGCTTCCTTAGATATATATATATATATATATATATATATATATATGCAAAGTAAAAGAAAAAAAATTAAATACATTCTAGACAGCTTTCCGGGTTCCGGAACTCAAATCCCCCGGAACGCGTTCTGCTGCAGCTTGAATATTCCGCTGCAGTTTTGATATTGAGTTATTCAAGCTCCTTTCTTGAATAATTTCTTAAGTCCTTTCTTGAGAAGATTTGAGGAATACCAAAAGTATAGAATTCAGGACTTCCTGAGATGCCACCAATCTTAGTTGCCGTTCCGGAACGGAACGCATTCTGGAATGCTATACATATATATGCAAAGTAAAAGAAAAAAAATTAAATACATTCTGGAACAGATTTCCGGGTTCCGGAACTCGAATCCCCTGGAACGCGTTCTGCTGCAGCTTGAATATTCCGCTGCAGTTTTGATATTGAGTTATTCAAGCTCCTGTCTTGAATAATTTCTTAAGTCCTTTCTTGAGAAGATTTGAGGAATACCAAAAGTATAGAATTCAGGACTTCCTGAGATGCCACCAATCCTAGTTGCCCGTTCCGGAACGGAACGCGTTCTGGAACTCGTTCGCATTCCAGAACGCGTTCCGTTCTGGAACGATGCCCTTAAAAACAAATACTTTTTCTTTACAAAGGATTTAATTCAAAAAATAATTAAAGTAATTAAATTTTTATGAATTTCGTTCCGACCAGGAACGTTCGGAAACGGAACGTTCCGACCCATTTTGGTCGGAACGGGCTTCTAAGCCACCAATGCATCAACTCTGCACTAACACAGTTTCCATTGCCGAGAATGTCAAATTCTCCACTGATTATTAAATACAAGTTGAAACATAACTCTTCTGGTAGACGACTTGTCTGCAATTCAGTGACTTGAGAAGTGCGTTTGCTTTGCCCAAGCAACTACTCTGAGAGAGAGCCCAAATTGCCAAAAGATAAAGTAGCCACTCTCAATGCCAGCTGGAATACATAGAAAAGATGCAAAGTCAATCAAGTGCAGCAAACAAAAATCCTGTAGAATAGCTCCAATATCTAACAATCAGATACATAAACATGAGTATATCATTCATTACCCAGAATTAATCATAGGTAATTGTTGAATACACAGCTAACTCCTTGTATAATATGTATGATTCCGATACAGTTGGGAAGATGAATAATGAAAGACGACATAGTTATTCAGAAAGTATTAAATTAAGCATACAAGCAATATTTTTTGGCACATTCATTAATCTTGTTCTTAAGTAAATTTTTGATGCAAATAAGAGTACCAGGTTTGATGCCTCGTCTGTTAGGCGTCTTGCCAAATCATTCCACAGACGTTGAAAATCCATGCAAATTAAGTCTCAATAGAAGCCCCAAAGCATTTATAGAAACCTGTTCAATAAAAACGTGCAAGTACTCTAAGCTCCTCTCAACCCTGTCAGCTCACTACTTTTGTTGATACTTATAATAATCTCTAAATTAGTCACTTTTATGGGTAAACACACCAACATAATTCTTCAAATCACTTGGAAAGAGTGTTAGGCTTTACTGTCCTACTTCAAATTACCAGATGGTGTCTCTAACAGTCAAAACTTAACAAGCTGTTGAAAAAAAGTAAAGTTTTGATTTGATGTTAGTTATATCCAATTACCACTAGTCGTGTGTCGCAGATAGAGAAGCTAACATATTTTTGAGAAGTACTTAAAAAAAAAACCCATCTAAAACAGATTTTAAGCACTCAAAATAAAAAATTTATACAAGCATTAGAACTAATCACAACCTTAAAAGAATTTTTTTTTTAACAGCTGCATTCTGGATTATAGGGTTAGTGTTTTGCAGATTCCAGAACGCAAAAAGAGACTCCATTTATTTTTTTTTATTTGCTTTTCTTACTTCTCCTTGCCAGTGGAATGCATTCCGCTAGCCTGGCATTCTGGAACGCTCGTTCTGGAGTGCTATTTTTTTTTTAATGAAAAAAAGACTAGTGGCTAAATTTTTTTCTTTTGATAGGTTAGTCAGTGTTAAATGAACTCAGAAATCATCAATAAACGCATAAAAAGAACAACGTATTAATAAATTGGAAAAAGACAAAAATAACACTGCATAGAGGCTAGAGTTATATTGATCCGGTCAATCACAGAAAATGATACACTACAGCCCAAATTACTCCCTAGAGTGAAAACAATCAACGTTACAATCTTGATCCAACTAAATGGGAAGGCACCTAAGATTACAAAAGCTTCTGATGGTTGATTAACAATTGGAGAACACCAAAGAGTGCTACAAGCAACACACACTCTGCCTTGATAGCACAGGTCTACAGGCTTTCATAGAATGGTTTTGGAAGCTCAAGTCAAGCCTGCCAAGGATTGTCTACAGGTTGAGTATGGCAGAATTTCAACCACTTGATGGATCCTAAGTTCTAGAGAAAAGAATCAGCTCATCTATCCATGTCATGATTTCTAAATTATTTGCAGTTTATTCGTAAGGTAGGCCATTAAGTTGTCTTTCTACAATTCATCCTTATCCAAGCCATGAGTTTGGGGCCCAACTAGCATTAAGGGTGCTTGCAATAGCTCACAAAGTCCAAAAGGGCTTTCCTTTTATGTTTTGTTTAATAACCTACTACTAATTAAACGACATACTCCACCCTCTTATACAATTTTCTTAAAAAATTTCAAATTTAAGGCAAAGTAGAAAAAAAAAAGCAAAAAAGAAATTTGCATTCCGAAAAACCCTAACCCTAATTTCCGGTTTCAGAAAAGCGTTTGCCTAGAAATGTGTTTATGTGCAACTATGATATATCATAGTGGCACGTGGTACCGCCATTATGGTGCCGCCCAAAAATCCGCGGTACCAGGGCGGCACCATTTTTTAAATTTTTTTTTTAAAAAAAAAAAAATTTAGTGGGCAATATGGGTATCAGCTTGAAGCTCTTGACGAGAGCAGTGCATTTATGCAGGTTGCTGATGCTTTCAGCTACAAAATGTGTTAGAAAACTAAATAATGCACCTCTCAGTTTAGTAGTCACTAGTTAACCGTGAGCTCAGATCTGTAAGGCCCCCGTTATGAGGAGAAGCCATTACTGAGCACGGTTCTTAGTATAGGGTCTACTGTGAGACCATGATGGTTATGAGATGGCTAGATTACAATTTCTATATAGCAGCAAGTCTTGGGGGGTTCAGGGGGCATTAGCCCCCCGAGAAACGGGGGGTTCGGGGAGCGATAGCCCCCCGAGAAACGGGGGGTTCGGGGAGCGATAGCCCCCCGAGAAACAGGGGGTCAGAGCCCCCGAACGGCACGACCTCTTCATGATTTGGCTTTCTGACTCCCTAAGCGAAAACACACGTTTTGGTGTTTTGCATCCCTTGGTCCTTTGGCTGTTCGCTCTCGTCAGAACCGGCAACCTGCATAAATGCACTGCTCTCGTCAACAGCTTCAAGCTGATACCCATATTACCCACTTGATTTTATTTTTTTTTAAAAAAATATTATATATTATGGTACCGCGGATCAGTATAGATCCGCGGTACCAGTATGGATCCGCAGTACCGGGATCTGCGGATCCTGGTACCACTGGATCTATGATATATATATATATATATATATATATATATATATATATATATATATAGTACCCCATGGTACCGCTGGTACCATAATGGTGGTACCGCCATTATGGTGCCGCCTCCAGACCCGCAGTACTAGGGCGGCACCCTAATAATAATATTAAAAACCCCTTTGACTAGGGTATTTTAGGGTAAAAAATTTTGAAAAAAAAAGTGTCAAGGTTTAGAAAAAAGGGGGGACTGTACATGTCACAAGCCAGTCTCTCCAAGCTCGTAAATCCAAGAAGCCGGTGTGTAGAATGAACCTCCCAACCATAGGCACCCCCTCCTTGAGTCCTTCTACCTGCTATTCCCGTCAACTGGCACATGGCATCCACCTGTGGGTGATCAGTCCACTTGGCATGCCTAGCCCCTGTGACCTGTGAATACTGAGTGACTCATAGGGTACCACCCCCGTGCCCCGCCAAAGACCTGTGACCCTCTTGGTCACCCCGACTACTTGCCGGCTAGCATCTCGTCACTGACGGCTAGGGTCCCGATGGTCAAGACACACCGCATCTTTGACAACTTGTCAGACGGCCACACCGGGTCACTGCTCGTGACGCACGGGTCCCAACTTGGGACTCATGTCCTCCTCGGTCACTGGCCCTTGCCAATACTTGGCCTCAGGCCCTCAGGTGACCGGCCGTGCCAAGGTCATGATAGAGTCGTAACTGGACTCTAACAATCCTTTCCTCCTCTGGCAAGTCATCGGTCCTCGATGACAAACTCTGGGTAAGACTTCTGCAACGCCTATCGCATCTCCCAGGTAGCATCTGACAACGGATGCCCTTTCCAAGTTACTAGATACTCTTGAAGGAGACGATTCCGCAATCGTCGCTCCCTTCGATCTAGAATTCTGTCTGGTCCATAACCTGTGGTGTCTTTCTCCTCAAGAGACACTAGACCTTCCACCAGACTATCGCCATCATGCAAACATTTCTTCAGTTTGCTAACATGGAATACTGGATGCACCTTGCATCCAACAGGCAGTTGTAGCTTATAAGCTACTTGGCTCACCTTCTTAATAATCAACCATGGTCCACAATACCTAGGAGATAACTTGGCGCACTTTCCTGTGCGTAGCACCTTCGACTTTGAAGGGACTAGTAAATACACCCAATCTCCATTCTCAAATTCCCGATAGGTACGGTTCTCACGAGCATAACTCTCTGCCCTAGCTACGGCTTTGGACAAGTTATCTCGTGCCAAGTCTAGCTTTAGCTGCATCTGAGCCAAAAACTCTACAGTACTAGGTACCCTATGCAGAATTCCTATGATTGCAGGACTCAGTGGCCTGAAACCATAATTGAGCTCAAATGGACTCAATCCAGTGGACGCACGTCTTTTATCATTGTACGCGAACTCCAATAGCGGTAAATGCTTTACCCAGTCTGTTTGCGTACTACTCACATATGCCCTAAGCATATCTTCCAAGATCTGATTCACTCGCTCTGTCTAGCCATCCGTCTGAGGATGCTCAGAGCTACTCATCCTCAACTGTGTTCCCAACTTGGCGAACACCTCAATCCAGAAATTTCCCGTAAACTTAGGATCCCTGTCAGAAACTATGGACTTCGGAAGACCATGTAACCTGACAATATTCTGAATAAACAACTCAGCCACTTGCGGAGCTGTGACCTTCTTGGTCGTTGCGATGAAATGAGCCACCTTGGAAAACCTGTCTACCACTACCATAACAGAATTGAATCCATTCTGGGTAGCCCAACAATAAAATCCATAGAGATGCTTTCCCACCTTCCTGTAGGTATCTCAAGTGGATGTCGCAAGCTCGGAGGACTTACTCTCTCGGCCTTGTTCACCTGACAAGCCGTGCAACGCTGGACATACTCTCTTACATCCCGCTGCAATCGTGGCCAGAAATAATGCCTTCTCAAAAGCTCACTGGTCTTATCAATACCAGGGTGCCCTGCGCAGGGACTATCATGGCATTCATGAAGTATCTTACGACGAAGATACTTCACGTCTGGCACGAAAACTTTTCCATTTCTCAATAACATACCATCCTTCACGGTGTATGTTAAATATGTACTGGTGTGTGCCTCTACGAAAGCGACAGCCTCGACTGACTCTTCCGTTTGGTCGAGTACCTTGCGCGCATTAGGCCACACACGCTGACAATGCGGGTCCTTTTCTTGAGCCTTCTTAATCTCCTCCATGAGACCACCGTCAACCACAGTAAAGCTCATCTGATGCAGTATACGAGATAGTGCATCAGCGACCACATTTTCCTTCCCTCTTCGGAAGCAAATTTCCAAAGGAAATTCCTGCATCAGCTCGGCCCACCGAGCTTGGCGGCCCTTCAAATCTGGCTGAGTTCAAAAATACCTTAAAGTATGATGATCAGTGTACACATAAAACTCGGCACCATATAAATAATGTCTCCACACCTTGAGCGCATGTATAATCGCATATAGCTCTTGCTCGTGTGTAGGATATCTCTGTTGAGCTGGTGTCAACTTCTTACTTTCAAAGGCTACTGGTCTACCCTCTTGGCTTAACACTGCACCTACGGCAATGCCACTTGCATCCGTCTCTAGGTCAAATGGTTTCTGGGTATCCACAATCTTGAGAACTGGAGCCGTGGCCACAGACTCCTTCAAGTTTTCAAAACGTTGTTGAGCTTCAACATCCCATCGAACCACAATGTTGTTTTTCCTTAACTGGTCCATTAAAGGAGCAGCTATCCAGGAATAATTCCTAACGAACCACCAGTAGAACTTACAAAAGCCTGTAATTGGCGTATATCGGCAGGCCTCGGCCACTTCTTAACCACAGCCACCTTGGCTGGATCAACCGAAATACCCTCAGCTGTCACTACATGACCCAAATACTCGACACGAGTCTTACACAACTCTGTCTTCTGAGCATTGGCATACAAGACAGAAGCTTGTAACTTGCCCAAAAACGGCCTTGAGATGAATCTCATGCTCCTCAACCGCTTTACTAAAAACCAATATATCGTCAATAAAATTGACGACAAACTTGCCCATATAGTCTTGCAAGACATCGTTCATGAGCATCATGAACGTGGCTGGGGCATTGGTTAACCCAAATGGCATAACCAAAAACTCATAATGACCGAAACGGGCCGTCTTCTGGACGTCTTCATCTTGAATCCGTATTCGATGGTATCCACTTTTGAGATCTATCTTACTGAAAATGGTTGCACCTTGCAACGCATCCAGTAGATCATCAATCCTGGGCATCGGACACCTGTGCTTTACAGTGATCTTATTCAATCCCCTGTAATCTACACACATCCGGAAACTACCATCCTTTTTCTTAACAAGTAAAATAGGAGAGGCGAAAGGTGAATAACTTGGACGGATGTACCCCAACTTGAGATACTCCTCCAACATCTTTCTGACTTCCTCTTCCTCTTTTAGGCTCATCCTATAAGGAGGCCTACATACCGGACTTGCCCCTGGAACAAGCTCAATACGATGATCAACGTTTTGACTAGGCGGCAATCCCTCTGGCATATTACTAATTAGCACGTGTTTGAACTGCGTGCGGATGGACTTCTCCAACTCACTTACTGGGTCACATCTAGACTGTAATGCAAATACATGTGCACTAGGGGATGCAAAAGTAAATGAAGCTTCATGTGGTTTATTAGTGAGTGTGCTTATCTGATTATTACCAACATAAGAATCAAAACTGGAATCAACATTCACATAACACAACCACAAATACTGAATCTCCATTCTCTTTATTTGCATATAGGTAACAAGAGGACCCTCAACAGATGGTCCTTCCCCTTTTAAGACATGAGACATACCCTCATGCCCGAACTTATACACATGTGATTTAAAATCTATAGCGGGCTGCTTACTTGCATGCCACCGCTTACCAAGTACAATATCAAACATAGCTAGTTTAGTGATTTCAAAATCTAACTTCTCGGTATACGTTTGAATAGACAAAGACGCCCGAGAGATTCTTTCATCCCAAACCTCTGTTCCGTTACCATCTGGCATCTCAACAGTATACCGGTAATCAGATGGAACAGTAGCCAAGTGAAATTTCTTCACCACACGAGAATTGATGATATTATGCAAGGAACCGGTGTCAAATAAGACGAGCACGTCATGACCTACCAGTTTTCCCGTCATGCGTATCAGTTCACTATCTGGAAACTAATAAGCTTCCCGCGCTTTGGTGGACAAGAAACAAACTGGTGCCTTTGGAACAAGCTTCCGCACCGAAATAGTCATGACACGACGAGTGTCCTCATCATCACTTACCAACAAGTCATCCAGAATTTCCTCATCCTTGCCCTCATCTTGACGTTGCATAGTATGGAGCTTCTTGCCCGTACATTGAGGACAATCTTTGAAAAGATGCTTGCCAAGACAGAAAAAACATAATCCGTCTTTCTTGGCCTTTTCCTTTTGCTCAGGACTGAGGGGAGACTTGTCGTAAGCACGACGAGCCATGGGAGATCCCGCTTTGCGCTTCAAAGTCTGCTGCATCTGGATAGGATCCTTCTGCGAAAAGCCTTTCTGACCAGCTTGGCCAGACTTTCGCGAACCCTTCTTCTGAGGCCAGCTTGGCGCTCCAGATTTAGCCTTGGTGCGCACATTACCTTCAAAGTTGAGAGCTGTAGCAACTGCCTCTTCTAAGGTCTTGCACCTTTCATTAAGCACCGAAGGCCTCAACTCTTCACGAAGGCCAAATATGAACTTGTGGACTACCAGCCACTCGGGAATCTCTTCCGGAATCTTGATAAGTATCTCAAGATACCTGTCAGCATATTCCTGCACCATGTACTGCCTCTGACGATGCAAAAGCCAAGCATCCGTCGCACGCACATGCTCATGTGGAGGAATAAACTGAGCTCTAAAAGCTCGCTTAAACTCAAGCCAGGTGGATGGAGCTTTGTCTTCTGGATAGGGTGGAGGTAACATAGGACGAACAGCAGAAGACGGATAAGGTGGAGCATACTGCGAGGAAGACGCATAACCACCAGCTACCATCATTGCTCGCATCTCTGCGACGATCTTTTCCACACTATCCATGCGAGCTTGCACAGAAGGGGAAGTACCAGCAGGCGAACGGGCAGCCACTGTAGGTGGATTATGGGCAGGATTAAGCACAGGGCTGGGTGGTGGTGATGGAAGAGCAACGGGTGGGCTGAGCGGAATATCAAGTCTATCATCTTCCATTATGAAACACAACAGAGACAGCACGGAATCAAGCTAAAAATTGGACTTATTGAAACACAGTCAGGAAAAGAAATGTTCGGCCTATTGACAATTTAGAACTGAAAGAGACAAAAGGCAACTGGAAAGTAACAAAGCCAAGGACAGGTAGTACTTCCCTTGCGTCCTACGCTGGTACACAAGTCGGTAAAGAACTTAATTTGGGCACCAAATCGGCTTGAAAGTCGGAAAAAACAGGAAAAAAACAGGCTGTTTGACGTCGATTTCTTCCAAACGGCAAAAGCTTTTTACGAACGGTCAATTAGCAGTAGGTCGCCCTCCTCCTAGGCCCAATCAGAAACTCTAACAGCAGAAATCGGAGATAAATCGGAGAAGTTATGTCCAATCCAAAAATCTGACCTGTTTTTTGCTTGGAAACCGACTTTTTAGTGAAACAGAGGTAAATCTGCTCCAAAACCAGCGTATAATGGCTCTAAAGGATCGCTATGGATACTAGAAACATGCTCCCAAAATCTGATCAGGATCTGAGAAGGTTCCGGAGAGTTATAAGCGAAAAACCTTCAGGAAAAATGCGCTGGCCCTCCAAAACTTTAAAATTTTCTGAAATCTCAGAATTTGCAGCGTGAATCCCTGCTGATCTACAGCGACTACCCACTAGAAATGATCTGAGACAGATCTCCCTCAAATCTGAGCACTATAGACCAATTATGGTGAAAAAACCAAGCTTTTTCTCACTTTCTCTCTCTAGAACGGACGTTTCTCTCTCTAGAACGAGCGTTTCTCTCTCTAGAATGAGGCTCCGATACCAATTGTCACAAGCCAGTCTCTCCAAGCTCGTGAATCCTAGAAGCCGGTGTGTAGAATGAACCTCCCAACCATAGGCACCCCCTCCTTGAGTCCTGCCTGCTATTCCCGTCAACTGGCACGTGACATCCACCTGTGGGTGATCAGTCCACTTGGCATGCCTAGCCCCTGTGACCTGTGAATACTGAGTGACTCATAGGGTACCACCCCCGTGCCCCGCCAAAGACCTGTGATCCTCTTGGTCAACCCGACTACTTGTCGGCTAGCATCTTGTCACTGACGGCTAGGGTCCCGACGGTCAAGACACACCGCATCTCTGACAACTCACCGGGTCACTGCTCGTGACGCATCGGTCCCAACTTGGGACTGATGTCCTCCTCGGTCACTGGCCCTTGCCAATACTTGGCCTCAGGCCCTCAGGTGACCGGCCGTGCCAAGGTCATGATAGAGTCGTAACTGGACTCTAACAGTACAGAGGGACTGTACAGGGGGCACTGTGGGGGAGTAGACCTTGGGGTCAATGGGAGTGCAGCATGTGGGGGAGCAGCAAATCCGGACAGGTACACCGTCACATGGGCACTGTGGGGGAGCAGACCACGGACCCAATCGGAGTGCAACATGTGGTGGAGCAATATATGGGGCAGGTACAGTAGCACATGGGCACTGTGGGGGAGCAGGCCATGGGGCCAATGGGAGTGCAGCACGTGGGGGAGCAACAAATGGGGACAGGTACAAGGGCACATGGAGGGATCATCAACAACTGCACATGGGGGAACAGGCTGTGGGGTTAAATAGGCACTCACGAGGCTGTGAGAGAGAGGCTGTGAGAGGCATTGTGAGAGGCTGTGAGAGCCAGTTCGAGAAACAGGGTGTCGTGAGATGGCAGAGCGCACGACGCTTTTGGTCTTTTATCTGCAACTTCAGAGATGTGCACTTTCAACTCATTAAACTTCTACCACCAAGGCCTGAGGGCGAAGCCAGGAGGAAGCTCGAGGAAGATGTCCGAAGGCACAACGAAAGGCATCGGAAGCAAGAGGTAGATGCTGCGACAGACTCGGGAGAGACACCCAGAGCTGCAGATCCCCGCCCCCGCTGTGACCCCTGCCCACGCTGTCGAGCTGGATTTGGATGAGCAGATCGGAATGAGCTTCACACGACGGCAACTCATCATGGTCAGGGAAAGGGCTGCCCGCCGTCAGGCTGACCAGGAGGCAACTCGGGCTAACCGGGAGCCAGAGCGAGAGCGACAGAACAATGCACCTGACGAGGGCCAAGAGTCTGTGGAGGATCCGTAGAAATGTTTAGAGTGGATAGGATCCAGCCGTATGTGACTGGCTGTTGTTGTGGTTTTCGGCATAAGATGAGGCAACATTTAGTGTTTGACACAGTGTAAAGAACAGCCCCAGCCGTATGTGGCGGGATACGTATTGTTATTTTGATACCACTGTTGAATTAATGTTCAATGTGTTTTTTGTGCAATGCATGCCTGGTGTAATGCATTGTAATATGTGTGTTTATGAAATGCTAAAGAGGGGGTTGTATTTCTGTGTTCTGCATCTGCTATCAATCTCTGTAGTTGAAACTAATTGAAAATACGCACATACCATTTGAAATAAAATTGAAAACAGAGCATCACAATTACAAATTGACAAATACACAATGTGCAGCGAATAGAATACGTCCAACACTGGATATAACATGGAAAATGGTCTGAATACAATGTTCGACCATCTGGTCGCCAAACATGGAACATGATATCAAACTGCTAAAAATAAAATAATAGAGCTACAATCAATGCTCTGGCTCTAACTCAGACGAATGCTCCGGAGACAACTCAGGGCCCCGAGCTGACTCTTGCAACTGATATCTATGCCTGTCTGGAACTGGCATGGGCTGTGTATCCGAGGAGGAGGACTCGTCATCCTCATCCTCCCAATCTGCCTCCGCATCAGCCCCCAAGCAAGCCAAACCGACGAGACCTGCTCCAGCTGGCTGTGATACTGCACCTCTACCTGCACCCGGGGCCCTGCGAGGTCGTCCTCTCTTCCCTAGCTGTTTCTGTGCTCTGCCTTTCTTGTTCGGTGCACCCTTGGGCCTTCCTGGTCTCTTGCGGACGAGGAGAGCTGTCAATGCCTCATCACCCCCATGCAGATCACCTGGCTGGCTAGGTTGGGCCCAAGCTGAGGCCGGCTGGGATAGAGAAGCCAAAGATGGGTGGCCCTGTGCAGCAGATAGTGGAGGATAGGGCCGTGGAGTGTGTGCCCGTGGGCCTGCTACTGGTGGAGGAACTGGCTGTGGAGGGGCCGTCCCTGCAGGAGGCAAGTATATTGACGATATGTACTGAGGTACATACTGGGTGCTGCCACTGGAGGAGCCACTGTGGATGTGGGTGCTGCAGGGAAAACCTGGGCACTGGAGCCATTGGAGGAGCCACTGTGGATGTGGGCGCTGCAAGAGAAAACCTGGGCACAGATGGTGGCCTGCCATGGAGACCTGGTGCTGCAGAAGTGGATGGCGATGGAGGGGCTGTTGGCCTCAACGACATCGGTGGCACTGGAGGTGTTGTGCGGCGCACGTACACCCTCTGAGGAACTGGAGGAACTGCAGGCACCTCGTGTAGCTGCTTTGGCTAAGACTCTGTGTAGGGCATGCTGGCTAGAGAGGATGGGGGCGCCCTGACGCTCGGCATCTGTCGGGCCTCTGAATCCAACTCTGCAATCAAGTCGTCCAGCTGGGCATCCAAATATAAATGCTCTGGGCTCTGGGACTCATCATGTGCACCATCCTCTGGATCATCCTGTGCCTGATCCCGTGCCTCATCCTGTGCACCATGCGCACCTGGGCCTCCCAATCGGTACAATCAAAGTCATCTGGTGACTATTCTGGTGTGCTGTCATAGAAATGCTATGGCTTTGTGATGCACGCATCCAAGCAGCTGCGGAAGGTAAACCCAAATCACTCTGTCCCCTATCAAGAGCCTCCTCCATCATATCAACATAAGAAGGTATGCCACTGGCCCCCCCTGTGTGCCCTGCCCGTCTCCCAGTATAATCTGTGGCATGTGTCCCACCTCTACCACGTGATGCACCTGTGACCCCTGCTCTAGGCGTGTGCCCAACACCTGTATCATATGCCTCATCCCGCTCTGATCTGGCGAACACAACCCGAATGGGCTCATCCTCATCCTGATCATCCTCTGACACTAACTCATCTGCCTCGTACAATGGAGGCTCTCTGTGCTCAAGCCTGAGCTCTCTCTCTCTCTCTCATCTCGGCAAGCTCCCTCTCTCTCTCTGCCATCAACTGTGTGCCCAAGTCATCTGCAGGCATGGGATGGGTGCTGTCCGTAGGCAAGTCAACTTGGCGCTCCAAATCAGATATCTTCGTCTGCAAGGTTTAAAATTTGCATGTCAGAGAGACAACTTTATCAAGAAATGAAACCAACATACCAGGAGTCAACCAACATGCTATGGGAGAATAGCTTATCACCTGCAATGCGCTTGTAATGGTCGGAAGTCTCCTGGCGAGACCTGCGTTGGTGCTACAGAACACCAACCGCTCCAACTGACTCACTGACAACCGGTTTCTTCTCCTCGTGTGAATCAGTGCCCATGTGCTCCAATTACGCTCACACACGGAGGTAGTGCAGTCCTGTGGTACGTGCAATGAAATGCTTCAGCACATGTGCACGGGTGGAAGGTCAACGAAACACAGCAATGGAGGATAAAATGAGATGCATACCTGAGAAAGGACACAGTGCAAGACGCCGTATGGATGGATAGGTGCTACCGAACATGGTCCACCAGGTAATGGGAAGCTACCCCCTCTCTGGATCCTGAGCAGCCGGGTGGCCGAACGTGCCCATGCCGAAACGAAATGCAGCGAGCTCCTCCATGAGCCTGATAGGATCCAAACCTATGTGTGGACCCACCCTGTAAATGTACTGAAGCCAATCGGCCTCGAGCTCCCTGTCTGCGATCTGTGTCGGAAAGAGGAAGAGGGGATGCAGCATGTGTGTAACGTTGTGGATACTCCACTGGAAGTAGTTCCACCGCGTCTCCCAGATGAACTTCAGCTCGGTCATCCTGTAGGTGAGAGGCATGTGGTTTAGGGTATTACGAAAAAACTTAACACTGACAGAAAAACAAACTAGCAATTACTGAAAAGATAAAGGCCAATTACATTACTATACTGCTTACCTCTCTGACTGCAAGATGGGCAGCTGCAAGAATTGTCCAATTCGGTCCGTGAGCTCATATACCAGTCCAAGTGTCGACCCCTCGCTGTCAGCCATGCGGAGCACAATGTAGAGTGGTCGAAGCAGTCCTGACAATGTCTGTGCATCCCTCCAGAACTGGTCTCCCCTCACCGTGGAAGAAAAGTGCTCCCCATCCTCAGTGTGCTGAAACGTACTGGCACGCCAAAGATCACTGGCAACCATCTGTAGAAGCTGCGCCCTACACCTGATCAGACGGTCGATGACCACCAAGTCGAATGCAAAGTGTGTGGGGGCTGGCTTACGGAGGTCCATATGGCTGAACACCCGGAACATGGCAAGAACACGCCTCTTTCTGGTGACAAAAGTCACCAGGAAGAGCGCCTCACGGACGATGGCTCTAACCCAGGGAAGTGCACCTATGTCCCCCATCAGAAGGCCTATGCCGTGCGCTACACAGGGGGTATGAACAATGTGAGGGAACTCGGCCTCTAGCAGTACACCCATCTGAATGCAGTTCGTGGCATTGTCCGTCACCACCGTGACGACATGTTGTGCGCCTATGGACAGGATGGAAGACCTGATGACATCAAACATGAACTCTGCCGATATGACTCTCCCCCCCATGCTGCAATCCACGGCCCTCAAAAACTGTGTGCCCATGCAGCTGGAGACCAATATGTTGAGGATCGGCCTCCTCCTGACATCAGTCCAGCCATCGGACATGATGCTACAACCGCAAGTGGCCCAGTGGCGACGCAGAGGCTCCATCTCTCTAGACAAGGACTCGACCCTATCCCTCAGACAGCTAGGGCTGACAGACTGTGCAAGGCGGAAGGCCCTTCTGAAGGGCTCAGAGTCGGTGATGGCAAATGGAAGGTTCCGCTCATAAATCAGACCGGCCACAGCCTGTGTAGCCTCTCTGTCCATGTGCGGCTGATGCGCGCCGCGAATGCTCTACTGCCTAAGAACTCTCCCAGCTGGGCGACGGGTGGCGGACCTCCAACATGGTGCTCCAAACGTGACGGGAATGGATGGTGACGCGATAGGCTGGGCACTAGTAGATGCATCGGTTGTAGACGTGGAATGGGGAGAGTGGGATGCACTGGCAGGGATGGGTGCAGCAGCATAAGTGGGGTGCACTGGTGGAGGGGGAACATCTGGCATGGGATACGAAAACTGCTGGCTAGGGAGGTCATCCGGATGGGAAGGGAGGGAGGAAGGGATCTCCTCAACATCCTGGAAGGCATCGTCACTGGCATCCTGGGCCTGCTTTTGCTCGGGCTGTGGAAAGTCCATGAGAAAGTTGTAAACTAGGGGAGTGCGAGCAACAGTGGGTGGTGGTGGTGGTGGAACTGCCACTGGCGGACGAGATGGGTTTAGGATCCACCGGAATGGGTGCAGATAGAGATGCATCTAGCGGAACTGTCTGAGGGTGGTGAGAGACAAAGGGACTGGACGAGGATGCACTCCCTCTCCTCGTGCGTGCCAGCCAAGCAGGCAGCAACTCGGGGTCAACCACGTAAGGCGCGATGCAAAACCGGAGAACACCCTCCGAAATGGTGTTCTCCCCTGCCACGAAACGTGGCCCGTAGGTTTCCAGAAGTCACTGCCTGATAGGAACGGACATGCTGGCATAGGGGGCAGCATTCAGTGTGCCACCATTTTTGGTGCGTGCGCCAAGTAGGTGGCCTTTAAGGCGAGTGAGGGTGGCACTGAACTCCAGGCAATATCGACAGTGCACGATCTTTGCACCGGACTTGTTGGACTTGTCGGGAACCCGCCTGACAATGTCCACCTCGCCCCACAGATCGGCAAGGTTGGAATGCACCATTTCTGTAGAGGGAACTGGGGCAAAAAGGTAGAGATGATGGTGAGTGCGATAGGTGGCGGAATGCTGGAAAATCCACAACAAAGGCCGAAATAGCAATAGCAGGGGCGGAAGCGATCAGTGCAACGCGAAGACAGTATGATGGCGAGGAGTGGGCGGACAGCACAGAGGGCGGGACAACAGCGCGATGGACAGGGAGAGAGATGAAGTGAGGGGGGGGATTAGGTTAAAAATATATGTATTAAAATATTAAATATTAAAAAATATTAAATATTGTGGTACCACGGATCAGTATGGATCCGTGGTACTGGGATCCGCGGATCCTGGTACCGCTGGATCTATGATATATATATATATATATATATATATATATATATATATATATATATCATAGTACCTCGTGGTACCGTTGGTATGGTACCGCCGGTACCATATCAGTGGTACCGCCGGTACGGTACCGCCCTAGGATCCACGGTACCAGGGCGGTACCATTTTTAATATTTTTTTTATTTTTTAATATATTTTTAATAATTTTTTTTTGCATATTAACTACCAAAAAAGGACAAAAAAGTTAAAAAAGGGGGTTCTGGGTACAGTACATGATGCAGGGGACTGTTGTTGTGGCACATGGGCACTGCGAGTGAGCAGACCGAGGGGCCAATGGGAGACCAACACAGGGGGGTAGCATCACATGGGGGCAAGTACAGAGGCACATGGGCATTGTGGGTGAGCAGACCATGGGCCCAATGGGAGACCAACACAGGGGGGAGCATCACATGGGGGCAGGTACAGAGGCACATGGAGGGATGATGGGGATCCACATGGCCGATCAGGCTGTGGGGATAAATAGGCACTCACAATGCCATTGTGGTTGGCATTTTCAGAGGCTGTGAGAGAGCTAGTGATAGACAGTGAGAGAGCAAGCGAGAGCCAGTGACAGGCTGTGAGAGGTTGTTTGAGAGCCAGGGTGCTGTGAGAGGGTGTTCAAGGACCAGGGTGCTGTGAGGAAAAGGTCGATCGAGATGGCAGAGCGCATACCACCGAAGCCCGAGGGCGAAGCCAAGAGGAAGCTTGAGGAAGATATCCGAAGGCACAACGAGAGGCATCGGAAGCAAGGGGCAGATATCAGAGAGATGTTGCGACAAACTCGACAGAGAAATCCGGAACCGGAGCCACCCGCCCCCGCTGTGGGTCCTGTCCCCGCTGTCGAGCTGGATCTGGATGAGCAGATGGGAATGAATTTCACACGACGGCAACTCATCATGGTCAGGGAAAGGGCGGCCAGACGTCGGGCTAACCAGGAGGCAGCTCGGGCTAACCGGGAGGCAGAGCAAGAGCGACAAAACAATGCACCAGACGAGGGCGAGGAGTCGGTGGAGGATCAATGAGAGATGTTTAGAATAGATGAGGTCCAGCCGTATGTGGCGGACTGTTGCTATGTAGTTTTCGGCAGTTTATGGTGCAGCAAATAACTAGATGGCTGCTTAAAAAAATGACAGTATATGTGATGTTATCCTGATACAACGGTTGAATATATACATAGTTGTTTTTTGTGCAACGCGAGCCTGGTCATGTAAGATGCAATGTCTGTAATTTTTTTAAATGCAGATGTATTACATGTGTTTATGAAATGTCGTTTGGGGTGTAGGGGTGATTGCTGTGCTCATGATGTAGGTGCATATATGTGAAGCTAGCATTCACTTCAAACGAAATTAAATGAAAACAGGATTCAGACACGCACATAGAACTCTTCGACATAAAATAAAGCATCACATGTACAGAGCGACATACGCACAATGTGCAGCAAATAATGTAGGCCAAACACTGTATATAATGTGAAAAATCATCTGAGTACAATGGTAGACCGTCTGCTAGAGACAAACTACTGAAACTAAAACAACAGAGCCACAATCAATGCTCTGGCTCTGACTCAGACGAATGCTCTGGAAACAACTCAGGGCCTCGAGCTGACTCTCGCAGCCGATATCTCTGCCTGTCTAGAACTGGCATGGGCTGTGTATCCGAGGGGGAAGACTCGTCATCCTCATCCTCCCAATCAGCCTCCGCATCAGCCCCCAAGCAGGCCAAACCAACAACACCTGCTCCAACTGGCTGTGATACTGCACCTCTACCTATACCTGGAGCCCTGCGTGGTCGTCCTCTCCTCCCTGGCAGTTTCTGTGCCTTGCCTTTCTTGTTCGGTGCACCCTTGGGCCTGCCTGGTCTCTTGCGGACAAGAGGAGCTGTCAATGCCTCGTCACCCCCATGCAAATCACCTGGCTGGCTGGGCTGGGCCCAAGCTGAGGCCGGCTGGGATAGGGAAGCAAAAGAGGGAACTCCCTGTGCAACTGAGCTAGGAGGATGAGATCGTGGAGTGTGTGCCCGTGGGGCTGCTGCAAGTGGAGGAACTGGCTGTGCAGGAGGCGAGTACAGTGGCGATATGTACTGAAAGGGGCGTTGTGGTGGCCGGTACTGGTACATCCTGGGTGCTGCCAAAGGAGGAGGATGTGACGTGGGTGCTGCACCTGGAGGAGCCACTGTGGATGTGGGCACAGATGGTGGCCTGCCATGGAGACTTGGTGCTACAGAAGTGGACGGCGATGGAGGGCTGCAGGCCTAAATGGCATCGGTGGCACTGGAGGAGCTGTGCGGCGCACATACACCCTCTGAGGAGCTGGAGGAACTGTAGGCACCTCATGCGGCTGCTCTGGCTGGGACTCTGTGTATGGCATGCTGGCAAGAGATGACGGGGGCGCCCTGACACTCGGCATCTACTGGGCCTCTGAATCCAATGTGGCAACCAAGTCGGCCAGCTGGGCATCCGAATACAAATGCTCTGGGCTCTGGGACTCATCCTGTGCACCAGCCTCTAAATCATCCTGTGCACCGACCTCTGAATCATCCTATGCACCAACCCCTGAATCAACCCAAGCCTACAGGCTCTGAATCCTCAACGTCATCTGACGACGTATACTCGGACTCATCATCATCCTCAACGGAAGCTGCCGTATTCTTGGATGAACTGGCACCAGCCCCGGGAACTGGTTCTGGAGTCTGTAACTGTCTGTTCTGGACTGAGTTCCAGATAATAGAGAAGAATGCATCATGCTGGCATTTCCCTCTCAAGGACTCGAGTAACTCATTACGAATCTGAGTAAAACTTAGCTCGTTTATCATAGGCATTCTGCTAAGGGCATCTGCTACTGTATTGAATTTTCCACGCCTATATCTGATAGACATGTCAAACTCTTGCATCAACTCTGCCCAACGAGCTTTCCGACCTCTAAGCTCAGGTTGATTGCAAAGGTATCTGAGACTCTCATGGTCTGTCAGGACCTCAAAGTTGGCACCATACAAATAATGCCTCCAAGTCTTAAGGGCATGGACTATAGAAAAGAGTTCCTTTTCATAGGCACTATACCTAGTCTGTGCTGGCTCGAGTTTTTTACTCTCGAAGGCAACTGGTCGTCCACCCTGAGTTAGCACAGCACCTACTGCAAAGTCGCTAGCATCTGTTTCGACCACAAATGGCTGATTGGGGTCGACGACCTTTAAAACTGTGCTGTAGCTAAGGCTGTTTTGAGAGCATCAAAGCTCTCCTGTTGTGCGGACTCCCAAATGAACTCCTTTCCCTTCCCCTTAAGGAGATTTGTCATAGGGACTGCTATCTGAGCATATTCCTTGACAAATCGTCTGTAATATCCCGCCAGACCAAGAAAGATTTGAAGTTCCAAAATATTCTGAGGTCTCAGCCAACTGAGTATGGCTTTAACCTTATTTGGGTCCATCTTAATCCCATTTGAAGAGATAATGTGACCCAAATATGCTACTTCTTCAACGAAGAATTCACACTTGGATTGTTTAGCATAAAGCTTATGCTTTCTGAGCAGTCGAAACACCTTTCTGAGGTGTTTTAGATGCTCCTTCCTCGTTTTGCTGTAGACGAGGATGTCATCTAAAAATACGACTACAAACTTCCCCAAGTATGGTCTGAGGACACTGTTCATCAAGGTCATAAAGGTAGCTGGAGCATTTGTGAGCCCAAATGGCATCACCTTAAACTCATAATGACCGTGACGAGTCCTAAAAGCTGTTTTCGAGACATCTTCCGATTTTATACGGACTTGATGATATCCCGATCTGAGGTCTATTTTGCTGAAAAACTTAGCCCCGTCGAGTTGATCAAACAACTCGTCTGCTCGAGGCATAGGGTATTTATTCTTAATTGTGACTTTATTGAGGGCTCTGTAATCTACGCAAAGACGCATAGACCCCTCTTTCTTTTTCACCAATAGGACTGGTGAGGCCCATGGTGAACTACTGGTCTGAATTTGGCCTTTCCCAAGATAGTCTGTTAACTGCCTAGTTATTTCTTCATCCTCTGTTCGGCTAACCCGATACGGAGGTTTAGAAACAGGTGCTGTACCTGGTACTAGGTTTATTACATGATCTACCTCTCTGCTAGGTGGTAAACCATGTGGCAAATCTTCAGGAAAAACATCTTTAAATTTAGACAATAAAGTTTCTAATTTACTGATTTTCTGCTGAATAGAACTGGAAATAGAAACTTCAGGAATAAACTGAAAGTCACATAAGAATACCTGATGGTCTTCGTCTCCGATTAGCTGACAGAGCTCTGAACTGCAGACCATAGGGCTGTTGGGAACATCATGCTCCCCATGCAACTGGATCTCTCGGCCTTTATACTGAAAGCTGAGGGTGTTCTCCTGATAGTTTCTGTGGAGGGAAGGTCCTAAACTGTAGAGCCAATCTCTCCCGAGAACAATGTCTGTTCGATCCAGGTGCATTATCTGAAAGTTTATTTGATCTTGGTACCCCTGAATACCAAGATTTAACTTACTTACCATAGTTTCCCATATTTTTTTATCTTCACCCTTAGCTAATGAAACTATGTACCTATGCTGACTAGGTACTTCTGGTAGTTTAAGCTTTCTAACCAGGGTGTGGTTGATGAAATTATGGGTTGCCCCATCATCAACCATGACTCTTACTGACTGGTTACCAACTTTCCCATGCATACGTACTAGGTCATGCGGCCCAAAGCTGAAGGGTCTCGCTAGCATTGCAGAGGTCAGCTGGCAACAGTGTTCATGATCTTCATGATACACTTTGATCTCGGAAGCTGCCGAGTCACTGGGGAAACATACAGTCTGAACAAGATGAACTTGTTTTTTATCTTTCTTATCTTTTTTAGTGAAAGGCCCCTTGGGACACTGTCTGACTGTGTGTCCCTTGCCCATACACACAAAGCACAAACGTTCTTGTTTGGCTTTCTCAAAATCATCTGGTTTTAAGGGCTGTATGAGTGAAGGGCGTTTCTGAGGAGCTTCACTTTTAAATTTATCTTCTTTCTTTCTTTTTAAAAATTTCTTTTTAAATTGAAAGTCTTTCTGAGAAAGCTGCTCAGAAAGTGGTTGCTGTCTCGCTCTCTTCCTACCCACTGAATCATCATAGATTTGAGCATATCTGAGAGCTTGCTCAAGGGTAGTAGGCGAGTTTCTCTGGACCTCTACTTTATATTCATCTTTGAGGCCACGGACAAATCCCCTGATTTTTTGATAGTCATCCATATTTTTAATCATTAAAATTGCCTCTCGATACTGCGAGATATATTGGATGAGGGACTTGTCCATTACTGTTCTTTCCCAGGCTTCCCAGGCTCTATCAAGTTCATTCTCTGGTAGAAATTCTCTTAGGAAAGCTTCTTCAAAAGCTTTCCATGACCGGGGAGTCTGCCCAGTCTCCTGGAGATTTAACCACCACTTATAGGCCATAGGCCCTAAAGAAAGACTGGCCTCAATTGCTTGCAAATGGTCTGTTTAAGAGCATGAATGTTCTTCCATTTGCTGAGGAAGGTTTGTAGAATATCTGCATTTCTATCCTTCTCTTCCCCATTAAAAGTAGGAGGCTTTAAATCTTTAAAAACACTGGGGTGAGACCGTAAAGTCTCACCCGAAACTGATGGAAGTGGAGAAGGGGATAACTGAGAAGTGGAGGGAAGGCTTCCTTTCGCGGAGCTCAAAATCAAGTTTTTGAGTTCAGCGAACGAGTCGTCCACACTGGACTTGAAATTGGCTAATGCCAGCTTCAGTTCATCCACTTGTGTTACCAATTGGAGGAACTGCTCCTTGGTAACTAGTTCGTCGAGTTCTTCGGCGAACTGTTCCTGTTCTTCTACTTCCATGGGTTCCTTCCCTTTTCTGTAAGCCAAGGCTTCTGTTTCAAGTTCGTCGAAGCCTCTCTCCTGGGGTTGATCAGGTCCCTGAGGAGTGGTCATCTTCGAAACTGAAAGAGAGCTACCTTAACTTCTGAAGGAAAAAAGTCTAAAAGACTAATTTACAACTGTACAAGGGAAAGGAAAGATGACTTAGCTGTTTCTGAGGACTGTACTTCCAAAGAAAGAATGAAGAGGAACCCTTTCAGCTCTTTTCCCCAAAATTTCAGACCTGCTGTTCCGAAAAATGCCAGTTTGAGGCTTCAAAACGGTACTAAATTTCCCGGTTTTTTGAGGATAGTAGCTCGCTGGTCTGATTGCAATCCAACTTGTCCACAAAAAGGCAAATCTGAAGTCCAAAAACCCTTCTGAGTTCTGAAATTTCAGAAGTCTCCTACTCGCTGATCTGGTAGAAATCCTCTTGCTCCAAATCTCTGACGTTGGGGCCCAAAAACTTGTTGAAAAACCAGATTTTCAGAAGCACTGGCAGCGCTGGCCCTGCTCCTCTTTTTTGGCTTCCAACTCGCTGAAAACCAGTAACTTTTTCCCTGGAAATCGGATGTAGGTCTCTGACTGTACAGCGATGGAGGTGCTGGCTTCTTCCTACTCTAATTTCGCTGGGAAAACTACGAAGAATCCTCTGAAGTCAGTGAGAAACAGCTGTTTTTTCAGCGAGTTACCTACACTTGGAATCTGACTCCTTGCTACTGTGATTTCTCAGTGGAAATCAGAAGTTTGAAGGCTGCTCCTACAGCGATCCTCCTCCTCTATTCCTCTCTGAGAATCTGAGAAACACTTCCTATCTTCTGATAGCTTTCTCTACTGCTGTCCTAAACTCCCTAGGATGGAGATGGCTCTGATACCAGTGTAATAGATCCTAACACCACAGTAGGGCAAACACTAACTGATCCACCCAACCTTGCCTACTCCCTGATATAGAGTAAGCCCCTGTGAGGACTGGTAGCATGCAACTGCCAAGTGTCGGCCACGTGGCATTGACGTGGCCGACTGCACGTCGGGACCCAACTGGGGGCCCTATCCTGCTGACAGGGTCCCTAGGCTGTGTTAGGCCCGCCATGGCTATGGACCGTGCTGGGGCACACTACTCACACTGTCTTGCCCTGTTGGTCATGTACGCTGGACACGACCCTGACTGTGGTATCTGACCTATCTGTGTTCTCTAGGGTTCGGCACTGGTTACGAGCTCGTAACAGCTGGCTTACGGAGGTCCAGATGGCTGAACACCCGGAACATGGCAAGAACACGCCTCTTTCTGGTGACAAAAGTCACCAGGAAGAGGGCCTCCCGGACGATGGCTCTAACCCAGGGAAGTGCTCCAATGTCCCCCATCAGAAGGTCTATGCTGTGGGCTGCACAGGGGGTATGAACAATATGAGGGAACTCGGCCTCTAGCAGTACACCCATCTGAATGCAGTTCGTGGCATTGTCCGTCACCATCGTGACGACATGCTGTGTGCCTATGGCTAGGATGGAAGACCTGATGACATCAAACATGAACTCGGTAGATATGACTCTACCCCCCCTGCTGCAATCCACTGCCCTCAAAAACTGTGTGCCCATGCAGCTTGAGACCAGTATGTTGAGGATCGGCCTCCTCCTGACATCAGTCCAGCCATCGGACATGATGCTGCAACCGTAAGTGGCCCAGTGCCGACGCAGAGGCTCCATCTCTCTAGACAAGGACTCAACCCTATCCCTCAACATGTGTGTGCGAACAACCTCTGAACTAGGGACTCTCCAGCTAGGGCTGACAAACTGTGCAAGGCGGAAGGCTGTTCTGAAGGGCTCAAAGTAGGTGATGGCAAAGGGCAGGTTCAGCTCGTAAATCAGACTGGCCACGGCCTGTGTGGCCTCTCTGTCCATGTGCGGCTGATGCGCGCCGCGAATGGTCTGTTGCACGAGAGCTCTCCCTGGTGGGCGACTTGTGGTGGACCTCCAGCACGGTGCACCAACCGTGACGGGAATGGACGATGACGCGACAGGCTGGGCACTGGTGGATGCATCGGCTGTAGACGTGGAATGGGGAGAGTGGGATGCACTGGCAGGGATGGGTGCAGTAGCATAGGTGGGGTGCACTGGTGGAGGGGCAACATCTGGCATGGGGTATGAAAGCTGCTGGCTGAGGAGGTCATCCGGATGGGAAGGGAAGGAAGAAGGGATCTCTTCCACATCCTCGAAGGCCCGCCCAGTACCATCCTGGGCCTGCTCGGGTGGCGGAGAGTCCATGAGAAAGTCGTAGACTGGTGGAGTGCGAGCAACAGTGGGTGGTGGTGGAACCGCAGTGGCAACTGGCGGACGCGATGGGACGGGATCCACCGGAATCTGAGCAGATGGGGGTGCGCGAGGCAGAACTGTCTGAGGGGCAAAGGGACCGGAGGAGGATGCACTTTCTCTCCTCATGCGTGCCAGCCAAGCAGGCAGCAACTCTGGGTCAGCCACATAAGGAGCGGTGCAAAATCGGAGAATGCCCTCCGAAATGGTGTTCTCCCCTGCCACGAGCCGCGGCCCGTAGGTGTCCAGTAGTCGCTGCCTATCGGGGACGGTCATGCTGCCACAAGGGGCAGCATTCAAGGTGGTACCATTTTTGACACGTGCACCGAGCAGATGGTCTTTAAGGCTAGTGAGGGGTGCAGCAAACTCGACGAGACAGTATCGGCGGCACACGATCTTCTGACCGGTCTTGTTGGCCTTGTCGGGAACCCGCCTGACAATGTCTACCTCGTCCCACAGAACTGAAAGGTCGGATTGCACCATTGCGATGGAGAAAACTAAGGACAAAACGCTGGAAAAAAAACAGCAGGGTACACTGTGTGAGAGACGCTGAAAATGGGCGAAGGCAGGTTCTTGCAAATCTGATGCAAGGCAGGGCGGTCTATGGGCGAAGGGCGATGCAAATCAGACGCAAGGCAAGGAAGGCAGGGCAGCAAAACCAGTAGCGAAGGCAGGGCAACGATGGCTGGAAAAAAATTGGGAGAGAAGAAGCGAGGGGGGCGGGTAGATTAGGTTTAAAAAAATTTCAAAAAATATTAAATATTAATTATATTAATATATTATGGTACCGCGGTACCAGTATGGTCCCGCTGTACTGGGATCCGCGGTACCCAGTACCGCGGGACCTATGATATATATATATATATATATATATATATATCTAAGGAAGCGGATGGCGGACACGGACGCGCCAGGGGTGCGTCTGCATCCGGACTCGTTCGTTTTTTTTGCAAAAAAAAAAATTTCAAAAAAAAAATAAAAAATATAGGCACCTGCCTACACTGTCCCCCATCCCAAAAGCATAATAAAAGCAATTTATGGCCCCTGTTTTTCCCCCGAAATTAATTATCAGAGGGTGTCTGGCACGCACCTGCCCCCTCCTGGTAAAAAATAGGAAAACGGTACCAAAAAAATTTGCAACAGACCTAACCACTAGGCCTTGCCTGTCATAACTAAGATATTACTAAACAACCATGGCTAGTGAGCAGTTCATAAATTATTACGAACCTTCATTGGGAACTAAGCTCCAAAAAAGCGGGAAAGAAAGATCTGAGAGTGGTTTCAAGTGAAGATGATGGTTTGTATGACAAACATATTACTGGTTTAGGGTTTAGGGTGAATCAATGACTGTTTCAAAGAGGTGAATGCTCGCCAGAGGATTGAGGAGAGGTGAACGCTCACCAGAAGAGTGACAAGCTCTCAGGAGCAGAAGTCTCTGGGGGAAATTAGGGCTCACCAGAAGAGTGACAAGCTATACACTACTGTGACTCGGTTGATGGGATCGGTTTCTTCCCGGATGAACTTCAACAGCTTACTAATTAGTTATGGCACTACTTCAACACGCTACAATACGATGTCGAAATTTTGCGTACCAGCATGGGGGCTCCGAAACATCTCCCAGTGGTCAGGTCCCGACCGGACAAAGTGTCCTCAAAGCCCTGTTTAACGTCGAACTTCGGACGGACGTTGGGCCGACTGTCGGTCGTTTCCTCGTCCTGTTTGTTCCCACAGGTTCATATCGAGGTTGTCCACTGGCCGAAACAGACGGCACCCGAATCGGATCCCATTTGGAGAAACGGGGCCGTCGGACGGAGAGTTGCAAAACTAATCCATTTCGCTTGACGTAATTGCGCTTCTCTCCAGTCGAAGGGCCATTTTGACCGAACGATACCCGAATCGAGCCAGGCTCAATCCGTTGGGTTCGTATCAGGATCACAAACCTGTGGACTATGTTCTCGGACCATTGATGCATTCTACACAGTACCATGGCCTATGTGATGAGATAGATTTCGGATTTAGGGTGGTACACCGTCACGTGGGCAACTAGTCGGAGCATGTCCTGGTAGATGTCCGCCGACACAACGAACGGAAGCTAGAAGCAGAATTTCACGAGCCAGCAAGAGATAATGGGGCGACTACCGGAGCTACAGCTACGTGCCCTCATGGTCCTCGGACCTGCCCCCCCTTGCCCGAGCTGGCGAGGGCGAGGAAACGCAACGGATTGGAATTAACTTCACCGCAGAACAACTGGCCATGGTTCGGGAAAGGGTCCCTCGTCATCGAGCCAGCCAGTCTCGGTAGTGAACAGCACTTATGATGACCATCCACTCTTCTGGTTACCATTCACTCCCTGTGGTGAATGGCACGGTTCTGACGACCATTCACCACTATTAGCAGCAGTTTTGGTGCAGTTGTTTTCATCGCGCTACGGAATCGGGGACGCGGACCACACAAACACCTCAAAACGTGCTAAAATGTTGGCCTTTTGTTCGCTTTAGGGTTTAGGGTTTGGGGAACAAACGACCAGAAGGAGGATACCAAAGATATTGTTGAGCAAGATTCTAATGATGACGAGTACAAGCCTTCAATTAGCCAGGGAGAAAGTTCCAGCTCTTCCATAAGACTGATGTGTGCCAGAAGTATTGAAGTTGTTTGGTATATGACAGGGACGGTGTGAGTGAAAGCCAGTTAAAGCATGTTTTGAACACAGTTTGAAAGGAAATTTTATGCGCTTCAATAGCCATTTCCTGAACTCAGACACCCAAGGAAGCAGCATAGATCAAACAATGATCAATACCCTTTCATCTGGGTGTTTGGCCAGGAAACTTTGTAAGAAAGCAATGGTCAAAAATGTTTTTCCAGTGCATGGAGATGGTCGAAGTGGTTCTGATGCCAGTACGTGTTCCCGAATCTTGCCACATCACCAATTGCTCTGTTTTCGACTCCACGTGAAACGTTTTTGGTGAGCCGACAGAGACAGCACCCAGTGGTTTTTGATCCACAGATCAAAAACCAGTGGGTGTTGTCTCTGAAGGCTCACCAAAGAAAGTTTGACGTGGAGTCGAAAACGGAGCAATTAATGGCATGGTAAAATCCGGGAGTACGTAAGGGCGACACAACCACTCCTTTCGTCTGCATGCCTTGGAAGGACCTTTTTGGCCATTGCTTTCTTGCAAGGCTTCCTGGCCAAATATCCAGATGGAAGGGTACTGAACATTGCTTGATATATACTGCTTCGTTGGGTTTCTGAGTTCGGGAAACAGGCAGTGAAGCCAAAACCTAAATCATAAAACAGTATAAAGCCAACATAATTGAACCCTAAACTCTGTACAGATTGAAAAACCCGCTCTAATTGGCTTTCATTTACACCATCCCCGTCGGTAACCAAGTAGCTTCATTACGTCTGTCGCACTCGCCAGTTGTGGAAAAGATCGAACTTTCGGAATAGGAGGGCGCTACCTGCTGCCACTTCACCTGGCCCATCTGATGCCACGTGGTAGATTTCCTACAAGCTTTCTTGACCCTCCCGTTGGTCAAACAATGATGTGAATACTTTCCGTTTGTTATTCACTGAGGAGGGCCCATCGCGACCCAAAAAACTACAGTCCTGGAGCGGAAGAGGAACCGCCACCTGTCCCACCTTGGACAGTGCCACGTGGCAGGTCCTCCTTAGGGCCCCTACCACTTTTTTTTTGAAACTTTTTTACTTGAAATTTACAAAAAAAACAGCGAAAAGAAGAATAGAAAAACACGCATAAAAAATGCGTTTAAAACCCGATTTGAAATCCGTCAGAAGCGTCGTAAGTTACAAGAAATCTACTACGGATCAACGCACCTACTTTCAGTATGCAGTGGCTCTGATACCAAATGTTACAATCTTACTTACTGCAAACCTCCAGGTGCTGGTTAACCACAAGAGACCGAACGATTCACGTTCCACCCCTCCATAGGACCTAATCCGGGTCCACCCACCGTGCCCTGGCCTGTGACCGTATCAAGCTGGATCCGACCTCCATCCCAGACGGCGTCCCATACCACCGCCCAGGCTCTCAGCCATCTCCTGCCTCACGCTAGCAATACATCCTGGCTGTGCACACGCTCTCCATCCACCTCCTAGGTAGACAGAATGGATGGCAAATGAGTCCTCCTCCCCTTGTATACCTCCAAGGAGAGAGACTCCAAGCCATGTGCACTCCAGGATCATGACACGTGGCAACCATGCAGGTTCACGAGTCACCGGCCAAGTCTACCTTTTTCAGTCATCGTCCAGTCTCAAGTTTGGGTTTGGGACCCAAGGGGGTTGGGTCCCTAACAGGTAGTCTGCCATAAGAAGCTCCCCCATACCGCGGCAGTTGGACGCATTGTCCTTCACAACCTTTCGTGATACGTTTATCAGTTCACAGCTCGGAAACACATTGCAATCAATCAAAAACTACGCAGAACTATTGTATCAACATCAAGCAGCAGATGAGCAAGCAACTAATGAAACTATATTATACCCGGACAACGCACTGTGGTCCGACCTCCTCTATCGTCGCGCAAATGATGCCCTAAATGTACTCGGCCGAATGCACTCTCCCTACCTCGGAGGCGTCGATGCTGCGCAAGAACATGGAACCGTAACAACTAGAAACAATCACGTTGATGAGTGGACGTCTGCGACGATCAGTCCACCCATCAGCCATGATGGAACAGCCGTATCTATCCCAAGCCTCGTGCAGTGCGGCCAGTCAACCCGGTCCTGGAGCAAAGGGCCTCGTAGTGCGTCGGCTGTGGGTGGTGTGTAGTCGGGCCCGCGGACTGCAACTTTCGAGATAGCCTCTCGAAAGATGCGGGATGATGCCATGATAAAGGGGAGGTTCAGGTCATAGAACATCTGTGCTATGGTCCTGGTGGCCTCTCTGTGCTGCCCCTCTCTAAAAGATCCCGGCATGGACATCTGTCTGGTGCCTCAAGATGTGGATGGCTGGGAGGATGCGGATCTGAAGGTGGTGGCATAGGTGCAGGTGCAGAAGCGGAGGATGTGGACGGGCCGTGCAGATCTGACGGTGATGGTAGAGGCGTAGGTGCAGCAGTGGAGGTTGTGGATCCATGGGGAGTACTGGTGGAGGCCGAGGCCGAGGCGGTGGCGGGGGCGGGTGCGGATGCAGCGGCAGTGGCGGGTGCAGATGCGACGATGGGGGCGGTGGCAGTGGGTGCACCAGTAGAAATAGAGTCCGCGGCATCTGTGGACGGCTTGGCGGGTTCAGCAGCTGGCTCAGAATATGTCTCGATAATGCGAGCCCTCTCTGCGGTGGGGATGACTATACAAACACCGATCCCGTAGCGTCCCCCTGTGGGTCGGACTCACAACCCCCCCAGATGTGCTCGAACCCGAGAGGCGTTCCCTGTGAACTGCTTTCGACAAAAAGGGCAACGCCACTTTTTGTCGGGCATCACCTCCACCTCATCCCAAATGGGACGAGCAGCCATCTCTCTCTCTCTCTCTCTCTCTCTCTCTCTCTCTCTCTCTCTCTCTCTCTCTCTCTCTCTCTCTCTCTCTCTCTCTCTCTCTCTCTCTCTCTCGCGATGGCAGCAGCGCACCTTCTCCTCCCTCCCTCCTCCCTCCTGCGATGGCTCCCTGTAGCAATGGCGCCCTGCTGCTGCTGCTGCTCGCTGCTCTACTGCCGCTGGCCCTCCATCGCTACCCTTCCATTGTTGGCCCTCCATCGCTACCCTGCCATAGCTACCCTCCCATCGCTACCTGACCTACCATACCTGTCCCTCCCATTTGCCATCGCTATATGCCCCCTCCTGCCATCGCTACCTGTCCCGCTGCGTGCCCATCTCCCTCTCCCTCCCTCCTGCCATCGCTACCTGTCTCCCTCGATATCCGCCCATCTCCTCGCTACTTGTGCTTGTCCCTATCCCTGCCCTCCCTTTGGCCTCCTGACCCGCTCCTGCTGCCCCCTCGCTACCTGTCCCTATCCCTGCCTGTTACGAGCTCGTAACCAGTGCCGAACCCTAGAGAACACAGATAGGTCAGATACCACAGTCAGGTTCGTGTCCAGCGTACATGACCAACAGGGCAAGACAGTGTGAGTAGTGTGCCCCAGCACGGTCCATAGCCATGGCGGGCCTAACACAGCCTAGGGACCCTGTCACCAGGATAGGGCCCCCAGTTGGGTCCCGACGTGCAGTCGGTCACGTCAGTGCCACGTGGCCGACACTTGGCAGTAGCATGCTACCAGTTCTCACACTGGGCTAGGAGGGGCTTACTCTATATCAGGGAGTAGGCAAGGTTGGGTGGATCAGTTAGTGTTTGCCCTACTGTGGTGTTAGGAACTATTACACTGGTATCAGAGCCATCTCCATCCTAGGGAGTTCAGGAGCAGGAGTAGAGAAAGCTATCAGAAGATAGGAAGTGTTTCTCAGATTCTCAGAGAGGAATAGAGGAGGAGGATGTTGTAGATGCAGCCTTCAAACCTTTGAAATTCACTGAGAAATTACAGTAGTAAGGAGTCAAATTCCATGTACAGGTAACTCGCTGGACAGGAAGGTGAAAAATTGGTTTTTCATCACTGTTTTTGAGAATTTTTCAGTAGTTTGAACATCAAACTAGATTGCCACAGACCAGCGACCTACTACTTGAAGTCAGATCAGAGTTTCAAGCAAGTTTTGGGCCTTAAATTTTAGAAAATTGGGCCAGACATGTGGCTGTCCAGCCAGCGAGGGTAGGGAGACACCAAAATCAGAAATTGAATTACTTTTTGGGTCTCAAATCAGAAGTAAATGAGCCCGTTGGGGTCCTGTCAGACTAGCGAGCTACTATCCTCAGAGAACCGGGAAATTTGGCACCGTTTTGAAGCTTCAAACTGGCATTTTTCGGGACAACAGGTCTGAAAGCAGTGGAGGAAGACCTAAAAGGGCTTATCTTGATTCTCTCTGTGGAAGTACAGTCCTCAGAAACAGCTAAGTCATCTTTCCTTTCCCTTGTACAGTTGTAAATTAGTCTTTTAGACTTTTTTCCTTCAGAAGTTAAGGTAGCTCTCTTTCAGTTTCGAAGATGACCACTCCTCAGGGACCTGATCAACCCCAGGAGAGAGGCTTCGACGAACTTGAAACAGAAGCCTTGGCTTACAGAAAAGGGAAGGAACCCATGGAAGTAGAAGAACAGGAACAGTTCGCCGAAGAACTCGACGAACTAGTTACCAAGGAGCAGTTCCTCCAATTGGTAACAGAAGTGGATGAACTGAAGCTGGCATTAGCCAATTTCAAGTCCAGTGTGGACGACTCGTTCGCTGAACTCAAAAACTTGATTTTGAGCTCCGCGAAAGGAAGCCTTCCCTCCACTTCTCAGTTATCCCCTTCTCCACTTCCATCAGTTTCGGGTGAGACTTTACGGTCTCACCCCAGTGTTTTTAAAGATTTAAAGCCTCCTACTTTTAATGGGGAAGAGAAGGATAGAAATGCAGATATTCTACAAACCTTCCTCAGCAAATGGAAGAACATTCATGCTCTTAAACAGACCATTTGCAAGCAATTGAGGCCAGTCTTTCTTTAGGGCCTATGGCCTATAAGTGGTGGTTAAATCTCCAGGAGACTGGGCAGACTCCCCGGTCATGGAAAGCTTTTGAAGAAGCTTTCCTAAGAGAATTTCTACCAGAAAATGAACTGGATAGAGCCTGGGAAGCCTGGGAAAGAACAGTAATGGATAAATCCCTCATCCAATATATCTCGCAGTATCGAGAAGCAATTTTAAAGATTAAAAATATGGATGACTATCAGAAAGTCAGGGGATTTGTCCGTGGCCTCAAAGATGAATATAAAGTAGAGGTCCAGAGAAACTCGCCTGCTACCCTTGAGCAAGCTCTCAGATATGCTCAAATCTATGATGATTCAGTGGGTAGGAAGAAGGCGAGACAACAGCCACTTTCTGAGCAGCCTTCTCAGAAAGACTTTCAATTTAAAAAGAAATTTTTAAAAAGGAAGAAAGAAGACAAATTTAAAAGTGAAGCTCCTCAGAAACGCCCTTCACTCATACAGCCCTTAAAACCAGATGATTTTGAGAAAGCCAAACAAGAACGTTTGTGCTTTGTGTGTATGGGCAAGGGACACACAGTCAGACAGTGTCCCAAGGGGCCTTTCACTAAAAAAGATAAGAAAGATAAAAAACAAGTTCATCTTGTTCAGACTGTATGTTTCCCCAGTGACTCGGCAGCTTCCGAGATCAAAGTGTATCATGAAGATCATGAACACTTTTGCCAGCTGACCTCTGCAATGCTAGCGAGACCCTTCAGCTTTGGGCCGCATGACCTAGTACGTATGCATGGGAAAGTTGGTAACCAGTCAGTAAGAGTCATGGTTGATGATGGGGCAACCCATAATTTCATCGACCACACCCTGGTTAAATAGCTTAAACTACTAGAAGTACCTAGTCAGCATAGGTACATAGTTTCATTAGCTAAGGGTGAAGATAAAAAAATATGGGAAACTATGGTAAGTAAGTTAAATCTTGGTATTCAGGGGTACCAAGATGAAATAAACTTTCAGATAATGCACCTGGATCGAACAGACATTGTTCTCAGGAGAGATTGGCTCTACAGTTTAGGACCTTCCCTCCACAGAAACTATCAGGAGAACACCCTCAGCTTTCAGCATAAAGGCCGAGAGATCCAGTTGCATGGGGAGCATGATGTTCCCAACAGCCCTATGGTCTGCAGTTCAGAGCTCTGTCAGCTAATCGGAGACGAAGACCATCAGGTATTCTTATGTGACTTTCAGTTTATTCCTGAAGTTTCTATTTCTAGTTCTATTCAGCAGAAAATCAGTAAATTAGAAACTTTAATGTCTAAATTTAAAGATGTTTTTCCTGAAGATTTGCCACATGGTTTACCACTTAGCAGAGAGGTAGATCATGTAATAAACCTAGTACCAGGTACAGCACCTATTTTTAAACCTCCGTATCGGGTCAGCCGAACAGAGGATGAAGAAATAACTAGGCAGTTAACAGACTATCTTGGGAAAGGCCAAATTCAGACCAGTAGTTCACCATGGGCCTCACCAGTCCTATTGGTGAAAAAGAAAGAGGGGTCTATGCGTCTTTGCGTAGATTACAGAGCCCTCAATAAAGTCACAATTAAGAATAAATATCCTATGCCTCGGGCAGACGAGTTGTTTGATCAACTCAACGGGGCTAAGTTTTTCAGCAAAATAGACCTCAGATCGGGATATCATCAAGTCCGTATAAAATCGGAAGATGTCTCGAAAACAGCTTTTAGAACTCGTCACGGTCATTATGAGTTTAAGGTGATGCCATTTGGGCTCACAAATGCTCCAGCTACCTTTATGACCTTGATGAACAGTGTCCTCAGACCATACTTGGGTAAGTTTGTAGTCGTATTTTTAGATGACATCCTTGTCTACAGCAAAACGAGGAAGGAGCATCTAAAACACCTCAGAAAGGTGTTTCGACTGCTCAGAAAGCATAAGCTTTATGCTAAACAATCCAAGTGTGAATTTTTCGTTGAAGAAGTAGCATATTTGGGTCACATTATCTCTTCAGATGGGATTAAGATGGACCCAAATAAGGTTAAAGCCATACTCAATTGGCTGAGACCTCAAAATATTTTGGAACTTCAGATCTTTCTTGGTTTGGCGGGATATTACAGACGATTTGTCAAGGAATATGCTCAGATAGCAGTTCCTATGACAAATCTTCTTAAGGGGAAGGGAAAGGAGTTCATTTGGGAGTCCGCACAACAGGAGAGCTTTGATGCTCTCAAAACAGCCTTAGCTACAGCACCAGTTTTAAAAGTCGTCGACCCCAATCAGCCATTTGTGGTCGAAACAGATGCTAGCGACTTTGCAGTAGGTGTTGTGCTAACTCAGGGTGGACGACCAGTTGCGTTCGAGAGTAAAAAACTCGAGCCAGCTCAGATTAGGTACAATGCCTATGAAAAGGAACTCTTTTCTATAGTCCATGCCCTTAAGACTTGGAGGCATTATTTGTATGGTGCCAACTTTGAGGTCCTGACAGACCATGAGAGTCTCAGATACCTTTGCAATCAACCTGAGCTTAGAGGTCGGAAAGCTCGTTGGGCAGAGTTGATGCAAGAGTTTGACATGTCTATCAGATATAGACGTGGAAAATTCAATACAGTAGCAGATGCCCTTAGCAGAATGCCTATGATAAACGAACTGAGTTTTACTCAGATTCGTAATGAGTTACTCGAGTCCTTGAGAGGGAAATGCCAGCATGATGCATTCTTCTCTATTATCTGGAACTCAGTCCAGAACAGACAGTTACAGACTCCAGAACCAGTTCCCGGGGCTGGTGCCAGTTCATCCAAGAATACGGCAGCTTCCGTTGAGGATGATGATGAGTCCGAGTATACGTCGTCAGATGACGTTGAGGATTCTGAGCCTGTATTACCCAAGCAAACCCCAGTGGTTGAGGGTCAGTTGACTCAAGGATTCAAATGGAAACAGTATTCCATTCAGGATGAGTACTTGCTCTATAGAGATAGAGTATGTGTCCCCAATTAAGAGGATTATAGGCAGCAGGTCCTATATGAATGTCATGACAATCCTAGTGCGGGACACCCAGGCATACAGAAGACCTATGAGCTTCTTCGTAGGCAATTTTTCTGGCCCAGTATGAAAAAGGACGTCCACCAGTATGTAACCAGTTGCCAGAAATGTCAAGTAAATAAAGCAGAGCGTTTAAAGGCAGGAGGGTTGTTGCATCCCTTAGAAATACCAGCTGGTAAATGGGAGAGTATCTCCATGGATTTTATAGTAGGCCTGCCTAAAACCCAAAAGGGTAATGACGCTATATGGGTCATAGTTGACCGTCTGACCAAAATGGCTCATTTTATTCCGACCAAAACAACCGTTAGAGCTCCAGAGTTAGCGAGGTTGTTTGTAGACGGGCTATTTAAACTGTACGGTCTACCTTCCGGCATAGTCAGCGACCGGGACAGTAAGTTTACTGGAAATTTTTGGAGGGCAGTATTCCATCATCTCCATACTAAACTTAATATGAGTACCACCGACCATCCACAGACGGACAGTCAAACAGAAAGGGTAAATCAAGTGCTGGAGGATATGCTTCGTGCATACATCAGCAAGAAGCAGACTAATTGAGAGGAGTATCTCTCGATATTAGAGTTTGCTTACAACAGTACCAAACATTCAGCTACGGGATACAGCCCATTTATGCTGATGTACGGTTTTCAGCCACGCTCACCCACAGCTGTAGGGTTTAAACAAGAAAAAGTTGAAGCAGCCAGAAACTTTTTAGAAGACCTAAACCAGATGATAGAACATGCTAAGCGTAGCATTAGGCAATCCCAGGATCGAGCCAGGCATTATGCAGATCCACACAGACGGGATGTGCAGTTCTCCACTGGTGAGAAAGTCTACTTGAGAGTTCCAGTTGACTCTAAAACCCTCAAATCAGGAGTGTGTGCTAAGTTGTCTCCAAGGTATTGTGGTCCCTTTACCATCAGTAGGAGACTAGGCGAGGTCACCTATGAACTAGAACTTTCACACAGCAGTAAGGTTTTTCCAGTCTTTCATGTAAGTCAGTTACGAAAAGCCTTAGCCAGGTCAGACAATCTGGTAGGGGACAGTGTTCTAGTTCTCCCATTGGATCCTCAACAACCTCCACATGAACCAGAGGAGATTCTTGATAGTAGAGAGACGCAGACTCGTCATACTCTATACCGAGAATATCTGGTTAAGTGGAATGATCAGCCTGTTGAGAATGCCACTTGGGAAAGAGGCAGCGTCCTTCGCAAGATTTCTCCAAACTTTGTCTTAGAGGACCAAGATGGTTCTTAAGGGGGAGGGAGTGTTACGAGCTCGTAACCAGTGCCGAACCCTAGAGAACACAGATAGGTCAGATACCACAGTCAGGGTCGTGTCCAGCGTACATGACCAACAGGGCAAGACAGTGTGAGTAGTGTGCCCCAGCACGGTCCATAGCCATGGCGGGCCTAACACAGCCTAGGGACCCTGTCACCAGGATAGGGCCCCCAGTTGGGTCCCGACGTGCAGTCGGCCACGTCAGTGCCACGTGGCCAACACTTGGCAGTAGCATGCTACCAGTTCTCACACTGGGCTAGGAGGGGCTTACTCTATATCAGGGAGTAGGCAAGGTTGGGTGGATTAGTTAGTGTTTGCCCTACTGTGGTGTTAGGAACTATTACACTGCCCTTCCTTTTGCCTGTCCTTTTGCCTTTCCTCTAACCCTTTTCCCTCATTAGTCATGTATCTTGCTGTGGTACTATGGCTGATTGGCAATCTGTGAATCGGAAGGGGAAGAAAACCCCTCTCCCTTCTCCCTTTTTCTTCTCAGCCATCCCTACTACAGCTCCAAATCCCTTTACCTTGCCCCCTCCCTCTCCTACTTCCTCTCCCTCGCCCCTACCCTCCACTCTCACAAGCTCCACCTCTTCTCCTACTGCCACTACCCCCTCTACTCTTTCTTCCTCCTCTCCCTCTTTCACCCCTTCATCTTCATCCCCCCCATTGTCTCCATCTCTTTCAGCTGAATTTTTGTCTGGTTTTTGATTCTCTTCATGAGGACAATGCATCCTTGCTTGCGATCATCAAGAAACAAGCATTCCAAATCTCCACTCTGGAGAACGTGGTCTTAGCCCTACAGGGCAAAGTTGGCCTTCTTGAGGTTGATGTTACTTACCTCAAGAATGAACTGGAATCAGATGAAGGGGAAGAAGAAGGAAGCGGCAATGCAGATTCAGAAGACAAGTCAAAGCAGCTGCAAGAACGGGTTCACTCATTGGAGCAACAAATTGAGCAATCGAAGAGTTCTTGGGCCGATGTGCTCAAGGGTTCTAAGCAGGTTATTTCTGAATCTATTCAAGAACATCAAAAACGAGATCTCAAGTATTCATTCCACCTTTGGTCTCAAAGAGGATGTCATATCTCCTGCTTGGGTGGGTAAGCTCCAACCCACCACAGTGTTTCTGCGATTCAAAAATGCTTTGCTTCGTCAAAAGGTTTTGCGTAAAAGAGGCTGCCTGAAGGGGTCTACTATTTTTATGGATGAAGACTTGACGCCCATTCAATGGACTGAGAGAAAGAAAATCATCGCAGATGCTAAGGCCTATGGTTTCCGGACTCTCTTTCGAGACAGACGCCCGGTCTTGGTTAAAATTGCAGAACTTAAAATTTCAGATTCTTCTCCCTCTCCTACGTGAGAGATGTTTTGAGCTACGGCCATTTATTTCCTCTTTTGCGTGAGAGATGAGTTTTCTTTACATAGCGATTTACGTTTTACGTTTTAATTTTAGTCTAGTTTTCTGTTGATAGCACTGTCCCGTCCGAGTTCCATTTACTCTGTTGTACTACCTCTTCAGTCTTATATGCCTTTTGGCATGGAAAAGACATAAATAAAGCTTTCTTTCTTTCTTTCTTTCTCTCTCTCACACGCACACACACACACACACACAGAAGCACGGAAATCCAAGCTCTCTCTCCCACCCTAACCCTAAACCCCAAACCCAAGCACCCTTAAACCTAAATCCTAAACTCACACACACACACTGTGCACACACACAAATCCTCTCTCTCCGTCCCTCACACTCTGTCTCTTCCTCTCTCTCTCTCACACACAGATCACCACACACACAACTGTATGCACACAAATCAACAATATCTTTTCACACAATTTTCACACACACACCATCTCTCTCTCTCTCTCTCTCTCTCTCTCTCTCTCTCTCTCTCTCTCTCTCTCTCTCTCTCTCTCTCTATGCCTCTCCCACTCTCTCTCTCTCCCTCTTCCGCCCTCTTTCTGTCTCAAGTTCTGCGGACTGTCCGCAGGGCCCGCATTTTTCTGTTTTTTTTTTTCTTTAAAAAACGCGTCCGGGGCACCATAATAATAATAATTTTTATTATTATTTTTTTATTTTCTAATAAAAACCCCTTTTACTAGGGTAAATTAGGGTAAATAATTCAGAAAAAAAAAAAAGGTTAGGGTTTAGAAAAAAGGGGGGATTGTACAGGGGGCACTGTGGGGGAGCAGACCTTGGGGTCAATGGGAGTGCAGCATGTGGGGGAGCAGCAAATCCGGACAGGTACACCGTCACATGGGCACTGTGGGGGAGCAGACCACGGACCCAATCGGAGTGCAACATGTGGGGGAGCAATACATGGGGCAGGTACAGTAGCACATGGGCACTGTGGGGGAGCAGGCCATGGGGCCAAAGGGAATGCAGCACGTGGGGGGACAACAAATGGGGGCAGGTACAAGGGCACATGGAGGGACCATCAACAACTGCACATGGGAAACTGTGGGGTTAAATAGGCACATCCTCCCAATCTACCTCCGCATCAGCCCCCAAGCAAGCCAAACCGAAAAGACCTGCTCCAGCTGGCTGTGATAGTGCACCTCTACCTGCACCCGAGGCCCTGCGAGGTCGTCCTCTCTTCCCTGGCTGTTTCTGTGCTCTGCCTTTCTTGTTCGGTGCACCCTTGGGCCTTCCTGGTCTCTTGTGGACGAGGGGAGCCGTCAATGCCTCATCACCCCCATGCAGATCACCTGGCTGGCTAGGCTGGGCCCAAGCTGAGGCCGGTTGGGATAGAGAAGCCAAAGATGGGTGTCCCTGTGCAGTTGATAGTGGAGGATAGGTCCATGGAGTGTGTGCCCGTGGGGCTGCTGCTAGTGGAGGAACTGGCTGTGGAGGGGCCGTCCCTGCAGGAGGCAAGTACAGTGGCGATATGTATTGAAAGGGGCGCTGCGGTGGCCGGTACTGGTACATCCTGGGTGTTGCCAAAGGAGGAGCCGGTGGAGTGGGTGCTGCCAAAGGAGGAGGATGTGTCGTGGGTGCTGCCACTGGAGGAGCCACTATGGATGTGGGCGCTGCAAGAGAAAACCTGGGCACAGATGGTGGCCTGCCATGGAGACCTGGTGCTGCAGAAGTGGATGGCGATGGAGAGGCTGCAGGCCTCAATGGCATCGGTGGCACTGGAGGTGCTGTGCGGCGCACATACACCCTCTGAGGAACTGGAGGAACTGCAGGCACCTCGTGTAGCTGCTCTGGCTGAGACTCTGTGCAGGGCATGCTGGCTAGAGAGGATGGGGGCGCCCTGACGCTCGGCATCTGCTGGGCCTCTAAATCCAACTCTGCAATCAAGTCGTCCAGCTGGGCATCCGAATACAAATGCTCTGGGCTCTGGGACTCATCATGTGCACCATCCTCTGGATCATCATGTGCCTCATCCTGTGCACCATGCGGACCCTGCATGGCCTCCCGATCGGTACAATCAAAGTCATCTGCTGACTCCTCTGGTGTGCTGTCGTAGAAATGCCTGTGACTCTGTGATGCACGCATCCAAGCAGTTGCGGAAGGTAAACCCAAATCACTCTGCCCCCTATCAAGAGCCTCCTCCATCATATCAACATAAGAAGGTATGCCACTGGCCCCCCAGGTGTGCCCTGCCTGTCTCCCGGTATAATCTGTGGCAACCACCGAAAAGATAAAGACCAATTACATTACTATACCGCTTACCTCTCTGGCTGCAAGATGGGCAGCTGCAGGAACTGGCCAATCCGGTCCGTGAGCTCATATACCAGTCCAAGTGTCGACCCCTCGCTGTCAGCCATGCGGAGCACAATGTAGAGTGGTCGAAGCAGTCCTGACAATGTCTGTGCATCCCTCTAGAACTGGTCTCCCCTCACCGTGGAAGAAAAGTGCTCCCCATCCTCTGTGTGCCGAAACGTACTGGCACGCCAAAGATCACTAGCAACCATTTGTAGAAGCTGCGCCCTACACCTCATCAAACGGTCGATGACCACCAAGTCGAATGCAAAGCGTGTGAGGGCTGGCTTACGGAGGTTCAGATGGCTGAACACCCGGAACATGGCAAGAACACGCCTCTTTCTGGTGACAAAAGTCACCAGGAAGAGGGCCTCACGGACGATGGCTCTAACCCAGGGAAGTGCACCTATGTCCCCCATCAGAAGGCCTATGTCGTGCGCTGCACAGGGGGTATGAACAATGTGAGGGAACTCAGCCTCTAGCAGTACACCCATGTGAATGCAGTTCGTGGCATTGTCCGTCACCACCGTGACGACATGCTGTGCGCCTATGGACAGGATGGAAGACCTGATGACATCAAACATGAACTCTGCCGATATGACTCTCCCCCCCATGCTGCAATCCACGGCCCTCAAAAACTGTGTGCCCATGTAGCTGGAGACCAATATGTTTAGGATCGGCCTCCTCCTGACATCAGTCCAGCCATCGGACATGATGCTGCAACCATAAGTGGCCCAGTGGCGACGCAGAGGCTCCATCTCTCTAGACAAGGACTCGACCCTATCCCTCAGCATGTGTGTACGGACAACCTCTGAACCAGGGACTCTCCAGCTAGGGCTGACAGACTGTGCAAGACGGGAGGCCCTCCTGAAGGGCTCAGAGTCGGTGATGGCAGACTGGCCACGGCCTGTGTGGCCTCTCTGTCCATGTGCGGTTGATGCGCGCCGCGAATGCTCTGTTGCCTAAGAACTCTCCCAGTTGGGCGATGGGTAGCGGACCTCCAGCACGGTGCACCAAACGTGACGGGAATGGATGATGACGCGACAGGCTGGGCACTAGTAGATGCATCGGTTGTAGACGTGGAATGGGGAGAGTGGGATGCATTGGCAGGGATGGGTGCAGCAGCATAAGTGGGATGCACTGGTGGAGGGGGAACATTTGGCATGGGATACGAAGACTGCTGGCTAGGGAGGTCATCCGGATGGGAAGGGAGGGAGAAAGGGATCTCCTCAACATCCTGGAAGGCCTCGTCACTGGCATCATGGGCCTGCTCCTGCTCGGGCTGTGGAGAGTCCATGAGAAAGTCATAAATTGGGGGAGTGCGAGCAACAATAGGTGGTGGTGGAACCGCAGTGGCAACTGGCGGACGAGATGGGACGGGATCCACCGGAATGGGTGCAGATGGGGGTGCGTGTGGCAAAACTGTCTGAGGGGGGTGAGAGACAAAGGGACTGGCTGAGGATGCACTCCCTCTCCTCGTGCATGCTAGCCAAGCAGGCAGCAACTCGGGGTCAACCATGTAAGGCGCGGTGCAAAACCGAAGAACACCCTCCAAAATGGTGTTCTCCCTGCCACAAGACGTGGCGCGTAGGTGTCCAGAAGTCGCTGCCTGACGGGAACGGACATGCTGCCACAGGGGGCAGCATTCAGTGTACCACCATTTTTGGCGCGTGCGCCGAGTAGGTGGCCTTTAAGGCGAGTGACGGTTGCACTGAACTCAACCAGGCAATATACAATGTCCACCTCGAGCCCCACAGATCGGCAAGGTTGGAATGCACCATTTCTGTAGAGGGAACTGGGAAAAAAAGGCAGAGATGATCGTGAGTGCGATAGGAGGCGGAAGGCTGGAAAATCCACAGTAAATATTGTGGTGCCGCGGATCAGTATGGATCTGCGGTAGCGGGATCTGCGGATCCTGGTACTCTGTGTGTGTGGTCCTTTCCAAATGAATCAATGACAATCAAATGACTTCAAAATAGACCCAATGTAAGTATCTAAGACTTCGGAAATCTAAATGAACCAGTAAGGTCCCAAGTACAATCAAACAACAATGTATGTCCCTAACTTTACCTATTTTTGCAAAGCACACCTGTCACAATTCAAGCGTTAACATATAGCTTGAGCCTTGTATGTCCTGTTTCCTAGTTTGAAACTTCAGACATAATGAGTTTGTTGATAAAGTTGATGATGTGAACACTCTGCTGTTTTGATGGAACTTTATTTCTTCGTAGCTATTGATAACATCAGTGCCTGCATGATATGAAGTTCCAGGCATGAAAGAAGTTAGTGTCTTGATTTTTGATTCTGTAATGCTTGTTCCACCAACATTTTCTTTTGTTGTCCTGAAGTGATTAGTGCAACTTTGTATGTCATTCAGTTTCATTGCAGTCTCAATCTTTGCAATAAAACTGTTAAATGAAATTTTAATAAAATAAATAAATTACACTTGTCATACTAACCAGATAGTTGCATAATTATTGTAGTACAAAATCATCTCATGATATGTTTGTGTTTCTTGCAGTGTGTTCAATGGCATGTCAACTGCAACTATATCAGTACTGGATCAAGCGATAAAACTGTAAGACTGTGGGACGTCCAAACAGGGGAATGCATGCGAATTTTTACAGGACATAGAGGGATGGTGTTGTCATTGGCTATGTCCCCAGATGGAAGGTACATGGCATCAGGAGATGAGGATGGTGCTATTATGATGTGGGATCTGGGCTCTGGCCGATGTGTTACCCCTCTATTGGGACATTCAGGTTGCATATGGAGTCTTGCTTTCAGGTACTTGTGTGCCATATTTCGCATTTAACTTTGTCAATCATTTACGCATGCTAAAAGACAAATGAAACTGATTGCTGTGGTCTAAAGAAGTGACTCAAAATAATCAGAAGCAACAGGATCTTATTTTGTAGAGCTATGAATCAAATCACTTTGTTAGAAACTCTCCAACGTAAGTTCCTTAGCATCCCCCAGTTAGTATGGTCAAATTGAAGCTTTATTGTATTATGTAATTTATTATGTCAACCTCATCATGCACTATACGACATTTCCTTTCCTGCCCCTTTTCTGACTTATGAAATAATGTTTGGAACTATCCATAGCACATTTCAAAATCGACCCAAGGAGTCACTTAAGAACTCATCTAGCTTTTGATGAAAAGTATGCCACTTTTGAGGCAAGAAATGATGTTGACTCAGTCATTTGGAATGTTCCAAGTTTGTGTCAGATTCCAATGACAACAAGTAGCAACTAGCAAACCCACTAGTCTAGTCGGCCTATGTATTTGCAAAACTGTCTCTGTAGGTCCTCTCTAGTCATGGAAACTAGAGCCACATAATCGAGAATCGCAAACAAAATGTTACCAAGTCTGCAACAGTGCAAACCTATACCACTACTCTGTCCAGTGACTCTTTTAAGCTCATCAATATGTATTCCAAATAGCGTGGGTGAGAGTGAGGCCCCCAATGGTGCTCCACAAATGCCGGTGTCAACCCCAAAAGCAACCAAGAACTTGCTCATAAAGTGCCATCACCGCTAGAATGTAGCAGTGGATAAACTGAGATCAGGTAACCTTTGGATGAGGAGGGAAATGTGGGACAGAATCAAAGGCTTTTCTAAAGTAAACAAAGCAACAATAAACCCTTTGCCTCCTATGTCTAGCTTCCTTGATGATAGCTCAAAGAGTGAAGACATGATTTGTAGTGGAATAGTGAACTCGGAAGCCTGCCTAACCCAAAGCATCTAGTCTCTTGGTCTTAGCCTTAGAACTTGTTAGAAAATGATGCTCAAATTCTAGATAGGAGTTAACTAATCATATTAGCACTCACACTCACAAATCAAGATCACCGCAAGAGGTCGAAGAGAACTTGGATTAATAGAAGATAGAGCTATGCTCTCTACAACGGAATGAATTGAGGTGGGGCAGCAACCTACTTAAATACTTTCTCTAGTGCTTGTGAAAAGCTAAAAACAAAAAGCTGATTGCTATAAATGCTATCTATCTTGGGTATAGACCCTTATTGAATTTCTAAGTAAGAAAATCAAGTTCTAACCTAGAACTAGTGTGCCCGTGCCCACCTACATGCATGATTAACTAATTTGACTTTAGAGTTTACTAAAAATAGAATTGGCCGCTATAATAGCTCGCAGGCATGGCCAAACAAACATTAGGGGTACAAATAAACATCAATTTCTAACACTCCCCCTTATTGTTTACTTTGTTATCTATAAGTCCTAGAAGTTCTCTAAACTTCTAAAAACTTTCTTTGCCAAGTCCTTTGGTAAAGATATCTACAACTTGCTCTTTTGTAGGACAATAGATAAGCTCCACTTCCCACTTTGAATCTTTACTATGATTATCACACTGAAGTACTGTAGGTGTATCTTGTACCATATGAAGATCTTGTAGAATCCTTTGTAACCATATTTCTTCACTTGCCGCACTCGTAGTAGCTCGGTACTCTTTAGATGATAATGCAATAGTATGCTGCTTCTCCAAGATATAACACCTGAACCAAGACTGAAGACATAACCTGTAGTAGATCTTCGATCTTCTGCATCTCCAGCCCAATCAGCATCCACATATTCCTATAATTGCAAAACATCCTGTCTCTCATAGAAAATACCAAACCTCAATGTATCTTGGATATATCTGAGTACCCGCTTACAGCTCTCCTACTCAAGTTTAGCCATAAACTGACTAACCATACTAACATCATAAGCAATATCTGGTCTCGTAGTAGTCAAATAGATTAAGCTTCGAACAAGCTTTCTATATAACTTCTCATCTACATCCTAATCATCCTCAACTTTAGTAAGCTTACATCCACTATCATATGGTGTAGAAATAGGCTTGCACTTTGACATATTGAAGTATTCAAGAAGTTCATGAGCATAGTTAGATTGAGAGATAAATAGCCCATGTGCTACTCTTCATACCTCAATCCCAAGAAAATATTGCAGTGAACCAAGATCATTCATGTCCGATGAGAGATATTTCTTAATGTTCTGAATCACATCACTATCCAAACCTGTGATGACAAGATCATCCACTAGAGTTAATGTTCACATTGTTACCCCTAATGTTGTCATCTAGGATTAATTAGGATTATTGTGCATGCCTGCATGCTAATTCTAGGGGCTTTACCTATATTTAGTAAAAGGCAAGTTAGATAAGTTCAAGATTCTAGTGCTTGATTTGGAGCAGAAGTTTTTGCTATAGATAGGTGTTGGTGCTTTTACCATATATATAGACCATAGATGCACAGAAACGCATTTCTGAGGGCACGCGTTTCTAAAAACGCGTTTCTCCTCCCAGAATTGTACTAAAAAAAAAAAATTTTTTTTTTTGAAAAATAGCTTATGGCTAAAAATTTTTTAGGGGATCAATGGTGAAACTAGCGTTTTGCGTCTCAGAAGTGCAGTAGATGGGGCACAAACAAATCTTATTTTCAACAGCTATTTGGTTGTTATTTGCTCTGGTTTTCAATAAATGCTCAGGGGGTTCGGGGGGCGGTAGCCCCCTGAGAAACGGGGGGTTCCAACTAAGCTGTAGGTGGGCACGGGCATGATTAACTGTTGGAAATCTGAATCTGACAGATCTGATCACCTGTTCGCTGGCTAGCTGCCTACTAGGTCAGATCGTTGAAGTACAGACCTGGATTGCCGCAGGTTGCCAATCACTGTTGGAAGTAATTGGTACACATGCAAGGATGCATGCACATACGCAGATTGCTAGGAAGCAATTGTTGTGACTTGTAGTAGCAGGTTTGTTATTATAGGATTGAAAGTGAAAGTACAACAAAGCAGATAACTGGCTTCAACTTATTAAGTGCAAAAGGATGAGTGGCCAAATTGCTGACTCTGAGAGATCGCTAAAAAAATTTCTTTACGGATCACTAAGGTTTAGGAAGGGGAAGAACCTTGATGCATGCTTAAGAAGGTCTTAGGAGTAAGGACCAGCATTACGACTAGTTGTTGTTTTGCAACCAGGGTGCAAGGTGGAGTCCACAAGGGTTGTCAGATCAAATCTGTCACTACAGTCTGATTGCTATTGATCAAGAACATTGTTGGAGAGACATCGCAGCACAAGATGTTGAAGGATAGCTGAAGTTGTTGCAGGAGAACATTGACAAGTTGTTGAAGCTACATGTAAGTTGGTTCATGCAGTTGCAAGGCAAACTGGAAGGGTCAACTCACAGGAAAAGAAAAATTCAATGAAACAAGAGACGATGCTGGAGATTAGGAGAAGGCAATCAGCGATCATGGTGACACTGAAGCTGCAGAAGCGGTTACCAACCACATACTGAAGGAAGGTCAACGTCAGAAGTTCTAAGATTGGACAAGGTTTTGTCGAGGTTGGAATCGACAAAGGTGTAGACTCTAAGAGGGAGTTGCATGAGAAGTATAGACTATGGCTCTCTATATAAGTAAATTAATATTGAAGAGAATGCTTCATTGTTTCATAGTTTCTTATCATGGTGGCAAATGATGAGTTTATTGTTACAATTGACAGGTGTGACAAGCTATGTGGTTGTCATTCTATGGTGTATCAATTTGGTTTCTATCCAAGTCATAGTAGCTTGTTAACTAATATCACTTGAGATTTATTTAATCGAGTGATTGTTTGTTGTGGTTGTCAAGTAATTCCTGGATACCATCCAAGTCATAGTTGATTGTTCATGTGGTGGTATCAAGTGAGATCATTCTTCTAGAAAGATTTGTATTGAGTTGGAGAAAAGTTGTTTTTTCAAGTTCTTGAATCTATCCAAGTTCATGTTTTGTCATGTGGTAGATTTTGGTGTTTCCAATAAGATTTGGAAGCTAAGGTTGTTGATTAGCCGTTGAAAATCAATAGTACAGGTTGATGTTTAGTCTCAAGAAAAACAACAAGGTGCATTTCTATGGATAAAAAGGTTATTGATCAGCCTTAAAAAATCAATATGAAGTCTTCTTAAGTGAAGCAAGATGGACATACACCAGTTGGGAAGTTTGCATACGACACAGTGTCAGGCCAAATAGATGTCATGATGAGATGCTTTCTAGGTTGGAAATGTAGGAAATCAAAGTGCCAAGATCCTTCTAACATTCAATCTCCATATACAAGAAGAAGAAGAAGAAGAGGAGGAGGAGGAGGGAGAGGGTTCATGGTTACACAAGTCTCGACCTTTTGGGTCAAAGTAACCTATGGGAAACTAACATTATCATTTATTATTTCTAACACCCTCCTTAAATGATAATGTAAAAAACATAACATGACATGAAGTGGAATGGAAAAATTGCAACAAAATGCAAAATGTTGCTTGCTGCACAAAACTTCATGTAGCCAAAAAAAAAAAAACTCCAACTCAAAGTAGTCGAAGTAGCCGAAATCTCGGCCCCAATCATGCCCGATGTAGAAGAGATGTAGTATACGAAGTGCGGTAGCATCAAGTCGAAGAGTGAAGACAAGCATGCTCCATCCAAAGTAGGTAACCAAAAAACTAGCCACAAGCCGAAATATGGATTTGCAATCCATCAATAGTTCCCACATGATTCCATAAGTCTTCTTACCACAAGAAACATAAAGAAGAGTATGATACTCTTTTACCATCACATCCTCCCGAGGCTTACTATCAATGATCTACTCAACAACACTAGGTAAGGCAACACCATCATCATAAGAAGTAAGCATCAAAACAGGAAAATCAGCATAAGGTACTGATTTTGGTGAGGCATGTGTTTTTCCTCCAAGGTAAAAAGATGCTTTGCTATCCCACAAAGACTCGGACAGCCAACAAGAGGCTGTAGTAGGCTGTCCAACAGCCACAAAATCACCAACACTTTGCTGTCCAAAGTGTTCCAAATGTGGACCTTGCTGTCCAAAAACCTTCCACAGGCCGTTCCTGATGCATAATAGGATGCTCACGATGTAACATAGGCTGAAAATGATCAATAAACCATGGCTGAATATGCTGTCCACCATCTTCAAGAAAAAAAACCAGCAGCTTGCCACTCTGAACACCCAAAAAATCCAACAACACGCCACTTTGAACTAATGTACTAATTGACATGATTTTTTTCCCTTTTTTCCGTTAGTACAAAATTGCTTCAAAGAAGGCTTGATTTCAGCCTTTTTCAAAACATTAACTTGAGAAGCTTGCTCAAAAAGTTCTTCACTAATGCATCCATCATTTGCAACAAATGGCTCAAGAGAAGAAGAATGCTCTACCGTACCAACATTCCGATGCAAACTTGTACTTGTAGAAAGACAATAATCAAACTTTGCATGCCTTTGCTCTTCTACCTTCAAAGAGGATGAAGTACAGAGGAGAAAGCATGATGATGAATCCTTTATTCGGTACATAGGTGCGCAGAAACGCGTTTCTGGAGAAAAACGTTTCTAGAAATGCGTTTCTGGATCCAGTTTTACTGGAAAAAAATCAAAAACAGGTCTTTAAAAATTCATAGGGATTGACAGAATCCAACAAGGATTGCTGCACCTAAACTAGACCACACTGTAACTGAAACACTCGGCAACCTACATAAATGCAATGCCCTTGATTATTGCTTTAATTTGATACCCATATTGCCCACAAAAATCAAAAACATAAAATTTAAAAAAATAAACGTTTCTGAGAAACGCATTCCCAAACCAGAAATGTGTTTCTGAACGCGTTTCTGAACGCATTTCTAGAAACACTATGCATCTATGATTCGGTATATCTTTAAAAGTGTTTCCCAATCACTTTTAGACGTTTTGCAAAATCTCAAATGATATAAGATAGATCTTGTTACCGATAAAATCTTGATCATCACGTCGATGCCAAGCCTCAACTTGCAATTCCATGAAGAATAGTTGGTGCCATCCAACATATCTTCCCCCGAACAAGTACGAATTGCTCCCAAATCTCTTGCCATAAGAACCAGCCAAGAAGATTAACTTTTTCAAACCCTAAATGTGCCCTAAAAGACACAAAAACCAGCAAGTATCAAATTTGAAAAATCAGCACCGGAATGTATCGAAAGCACACATTAGATGGATGCAAGAACTCGCCCTCCTACAAGCCTTGTGTGCTGAAAATTTCAGCCTGAAACTGCATTACAAACTCAAAAAACCAGTTGCAAACACCCTACAAATGGTAATATGTTGTCCAATTTTCAGCTTCGGAATGTGATCGGATCATCACAAAAAATTAGCGCCTTCTTCCACACCTGGAAACAAGCAAAAAGAAACAGATCTTCACTTTGTAAAATCAACAAGAGTGCTGATTTTTCAGCCAAATCAGAAGATAAAAATTGCTTGTAGATGGGCACCCTTCTGCAAAGGAGCAAATCTAAAAAATAGGGCAGCAGCGGACCAACGGAAGTAGGATAAACCTACACGGATGTGGGCGACCTAAAAGCAGCCCCAAAGAAGATAATTAATGGCGCCTTCCTATAACCTGAAAAATCAGCAAACAACCAACTGTTTTTTGGGCGCCCAAAATCCTGTTATCTCCTTTGATGTGTGGCGCCCTCTTGCAAAACGGAAAAGAGTCAAAATTGAACGAATCTTCACTCCAAAAAATCAGCAAAGGTGCTGAATTTTTGTGATCCCTAAGTGAAGACGATCTTTTTTGGTAGGGCGCCCTAAATCAAGCATAGAAGATCCATGGCTCTGATACCATGTAGGAAATCAAAGTGCCAAGATCCTTCTAACATTCAATCTCCATATACAAGAAGAAGAAGAAGAAGAGGAGGAGGAGGGAGAGGGTTAGGCGCCCTCAAGGAGAGAGAAAGTAGTAGCAATGCTTGAAAGGGAATGAATTACAAATGAACAATGAGTACATATAAATAGGCCTTCCAAGGGCCTAGACTCTTCCAAACCCTAAGTTCTAGAACCTACTAATTATAGGGCACCCCCAAAGTCAAGATAGGGCCCCTTAACATAATTAGACTTTACTTGGACCCACGAGTTATTACTAGACCAAAATTGGGTCCAACGTAGCTAAAACTAATTTAACATGGTCTAAATCAGACATGAGGGTCCGGGTCGGACATTCCGCGTCCACCTCCGCATCCGGACCTGGACGCGTCCGACCCCCAGAGGCAGGGTCGGACGCGTCCAATTTTTTTTTTATTTTTTTGCTAAATAACTAAAAAAATTGAAAAAAAAAAAAAACGGACGCGTCCGAGGACCCAAACGCACCCCTGGCACGTCCACGTCCGGACGCGGACGCGCGTCCGGACACGCTTCGGACGCAGGGGTCGCTTCCTTAGGTCTAAATCTTAGCTGTCCGTTCCGGAATGGAACACGTTCGGTTTCAGAACGATGCCCTCAAAAAAAATATACGTGTTTTTTACAAAGGATTTAATCATATAAAAAAAAAAATATTTGTAACTTAAAACATTTCGTTCCGACTAGCTCATTTGCAATGGGACATAGTTGGAGTTTCTCATCACTTGTATTCTCTCTCATGTGTTTGGCTATTGTTTCATCACAATTGGGTTGCTTGTATGAGCAAGTCGATTTTCTAACACCACATACATCATTACGATCTCAATATCTGTGTTGCAGCGGATCGCGATCTGCTGCAAAAACGTTCCGGATCGTGCGATCCGGAACGTTAGCGATCCGCGACCCGGATCGTTTTTTTTTTTTTTTTTTTTTTTTGTGGAAAAAGGAGTAATGGCCATTTTTTTTTTTTTTTGAGTTTAATACTAACTAAATCAGTTTTGAATGGTGTTCTGATGCCAATGGTTTGCAGATCTATTGATTCCGTTTTTTGTTAGAAAATAATAGAAAGAGTTAGAAGGAGCCTTCCTTAGATTGGCGGGAATTGTATACTTCTTTTGGAATAGCTGAAACAGGGGGTTCAGGGGGCGGTAGCCCCCCGAGAAACAGGGGGTCCCAGGGGCGGTAGCCCCCCGAGAAACAGGGGTTTGAGTGAAAACACACTTTTTGGTGTTTCGCACCCGAAACAGTCGGCAAACTACACAGTCCAAATTTCTGAAACCATATGAAAATGCAGCCAGTTTTCTAAAACCATCTATTGATGTCCAGATTTCTAATCAATGTAGCCCACAGCCATTTGAAACCAAGCAACAAAACTGCATAACAGTTGCTTTTTTTATATCCTTTCACATGATACCCATATTGGCAACTATACCAAAAAAAAAAAAGTTGCGTTCCGGGAAACCCTAATGGGAAATCCCGGATCGCGTTCCGGAACGCGATCCGGAACGTGTTCCGGATCGCATTTCCGGAACGCGGACTGCAACCTTGCTCAATATGTATGACCACCCTTGATCAAAACATAAAGTGTAGGCTCTAAACTACTCCTTTGAAAAACAAGCTTCTCAAAGTATGTGTCAATCCTCGTGTACCATGCCCTAGGTGCTTGAAGTTCGTATAATGCCTTGTCCAACTTGCAAACCTTGTCTTCCTGTCCTTCTACTATGTATCTCTCTTGGCCCTGGCTACTCCATGTAGACTTCCTCCTCTAGAAATCCATTCAGGAATGCACTCTAACATCCCATTTGTTGAAGTCCCACCCAAACTGAGCTGCCAATGACAAAATTGTCCTCATACAAGTTAAATAAATAAAGGTGGTGCAAATGTTTCTTCATAGTCAATCCCTTCCTGTTGAGAACACCTTTTTGCAACCAAGCTTGCTTTATGTTTTTCTATAGGACCATCTAATTTATACTTAGTTCTATATATCCACTTGCATCCAATGGCCTTTTTACCTATAGTTAATTGAACAAATCTCCAAGTCTTGTTCTTTATATTGAGTTGTACTCCTCATCCATAGCTTTCCTCCAAATATCCTCTTTTTTAGCCCTCTTGAAAGTTGATGGATCTTTAGTTTCCAACATTGTTGCCATATATGCAAAGTGTAGATTCCCATCCTCATGATGATCCTTCTGTTGATCCTCCCATCGATCCTGATCTTCATGATGCTTTTCAAGTCTAGCCGATCTCCTAGTCCCTTGTGTACTAGACTCTCCATGTTCCAAAATGACACTATCCTTGATAGTTTCATAGTAGCATCTAGGCAATCTTCTAGTATGTTATGTAAGATGCTTCATGCTTGGTGAAGTAGGAGGTGAATAAGTATCCCATGTACTTGGTCTCTCCTTCCTCTTTCCTTTCTCAACCATGGTCACTCTAGGTACTTGAATTGGTGTAGGTGGTCCATTTGTCGATTCAGGTTTCTGTAATGACTCGTCACACAAGGTAGGAATTCCTCCATCGTGCTTCCTATCATATCTCTGTATCAAGGTAGCCCAACCACAAAATCCATGGAAATACTTTCCCACTTTTTTGGGAATTTCCAAAGTAAAAAGCCAACTGCCTTTAGTCTTTTTGCTTAATTAACCTGACATTGCCCACACTTGCGAACATATGCCTCCACTTGACCTTTTAGATTTGGCCAATAAAAGTTCCTTTTTATTAGGTCAAGTGTTCTTTGTGAGCCAGGGTGCCCCGCACACGAGCGGAGGTCCATCCTCATCAAAGACTACATCCTTGCTTATGAAAACTTTCTTACCCTCAAGTCATACAACCTATATCACTTCCCTTGATTATTGTATCCAAGAAATAAACACTTACCCGCCTTTGAATCCAATTTGCTCCTTGAAGCCTTAGGTATGTGTGCATATGCAATACTTCCAAAAACCCTCAAATGGCTTATGTTCAGTTTTCTACCCCTAACTGCTTCACCCCAAAACATATTTGGAAGATTCTTGCTTTTAAGCATGCTCCTCGCAGTTTCCACAATTGATCGGTTCTTCCTTTCCGCAACTCTAGTTTGTTGAGGCGTTTCTGTACTTGCAAATTGTCTCTTTATACCATCATCCTCTCCCCCTTTATCCGAACGAAGTATCTTGATCTGTCTATCTGTTTCTTTCTCCACTTGTGTCTTAAACCAACTGAAATGCTTGAATGCCTCATCCTTATTCTTAAGAAGATAGACCCATCTCTTCCTAGAATAATCATCAACAAACACCATAAAGTAACTTGCGCCCCCATAAGACTGAGTTTTCATGTGTCCACACAAATTTGTATCAACAAGTTCTAGCCATGTGATATTTCCTCAAGACTTGTAGACTTTTGTATTCAAATGTCCCAACCTTTTGTGCCATAATTTACTTACTGATCCAATATCCACAACACTTGAGCCTAACGTTTGTACAACCTTCTTGCAAGAATGCCCTCAGCTACTTCCTTTTGATGAGACACCGCTCTTCATCAAACTGTACAACCATATGTTGCTTCGCAATAGCCGATATTGAGAGCAAAGTTTCCTCGAAACGGGCCGTACGAAACGACCCCGTTTCGAAACGCCATTTCAGTGTTCGAAACGACTATAAAAAAAAACCAAATTTTTTTTCGAAACCGCGCCATAAGCTTTGTAGTATGTACTGGCAATGGGCATGAACAAATTCTTGCAACCTAATAACCTATCCGTGACAGTACCAATAATTGACTAAGGAAAGTGACCATAGTCACCATACACAGCTTCTCCTCTTGAAATTGCATTCTTTAGAGCATTCTCATGAAATTGGATGTATCTACTTGTTACTAGAGACTCTATGACATCTGTAAACCCTCAAAAACACATTTTCAAAAAAAAAAACAAAAACCAAAAAAATTCCCGTTTTGAACCTGAACCAGACGTTTCATACGCGTTTAAACGACGTACGAAACGAGCACATGAAACATTGATTGAGAGTAAGTTCTTCTTGATTTTGGTACATAAAGCACATCGTTTATGTCTCCAATCTTTTCTGAGGTAGTTGAATCTGTACTTTTCCAACTCCCTTTATATCATATGTGTAGTTATCTTCTAGCTTCACATTTGATCCATCATCCAGTTTTTGAAAACTAGATAGCCAGTCTTGCCTAGGTGTCATATGCTTCGATGCACCTGAATCGATAAACCAACACTCCTCTTCCTTTGAGAAGTCACCAGAAGATACTTATGCCAAAAACAACTCAGTCTTCAAGATCCAAAGCACTTAACTTTGTATTAACTCCTCCTCCAACAAAATTACCATCCTGCTTCTTCTTGAACTTGTTGCGCGAGCACTCCTTTGCGTAATGCGCTGATTTACCACAAATTAAGCAATTTCTTTTTTGAACTGCTTTCTTTCCATCTTTTGGTTGATTTGACTGATTTTCTTCCTGATCCTACTGCTTCTTCTTTTGGTCCTTTCTCCCTTTGCCACCCTTTTTGGAACTTTGCTCTTGCTTGTTTGCTAAGAATGCCTACTCCTTGAAATCGTCCTTGTTGACAAGATTTTGTCGTCTCATTTCCTCCTATAATAGTATCTCATTCAACTCATTGAAAGCAGGCCTTGTCTCCCGTAACAACATCATCACAAAGTTCTCATAAGCTAAGGGTAAACTATTAAGCATGATAGATACCAACACTGAATCCCGAACACTTTCACCAACTAAAATAGTTGCCCCTCTCAAATCTTAAACCAAGTAAAGTAGTTGTGATGCCACTTCTATCTTTGAATCTCTTGCTATAGCTTAAGGTTCCAGCTAGATCAAAGAACAATCTCATCTGACTGACCCCTCTCACAGCCATGTTGGATCTGCTTGAAGACTTTCCCAGCGATGGCCACTTATCCTCTGGATCTTCAAGAAGGGCAGATGGTGCACGCAAATCCCCAACAGATTTGACTATGCACCTCGGGAGGCTCAGACTTCTCCAGAACACTGTTTATCCTTAAGCCCTTGATCTACTTCCTGTCACCGTTACTTACCTTGCTATCATTGGATTCGTCCAAGACTGTGTTCTTAGAAGAAGCCTCGGCCTTACGCTTCTCAGAATTGACCATTTATGCATACTTGCCAAAGATGTGAACAATCACTAGTTTGCTTGCTTCTGTAATACTACCCTAAACATATATACAGTATGTTGATAAAAAAAAAATTTGTTTAATACTAAGTATCAGTGAGCACTTAAGCATGCTGTTGCATTTGTTCTGTTCTGGTGATATCCATTTATTTACTTTCAGTGGAGAGGGATCTCTTCTGGCATCTGGCTCAGTGGATAGTACTTTAAGGATATGGGACGTAAATGGAAGCAGTAAACCAGCTCGTATCGGAGATAAGTCAGTACTTGTTCTATGCTTTGTGTTACCGAGTCATCTTTTGAAAGCCTGTCATATATATCTTCTCTTTATCATTTTCATGCTTTGAATGAAGTATAACGTCAAATGAACAACTGTATGTGCAGATTAACATGTAGCTGAAATTGCAATTAGTACAGCCTTTTGCTTAGCTGTCCTTTGTGTCTCTCTAATGCCAAGCTGATGTCTAGGGGTGGAGCTATCCGGCGATTAAGGTTATTGAAGACTCTGCCGACCAAAAGTACTCCTGTTTATACATTGAGGGTATGAATCTACCTTGGGATGAAACCAGCTTCTAAGGTTCACATGTTAGGCCTATTGCAAATTTGTACTAATTTTGTGTACAAAATGCAGTTTTCAAGGAGGAATCTCCTACTTGCAGCTGGTGCTTTCAGTCCCTTGAAAGTTTCATCATCTGAAACAAGCTGAATAAATCTCTGGAACCCCTAGGTTCCACTTTTATGTAAGGGCAATTTAACAGTGATTATTGGCAAAAGAGCAAATATGTGGACTTTGGCAATATTTTTTCAATGGAGACCTCTTCGAGACTCGCTCAAAATATTTGACTGGACTACCCCCTACAAATTCCAATTCCTAGCTATGTGTGAGCATTTCAACTTTCATACCTAGTTCATGCAGCTAAATTCTCATGCTACAACTTTTCTTCTATGCACCCACCGTCTATGTGGGTTAATCTGCCAAAGGATTGGGAGACTTAAAACATGATCACAAAAAGATTACAAGATCTGTAAAAATTTCACTGATACCTTGCTAACAATAATTTGAAATACATGTGAGATCATGCAAGATCTCGATGTTTTCATTCTTGTCATGAAGGTCGCATCTATCAACCTTGGTCTAGTTATTGTGTGATTAGAGCTTCCAAGCCTGAAAAAAGAAAAGGGTATTGGGGCGTTAAGGCATAAAAAGGGTTGAACTGCTTCTGAAGCAGGAAAATGTTCGATGAGCCTTAATTTCTATACCTTGTCTGTATAAGAGAGGAGTATGGTGCAGGGTTTGGTTATGATTTTTGCATGTATAGCTTGAATCAAGGGACAAGGTCCAGTTGGCCTTTCCCTTCATTTTATTAACCAAATCTGAGAAATGATTGCCTAATTGCTGATCTCTACACTTGAAAATTCAATCCTTTGAAAAATAAATTTTTGTCCACCAAAATAGATGTTTCTTGTAAAATGATGAAACAAATTCTATTTCTGGAGGATAGAAACAATTCAGTTCTCCTTTGAACAAATGTTATATGCAAAGCGACTTCGTCAATCAAAAGTCTTCTTTTTAGGTATCTAGCCAATCAAGTAGCTACCGACCTTCTATGAGACATGCGTTAGAAGCATATTATTACTAAAAGTGATATATAGCATGCATGTGTTTATATCAAAAATATTGAAACCCTGATCAATGAGGTTCATCTCTTTTCAATCGTATCTTCAATTTCCATATTGCAAACCATTTTTAAAGTATTGAAATACATATTTTGGCGTCGGTAAATATACATTACTACATGTCATAATAACAAACTGTATTTTGAAGGTTTCCATTCTCATGTGCCAATAAGAAGTTTGTATAGTAAAAAATTTGGAACAGCACTTTCTTTAGGGTATACGACTAACACAATTTTTGAAATAATATGAAGAGGCAAGTCTTGTAGCAAATTTCTTGAATAAACTCAGATATTTCACAACAAATTACATTCTTAACTAGAAAAGCATTGCTATGTTAGAGGAGCAAGGCAATCAAACTTTTCATGATGCATTTTTCCATCCACAAAAATTGAGAAGAGCTTAGTAAGAAATACATGTTACTCAAAAGTGTAAGAATTTTCCGAATTGATGTCTTTAACATCTCTTAGTATTTTGTAATTTGTCTATGTCTTGGCAACTCTCGTCTACATATTATGGTCCTTGTTTTAAATTTTGTTTTATTTGAATTTCTGTTTTCTTTCTTTTTGCTGATTGTTATTTGCTTCTTAGTCAACATTAGTTTTACCCAAGAAATCCAGATTCTTTCGAAACCTAGATAGCAACTTATGATTGGATACTGATCCTTAAGACATAAGCAATGTTGGTTGGCTATGATTTTTTGTTTATTGAATACTATATTATTGTTATGAGATAGATCCTTTTGACCTTTCTGGTTGCATGTAATTTTTTCTAAGTTTTACCTTATGGCATCACTGACTTCTCAAATTAAATTTACGAAATTGAATATATTTTAATTTTACAAATAGATATTATTTTGTCAGTTTAGTGGACATGCACATTTTTAATGAACTTTTGCCCAAGTCAACATATTACTCGATGTCATGTTGGTAAGATTCTTGTTGTTTTTCAGTTTTCTATCTTTTTCTATGTTTTCCTTTTGTATCTTACATGCATGGTTTTTATCTGTTTTTGGAAGTTTGCTAAGTTTTTTATTTATTGTGTATGATGGTTAATCAGTTGTTTCTAGTTCACCCATATATTTTCCATTCCTCCACCTAGCTTGTGTTTCAAAAAGCTTTTGAAGTTTGTTTGAGTTTACAATTTATTGCCTATTAAGAAGTTGCATTGTACCTTAATTATTTTTCTAGTTCGCTTTCCAAGTATTTAACTAGAAAAGTCTAATTTGTAAAATTGTTTCACTTATTCTAGGTTGATATATGATCTAATTCCTTTCCCTTCACCTTTCAATACTGGTTATTTATTTTGGTAAATATACCATACTATTACTTTGTATATTATAAATGACCGATTATTTGGGTGGTATGGATTGGGCTAAGAGACATAGAAGCATATACATGCTCATTTCTAAGACGTCTAAGACTATTGAAAATTCTAATATGGTTATTTGTTTAATGAGTACTAACAAGCAAAGACTTGAAAATAAACTAGTTAGTAGGGCCTTTTCCAAAATTATGAAGTTTATTCAAATTACATCTAGACAAAAAGTTTAACCTTATGTATGATTTGCACCATTTCTACTAGCAAAACAAAGAGATACAAGGATGAAAGAGCTAATCTCTAAAGTGTTGATAGAAGAAAAGCCAATGAAGAATTGTTTAAGAACAAGGCCTCTTGTAGTCTATTGCTCCGAGATCAAAATTAGTGTTGACCAAACACTTCGTTTGTTTAACATGGCTACTGTAAAGTGTTGAGGTAATTGAATAGGTTTATCTACTACACTCGGAAGATCATTGACAATAGCATGTAATCCAGTGCATGTGACTTCTTGAAGTAACACTGCTCGACTTCATCTCACACCAAAATTCTTTCACGAAACTAACCAAAAGCGCTTAATCCTATAAGGACCCAAAAAATAAACTTCATGTGTGTACACTTGAGACTCTTACATGATGAGACAAAGTTAAATGAGGTCAATCACACATTTTCTTCAAAAAAGATTTTATAAAATTTGCGTAAATGACTTGGTGGTAAATTTTAAAAATCACCAATGAGCCAATTGCACAAAATTCTTGTTGGGAGACCCACTTGCGTGTGCACGTTCTTTGCTTCACTTCTGGCACCTTTGTAGGCTTTTTGCAACAGACAGGATTTTGATGACTCTTCATCGCCTTTGTCAGCTACGACATGTGTTTGGCTTGCCATATACTTTGCTACTGTTGTTTAGGTATTATGGACAACCTCCCTACATGGTGCGCTGAAAGTCCTTTACTCACTTTTTGCATATTGCATCTCTTTTTTGGGGAACTGCTTCCTGATATGGCCTTTTGTGTCGTGTAAAGGTTTTTTTGTACCTGTACATTTGTGAAAATATAATAGTATACTTAAGCTTTGCAAACAAAAATAAAAAATTTATCTAATGATGCAACCTAGAGAAAATTTACTGCAACCATATATGGAAGAATAATTGGCCAAGCCTAATAGTGTCGATCTAATAAAGGATGCTAAGAAGATGTTGTCCCTAGAATTCAACATGACAGATCTGGGCGACTCACTATTGTTTCGGAATTCAAATCCACAGAGACATAGATACAATCTCATAATCCAGTGGGTATATCTATAAAGGATTATCCAATGTTCTAACCTATGATTTGTCCATAAAGAGTTCAATATGAGGATTACTAATGAGGCAAATATCGTCTATGTACCTAAATGAATGTTTAGGGTCATTCATAAAAGTACCAAGCCCTAATCTGGCTAGTTTTTTTCAATAAATTGTGCCTCAAAAAAAGATAGATACCAGTTACACCAAGTAGGTGAGCAAGAAAAGCCCATCGGTAGACTGCGAACTTGTCCTTAAGTTCTATTTCCTAGTCTGACGATGCAGTTCTCTATTAAAAAGGCCTTCCATTGGCACAATAAATCTTTATTAATAGTGTACCATTCCTCTGAACGTTTCGTTGACCATGACCATTTGAAAATTTCAAGCTCCTGAACCCACTTATATCTGAGTTGGTCATGTTTAGCATGTTTGAAGGCATATGTTATAGACTTATTCATAATAGTTTTTAGTCCATCTAGACCATCTAGGGGTATGTTTTCGTAGCATTTAGAAATATCTGCGACCCACATGCTGGTGATAATTACGTTTTCTAATATAGTAGGCAGCAATTTAACAAAAATTAGCATGCTTCTCCATCGTAAGTTTATTTAAATGTTCATAAGTAGGTAGGAGTCTCATGAGTTTAAACCACCCGCAATAGAGTTCAAAAGCAATCTCATTGATATTAGATTGTCGTAACGTAATATGATTTAGACCTTTCTCTAGTGATTTGTGTAAGATCAAGCTTTTAACAATAGTACAATCCATAAAGACAACATGTCCAATTTTTTCCAAAATGAAGCCCTTAAATCGTTTGAACGAAGAGCAATAGCAAGAATGTAAATTTTCTATTTTTAAAGTTGCAAAAAACTTCAGAAGGGAAATACTAGTCACTTTTAACATTTGGTAAGTACGACCAACCAAAAATAACATCATGGAAATGCTCGTCTATAATACCAAGCAGTCTGAATAAAACATGAGCATAAAACAGCTTCACATGAATGGTTTCAAAAACTCTATTACCTTAACATCAAAAAAGATCTCCCTATATCACTGCTAGTAGTAAGCTAAAGTCGACCGGTCACACAAATAGTAATTTCCTTTCCTTTTGTCTTGTCTTCATCCTGCGCATCGATCAATCCCTATAAAAATTCAATCTCTTGACTAACAATTTGTTCTTTGCACTATTGCTTTGCCCTTCTTTTCCCTCAAAACTAGAAAACCATCTTTTCTTTCCCGTTCTTGACCTTGACATGACTGAGTTTGGATTATCAATATTGAAGTTGCCCGTTCTTTTGCTTGTATTTTGGAAGTATTTGTCTTGGAGGGTAGAGAAACTTGGTCTTTTCAATAGGTGTTCAATTTCATGGATGTTTTCGACATCCACCAAATGTGCTAAGAGTTTGGTAAAATGATTTTTTGTGAGTTCAAGAGAAGCGTCAATCATGTATTGTCGAATAAAGAGAAAAGTCAAATGTGCTTTAATGACATTTCTAGCAGGTTTATGCAGCCACATAAAAAAAGCATTCATCTGAATTTGGAGTGAGGCTCCAAGGAATAATTTGCCTCGATTGTTCATCATATACCAAACGACATGGTCAAACCAGATGATAGAGTTGTTTTTACATTTGTCTCCACACCTACATTTGAAAAAATGCCTCTTCTAGTTCCAAATTCTAGCTTGATGAAGATTCATTCAATTGAAGCTAGTCTCAAAGTGACCTCTGATTCTAGCCCTAGTTTGCTTAGAAGGACAACGAGAAGGTTCAAATTTATTCATGTGAATGATAGTGTCAAAAGCCATAGGAGTCTCAAGAGCGGGATTTTTGTGTAAGGCGGCAAGTTTGCAATCTTGTATTTCTTTTTCAATAAAATGTGTCAGCATGATCCAGAGATCAATGGATATAGGAGCAAGAAAATTAACAAAAGGAAGGCTCCATAGTTTGTAAGCTTTGAGAGCAAATTTAAACTCAATCTGGGAACAAAAGGAACCTGACAACTTTTGGATTGACAATACTCGGAAATGAATTGGTCACCGACATCATAGATATCTTGAGAAAAAATCTCTAATTGGGATGCACTATCCTCATCTAGGTCATCAATAAAAACAAGAGTATGTGCCATCAAAGGAATATCAAGAATAGGGGAGGAAGGTTCAAGGTATTACCATTCTCTTTTTCCAAGCACAAAAAGACTTTCCTAATGTGCGAATTATAAAACCTCTCTTCCTCTTCAAACTTATCAACAAAATCATTAAGAATACCAAAGAGACTTTCTACCAAATTCAAAGTGTCTTTCTTTTTAACAAACTCCAAGTAAATCTTGCCCAAATCCATAGTTTCCAAGAGATCAATCAAGCATAACACCTTATCCTTTGGTCCAGTAGAAGCGCAAGTATCTCTATCAGTGTCAATGATGAAAGAATGCAAATTTACAGCCTTTTTCATACAACAAATAAGATTTTGTATAAAATGGTTTGGTGGAGGTAGGGGCTCCTCATAACCTAAAGAAACAACATCTTAAAACCATTCTGTGGACTAAATACATGCAAAAAGACCTTTTCTAGCTTATGAAACAAATAAAAGATAAAGGTTCAGTGCTATCTCAACCAAGGAATAGTCGGATTTACATCTCAAGGATGCAGAGAGAGAGTTTACGAAATATCACATAGTTACTCTTGGAAAAGCAATATTGAACCCTTTGAAACCTTTATTCTTATTTCATCAAGGCTACATAAAGCTAAAAAGTAAATACAGGTTGGTAAAGCGCATAAAAAAAAGGTTTTTTTTTTTTTAAAATACAAAGTGAAGGCTTAGAATGGTGTGGGTGTAGGACCTTTTCTTGAAGTTTCGATTGTCTTTTGTTGTCGAAAGGATGCATAGTGTAGCAGAGTATTTTAGAGTAAAGAACCATCCATGAGAGAGAGAGAGAGAGAGAGAGAGAGAGAGAGAGAGAGAGAGAGAGAGAGAGAGAGAGAGAGAGAGAGAGAGAGAGAGAGAGAGAGAGACCCGCAACCCTCGTGCGCGCCCAACAATACTATAAGTGAATTCATGGTGGAGATACAAGTCAATAAGGGCAGTTGATTTGGAAAAGGCCATTGGATTTGTTTGAACCCATTTTGAATGTCATGGAAGGGCCCTGAAGTGCTATATGCACTTCAACTTCATTAGAAATTTTCAGTTTGAAATTTTAAGATCCATAGGTAAGACGTTTTAATACATTGTTCACCTCCCTTGAGAAGATCAATCTCAAGAGGAGAAGATCTAGAGCCATTGATGCCTAGATAAACCAAGAGAAGAACAAAAAGAAAAAAAGATGAGTTATTCTCACAATCTAGGCATTATTCCACGTTTAGATCACACCAAGGATCATGACACCCTTAGTTGCCTAGATTCACACCTGTAAACTAGTTTTACCCTCCCCATTGGATCCAAAGTCGTACTACAAACGACACTCCTTGTTCTAAGCCTCTAAAGCTACATCTTTAGGGAGGCACGGAAAAGGGAGTACATTTTTTTGCTATTGTTGTCAGGGAGACGGTGCTATTGTCTTAGAATTGTTTTTGCTTCATGTTTTCAAAAACATATTTTTTGCTTGCCCTACCCTTTCTCCTTGTGTTTTCTTAAAAATTTCACTCACCAACTAACCAATGAGCAGGACAGGCTTTGATTTGCAACTCTACAAAATGACGAGTTGAAAGCTTTGACACGAATTTCTCTATACTCGTCTATTTCAAAATTTTGTTTCTCGCTTGTCCTTTTTACTCACCCTTCTCCATTACAAGTTACATTGTCAAATCTACAGACAAGCTAGCAAGTTAAAATTTATTACTCATGTTTTTACTCGCCAATTTTTATTTGCTAATCATTTTTACTTCCCTTCTCGTAGTGGTCTCTGATCATCAATTTCAATCAATAGACAGTTCGACAAGTAAAATTGATTACGTGTAAGTTCCCTCTCACATTTGATGTTTGCTTCTTAAAATCTGATATAGTTTTTTTTTCAATATTTATTATTGCCATTTGAAAGATTATGTTTTGACAAATGCTTTAAATTTGTCTTAACACATTATGACTCGCAAAATGCTTTCTTCTTGAGCAAAGAGATTCAACTCTTCTTTTTTGCATATCATAAATTTTGAAAAATGGCAAATGAAATCACAACGGATCGATAACTCAATGGCTTCATAGTTGATGCTTTGTATGGTCACCAACATCATTCACATACAATCGTAACTCGTATACATGAAAAGAATTTCTTGCTCAAAATATAGGAAAATTGTACACAATCCAAGGGTGCTAGTGATAAAGCAAAATAGGTAAAGGATGAGGCCGCTTCAAGAAAAAGCATAACTTTGTAAAGAGCAATTTCTGTCCCTTGTAGCTTATTTCAATTAGAGTGGTTCCAACGTCCGATGGCAGTGAAGACCTAGCTAGACTTGACTTTCATCCTACGTATGAAGGTAATTCAAAAATAGCTAGGCCTCATATGTGGTTGCCGCCTCTTGATGTAATACTGTAAATCTTGTACATTATGATGCTAGCACAATGTTGTCCCCCACAAAAAAGAAAAAGATCAGCTTGAATAGTGCTGTCTCTTACAGTAAACTTCTTGAATATTGATGAATTATCATCTACATATGAATGTGCGTGCATGCATGTGTCTGAAAGGAAGGTATTAAGAAACAAGCTGCAGAGTTCTCTCAGACAAATACTCTCATTGGAGTTAGGACAGCAAATGCAATTGAAATAACAATAAATACTGCACTTTCTGCTACTAAAAGAGCTCCTGAAGATGCCCTTGGCCGTTAAAAGCTCCTCAGCCAAAACTATTTTAGTAGGATATTTACTGTTCCTTCACGTATGTGATCATATGTTTAACATGCTTAAGAGGAAAACGTGTTCACACCTTTTCATAAACTGTCTGCAGTTGTGCTAATACAATGGCATAGTAAGCCCAAATCACAAAAGTCAAAATTTGCTCAAAGCTGCAATCAAGCAAAATCTAAGCTTTGCAAAGAAAGTATAGACCTCATCTTACTTGAAGTTATTGCAGGAACATACACTTAAAACAGCCGATTGCATTTTGGTATAGATTCAGGAGCAATCAACAAATAAAAATAGAAAACTCAAGGATCAGGTCACAAAACATAGTAAGCCATTTTTGCCCCTTGAACAAATCTCTCTCTACATGTCATATCGTGACCCCAGCTTCGTACAAGCTTCCACACAACAATGTTAACATGGCATCATCTATGAGTCTTAGTAAATATAAAGTCGACAACAATATGTAGGCTACACAATTACATTGTAGACCTGTAAGTTCAAGAACATGAATAATTATAGAAAGCCTTTTCTAAGTGAAAGGAGTCAAAATTATACTTTCAAATTTTTCTTTATATAGATTGTGTGGCTCCTATGACGTTCTTGTGGATAGACATTTTTTTTTTGGTAGGTTTTTATTTTTTGAGGGGGGGTTGTTCCAAAACTTGGAATCAATATTGCGCAACTTCGCTAGTTTGGAGAGAATGCTAACACCACGCTGAATGCCTTTTCTCAGCACCTCATGAAGTTGAAATCCATTCAGCCACAATTCACTATGTGCACGAGATTGAAACTCATCAGTGTAACATGAACAGTTCTATCATGCAGCATACTGCTTGTACTCTTACTGAATCTGACCTAGCATGCCCATTGCCCTGCTTGTACATCTAGGTGATGACATACAATCTTGGCAGTGGTTCATGGATTTTCAACAAATCCATAGCCTTTCATGAGATCCTACATCGCACATACAAAATGCCATCTAGCACAGGTGTATTAGAGTTACGAATAGAGCCACAGCTGATCTAAAATTAAGCTATGAAAGCATCACATAAGCAAGACTTAACCCTAGAAAGCAGGAAAGAGAGAGATTAAGGAGGCTAAAGAGAGAGATCAATATCATCAGCTGAATGACAAATGACACAGTTTCCCTACTTATAGCCAAGAGGAAGCCCTAAAAGAAAACTTCCAGTGGCTAGGGCCCAACTGGGAGGGATAATAGTGCGCCCTCCAAGGCCAAAGGCCAACCATATAGTCTGAATGTCACTAACGAATAAAAAAGGGTCCAAGGCCTGCTTATGCATAAAGTAAAGTAACTATAAATGTAAATGGACGCGGCGAATGTAATGAGCCAAGTCCATAACTCTCCCCGACACAAAAAAAAGACCCAACTGCCGAAAAAATAACCGGATCAAGTAGCAGCAAGCCCTGGTGCATCAACAGCTAGAGGAACATCTGATGTAGAGGATTCAACAAGTGCAAGAGCACGAGCCTGATCCGCAAGTAATGGTGTATGATAAAACACATCAATAGGCTCCCATGTAGCCTCCTCAATAGGACGACCATCCCACTGGACCAAAAACTGAATCTGCCGGCGGCGTCGACTATGGTATAGACGGACCTGTAATATAGCAGCAGGTAAAAATGGAAATAACTCTGGAGCAGTAGGAATCTCAGCATCACAAGGAGCGCCATCCTCAATAGCAGCACGTAATAAACTGACATGGAATACATCACATGCGCGTGTGAAAGCAGGAAGCTGTAAGCAATATGTAACTGGACTAAGAACCTCCACAATGCAATAAGGCCCATAATAACGTGGTGTAAGCTTCTCAGTAGAAGCATGGCCCTGGACAAAATGATGACGTGCAAACCGTAAGCGTAGATAAACCATATCTCCAAGCTGAAACTCAACATGGCGGCGGTGACGATCAACTGAGGTCTGATAACGTTGCTGAACATGTTGTAAATGACAACTGGCCCGAGTAATAAGCTCTCGAGCACCTGATAGAAAAGATGCAAGTGTAATGGGTGTATCCTCAGGAGGAAGAGAAATGCCAGGTAAAAGAGGTGCATAGCCATGAGATAATAAAAATGGAGAGACACCTGTGCTAGTACTAACAGAGCTATTATAGCTATACTCTGCTAAACATTAATGTCGATCCCAATGCTTCCCTGAACGAGTAACAAAATGGCGTAAATAATCCTCAAGGATCTTGTTAAGGACCTCAGACTGCCCATCAGAAGTAGAATGATAAGCAGAACCCATAAAAAAGCTGAACATCCAAAATACGCATAAGCCCTGTCCAGAATATAGATGTAAACTTACTATCTCGATCAGAAAGGATAGTACGAAAAAATCCATGCAGGCGGAAAATCTCTGATAGGAACAAACGTGCACACTGCTCTGCTGTGATAGTACTACGAACTGGGATAAAATGTGCCTATTTCGAGAACCTGTCAACTACCACCATACATGAATCGTGACCACGCTGGGTATGGGGAAGGCCAAGGATAAAGTCCATAGATATATTAGTCCACTGGCGATGAGGAATAGGTCAACTCTGGAGCAAACCAGCAGATTTAGAACGGGAGTACTTATTACGAAGACAGAAAAGGGCAGGTACGAATAAGTACAGCAAGCTCAGATCGAAGAGAGGGCCAATAGAAATGGTCTTTGAAACGAGCATAAGACTTCTGAAAACCAAAGTGACCCCCAACAGGAGAGGAATGAGCATCTGACAACAACTGGGAACGGATACCCAAAGAACTAGAGATACAAAGAGAATCATAATGATAAAGACGATTGTCAATAATGGAGTAAACCTGACGAGGACTGGACGAAACAGGTGGGGCAGAACTATAAACATCACGAAAATCAGAACATGTAAGGTATGCTGCAGGTAGAGCATCAAACCATGGAGGAATAGTAGAAACGAGTGTATTTAACAAAGCTGGAAGACGAGATAATGCATCAGCAGCAGTGTTAGCACGACCAGGACGAAACAATATGGAGAAATTAAAAGACTGTAAAAACTGCAACCAACGAAATTGACGATCACTAAGGTCACGTTGAGAAAACAGATAACATAAAGACTGGTGATCAATAATAATGTCAAATGGGACTCGATACAGATAATGACGCCACTTCTTAAGAGCATAGATAATAGCAAGAAGCTCTTTCTCATGCACAGAATAACGTTGCTCATAAGAGCGAAGACGACGCGACTCATAAGCAATAATACATTGTGACTGGCGAAGTAAAGCACCCAAACCAACATTACTAGCATCAGTCTCAACAAGAAACTTTTGATCAAACTGTGGTAAACACATAACGGCAGCATCAACAACAGCACGACGAAGAGTATCAAACGTTGTCTGACAATCAGAAGTCCACAGAAAAGTACTAGACTTCTTCAAAAGTGCATGAAGAGGAGCTGCGATAGTGGCAAAATGAGAAACTGGACGACGAAGGTGAGTGGCTAACCCAAGAAACATACGAACATGATGAATATCAGTAGGTATAGGCCAATCCTGGATGGCCTGAACCTTATGAGGGTCTAGACGAATGTGACCATTACAAATAAGAAAACCAAGAAACTCGATCTCAGAAACAGCAAAAGAACATTTAGACAACTTAGCAAATAACTGGTGGTGTACAAGTAATTGAAAAACCGAGGAAAGATGGACAACATGCTCAGCAAGAGACTGACTAAAAATAAGAATATCATCAAAATAAACCAAGACACAATGACCAAGAAGCGAACGTAAAACGTTATTCATCACATTCTGGAACGTAGGAGGACCATTAGTAACACCAAAAGAAAGCACACGAAATTCATATAAACCAAGATGAGTACGAAAAAGTCGTCTTATGTTCATCAGAAGGGTGCATCCTGATTTGGTAATATCCAGAACGAAAGTCTATCTTAAAAAAGATTTTAGAGGTACCGAGCTGGTCAAAGAGGTCATCCATGTGTGGAATAGGGTACTGATTACGAATAGTCAACTTATTTAAAGCACGGTAATCAATACAAAGGCGTTTGGTATCATCTTTCTTATTAATAAGGAAAACAGGAGCACCAAAAGAGCTGTGACTAGGAACAATGAGACCCTGATCTAACAAGGCAATAATATGGAACTCAAGCTCATCACGCTCAGATCGAGACATACGATAAGGGGGCCGGGAGGGAGAAGCACAACCAGGACGCAAATCAATATGATGGTTCACGTCATGTAATGGTGGTAGCGTCGTAGGTTCTGAAAAGACAAAAGCATACTGATGTAATAAGCTAGAAATCACCTGAGGAACAGTTGCTGGTGTAGAAACTGGAGGAACTGGTACTGCCCGCTGAACACATAATAAGGCAGCACAATGAGCCTTCGGCAGGCTACGAATAAACTGCTTTCCAGTAATCAACTGGAAGTCTCCCTGAGAATCAATGTCCACAAGTGAGTGTGTAACTGCATCATGTACAAATGTCAATGTCTGCTGTGTCAAGTCCAGTGTAACGGCTCCAAGAGATGCAAACCAATCAGCACCAAAGATAAGATCATAACGCTCCATAGGAATAATGTAAAGATCTGTCTGTCCAGAGAAATCTCCAAAAATGGTAAACGCTGAAACATCTGAGAACTAGGAAAAGAATGAGAACTAACAACCTCAACTGTGAAAGGCTGAGAAGCAGGAACGGGTGAAGCACGGATCCGACTAGTGATATAACTGCTAATAAAAGAATGAGTGCTACCAGTATCAACTAAAGCAATATACTCTCGACCTGTAATACGCACACGTAACCGAATGGAGCGAGGACCAGGACGCCCTGTCCAAGTAGCATAGGCAAGCTGAGCATGGCAAGTAGCAGGAAGTAAATCAGGGGAAGGCTCAGAGGATAAGTCAGGCTCATCAGAAATATGAATGTAGATATCGGAATCATCTGGAGTAGTGCCCTCATAGTAAAAAACACCAGTAGTAGTAGGAAGAGGCTGGCGGCAATCACGGGCAAGATGGTCAGGACTCTTACAACGAAAGCAAAGACGCTTCTGCTGAAGATCAGCGAACTCTGCAGACGTGTAACGTCGGACAAAAGCAAGTCGAGGAGTCGGAGGACGAGGAGGCGAAGGGGCAATGGAGAGAGCTGGAACAGAAGGGGCCGGTGTAGAGGTGAACGTAGCGAAAAAAGATGAAGCAGAAGGACGGGGTCGGGAGAAGCGAGAGGGGAGGGTGTCAGAGTACTTATGCTGTAAAGTACTAGCAAGAGACATTGCCTCAACAAGTGTGGTAGGACGGAAGGAAGAAACATCATAACGTAAAGCACCACAAAGCCCAGCAATGTAACGAGAAATAAGCTCAGTGGGCTGTAGATCTGTGAAAAGATAAGAAAGCTCCATAAACTTATCTGTATAGATCACTGGTCTGAGTGAGACTACGGAATGTATCACGTTGGCGGTCAAGCCATTGAGGATCAATCATAGCATGGCGGAGGTCACGGCGAAAAGTATGCCAGACATGGAACCTTTCCCGATCAGGATCAACTCTATAAACTCGCCACCACGTGGCGGCACGTCCATCTAAATGTAAAGCAGCCAACTGGATCTTCTGAGGATCAGTCTTGGGATAAATCTGAAAATATGTGTCAAGCTTAGCAAACCAATTCTCTAATAAGTTCTCGTCGGAGGAACCGGAATAAGTAGCAAGTTGTACCCTATCACGAAAGTCTCGAGCAAAGTGTGGCTCAGGAAGGGGGGGACGAGGAAAGAAACCAGGAGGTGGGTTAGATGGAATGAACGGTCCACCACCAGGCTGACTAGCAGAAGAAAATGGAAATCCAAATGGAGGAGGAGTCCCAAATGTAGAAAAAACAGGAGCTTTACCAGGACCATGAGACTGTAAAGAATCAATCTGTGACTGCATAGTAGCAAAGCCGGTCATAACTGAATCGAAGCGAAGAACGAGGCCAGAAAGGGTCTCATCCATGCGACGAAACTAATCGGATAAGGTTTCCTGAGTAGTCTCTTAGCCTATTACAACCTATATTATCACAACTGAAAAAACAGACAGCAATGAATAATGGAGAAGCTGTAAAAATGCGCTGGACAGCCAAGGATACAATGTGAATTTGAAAGAGTAAACGGAGTCAGAATTCCTGAAAATGTGGTGGAGAATGAGCGCGCGACAGCCTTTTGATAAGCTGTAAAAGATGGCTGGAATTGGAAAAAAAAAAAGGCAAAAGTGACAAGTTGGGAGTGCTGAGGCAGCGATTTACAGGTTGAAGAATTTTAGCTGTTTGGAATAGCAAATGATATCGGAATTGGGTAGTTTTTGGATGAGGATGGGTGCTGGACAGTCAGGGAACTAACTGTGGAAGATGGCTGCAAACTAGAAAAATATCAGACGAAAGTGATAGGTCGGAAGGTAGGGACAGCGATGGAAAGGAAGAGGAGGAGCGCTAGGCAGCAAAGAAACGAGGGGACAAAACAGAGGGAACGCTGGGGAGGAAGGAGTGGAAGGAGCAGCGATGGAACAGGGCTGTCAAAACGGTAATGGAGCTGTAGGAACAGCGATGGAGGAGCAAGGCAAAGCAGCAAAGAAAAAATTCCAGATTGTGCTCAGAAAAGTGCTCTGATACCAAGTTACGAATAGAGCCACAGTTGATCTAGAATTAAGCTATGAAAGCATCACATAAGCAAGACTTAACCCTAGAAAGCAGGAAAGAGAGAGATTAAGGAGGCTAAAGAGAGAGATCAATATCATCAGCTGAATGACAAATGACACAGTTTCCCTACTTATAGCCAAGAGGAAGCCCTAAAAGGAAGCTTCCAGTGGCTAGGGCCCAACTGGGAGGGATAATAGTGCGCCCTCCAAAAAGGCCCCCACTCTCCAGTAATATGTCCAAATGGCCTAATAATGAATAATAAGGCCAAAGGCCAACCATATAGTCTGAATGTCACTAATGAATAAAAAAGGGCCCAAGGCCTGCTTATGCATAAAGTAAAGTAACTGTAAATGTAAATGGACGCGGCGAATGTAATGAGCCAAGTCCATAGCTATTAGATTTGACGAGAATATTACTTTCCCATGAATTCAATTAGATGCCTTTACGTCAATAAGAGTACATTATTTCTTTTTCTTCTGTTTCTTTTTCTGGCGTCTCTTCTTGGATTCAGTTTGCACTCCCTTAAAACTTGTGAGCACCCTCATGCACTCTTGAGCTTCATCTTGTTGCTCTCTCTCAACATCTTGCTCTTTCTCAACAGCAGCATGATGAGAAGTAGACTTATTGGCAAGGTTAATGCCAGCTAATGATGAAGGCCAAGATTGCTCTCTAACAAAAAGAGCGATGAAAAATCCATCTGTTTTGTCCCTGGCAGCATCAGTGCGAAGAAGGTGGTGAGCTGCAGCAAAGTATACTGGAGATCAGAGTGCAGCTAAGGCTTTGTAAGATATGACCAGAATCACAAAACAAACTACAATAGGCATAGAGTGAAAGTTTTTCACCTCCATCAACAACTTCGAGACCTCTGTGTGGCCATTCGGGAAATGCTGTAGCTAGCTCAAAATTGTGGGCATGTGCAAAGGGGAGTACAGACGCGACCACATCCTCATTCTCCCGCTTATTTATGGAGCAAGTGCTATAAATTATTCTCTCCACAGCCGGAACTGCAAATGACAACAGGATTAATGAAGGGATGAAGGACTTGAGAAACCAAAACAAGATACAAGCCTCCAGCAGAAGCAACTTTAAGAGAGAAAATGACCACACACAGGATAATGCATGCCGAAGAGCTGCTTCTTGAAAACGAGCCAGACACTCTACTCTCTGCTTCTCCTTGTCTTCCTCAAGCTGGCCTGCAGAAAAAGGATCTCAGAACGGAGAGTAAAAACCTGTATAGGTAAGTTGTTATCCATTTGGCAAGATTTATAACATGGAATTCAGAATTTAGCCACCAATGAAGCTCAATGAACTTTACCAATTTGACATGCTCAATGGATATAGAAGCCAAATCTACTGCCATGCCATGCATTTCGTGCCAAATTACTAAACTTGCAAGTGATAAAGGTTTAGGAACACACCTTTTGCAAATGAAGGAAGCAGATTGTCTAGACGATGAAGAGTTGTCCCAGATCCTGAGCATGAAGGATCCAGCAAAATTGCACGAACCTACCCAAAAACAGCAGTTTTTCATATAAAGATAGTTGCATGAATGGTGCAAGAGAGCGACAAACGAGGGTTAAATTCAAAAGCTGAGTCGTGTTAGAAACGAGAAAATGATGTTAGCCAGGAAAAAGTTTTAAAACCTCCTAATTGTTAGGAAGCAGATGTGGCTAAATTATGATTTGACAATTCAGATATCACTTTGTGCAAAACAAAAAAAAATTCTCCAAGAATTTCCAAGACGCATGACCCAGAATAAATAAGAGAATACGGCTACAATCCTTTCATCAAAATACACGAACCGCCCTCAATCATTAATCCAATTTCGATGGTCCGTGAAAGGGTATGCATGCCAGTAGCATCAGGCTGTGTACAAACTTAGTCGTAATACCAAGTTTAAGCTCTCTGCCTGCATCATTCTGTCTATGAAAGGGTAAAATTACCCAAGGGAACTTTCTATCTTGGTAAACGGTCAAAGACTAAAAAAAATACTTTTATAGCCGGTGGTCCATGAGCTTAATGAATTGAACAGATAAGAGCAACTCAGCCATACATCTATAATAACATGGTCCCAAGATGATATGATATGAGATAACCTTTCTGCAAGAATAACAAGAATCTTTCAGAACTGCCATTCCAAAAGGAACACGTACAGGACAGGGCATGTGAGTCAGAATTCTCAGAATGTGCAACAAAACTTATCTGAGAATGGGGCCTGAAGTTTGAGGTCCAGAGAGAGAGAGAGAGAGAGAGAGAGAGAGAGAGAGAGAGAGAGATATCCAGGGCCAATTATGATGCATACACTGTTTCCCTCCAAACGTGCTGCCTGCCTATTCTTCAAATTAGGAATTAGGTATTGTTGGAAGGATCCTTTACAATTTATCAGTAGCCTGTCTCAATATCCATAATCAGTATACCCTGATCCTTATATGGATAATATATTGGACCAGATAGGGAAAGCTACTATTTTTCCAAAAATTGACCACCCCAGTTATTCAATGACTATAGGCCTTGATGTCGAGCCTATTAAAATATCATGAAAAATGATTTCAAACAACTTATTGGCTCCAATCTCCTTGTTTATATTGATGATATACTTGTTCTCAATCAAAAATTCCAGCTAGTCTCTTGTTCATTTGACTTCTGTTTTTGAGCTCTTACCTAGATATCATGTTTCAGTTGTATGCCAAATAGTCCAAATGACCTCCTTCGAATGTTAGTTTCTTATGGTACTATAAACCTAGATCCTTTTAAAGTCCATTCCATTCATACTTTCTGGCAGTCATCTACATTTTGCAGCACCAGGTGAAATATCATCACATTTGATATTCAAAGTTCATTTTCAAAACTCTTGATGTTTAGATTGTGCAAATGTAATGTGTTGAATAGAAGACCATAATTGCAACTAGAGGTCCTTGAAATCTTTGCACAACATTGTAAAACAATCCCATTCCATCACAAATCATTCTTTCACTGTCTGCCACCAAACTTTAGCTCATCCATCAAAGTGGGGATGAAGCAAATGTGACCTTAGCATGGACCTGATAGATTCAACACCGAAAGTACAATAACAATGTTCATATCAGAATATCTGAATCCTTGCTTTGATGCCAAATTGTCATGTACCCAAAATTCAAGAATCATATAGCACATAATCTAGAAATTGAATGCTTTGAAAGCCTACAAATTACTGAAGCTCTACTTAGGTCCTTTAAAGTTAGCCAATCTTTTAAGGCCCTCTTAGGTGCTTCACATCAGCTCTACTCATTGAAAATTTCTTGACTTCATACCACTAGTATTCGAAAGTGCAACTTTACGACAGACTGCCATTCACAATGATGCATTCTAAATTTCTGATAGAAGACTTGTGTCAAGGTGATGGCTTTCAAGCTTCAACACTTTGCATTCCATCGCTCTCCGCCAAAGGATTTCAGAGATGATACAACATGTCTGTCTCATCAATAGTTCAGTATGCAAGAAATATCTAGTGTTATCTCGCCCATGCAATGAAGCACTCGATAAATACAACAATAATGACACTAGATGACAAATAGCTTGAAGTCCAGTAACCTCATTCAATAATATAGAACATACTTTTACAAGACCAATTCAGCGTAAAATTCCAAGATAAAGGTCCAAAGAAAATCCAGGTTTTCTTGATATGTAACGACTCTTGCCATAAAACAGAAAAGCTTAAAATTACTCAAGGTAGGCCATTATTTGATATTCTTATCCAGTAATTATTCCACAAACATTTCAGACTTGCAGCTTAAGACTTTTTAAAAGCAGGACTTACAGTTGCCAACTTTCAAGACCAGACGGATTGAAAAAGCTTCAAATCTTGTTAATATCAAATCAACTCTTCTGCGTTGTTACACTTGTACGTCTCAAATATCTAGGAGATTATCATAAAAGTTTCTTGTATTACTGATGCAACTTACTTTCAACTTCATATCTTATGGGACTCTTAGGTTACCTTTAAGAGACCATATAAAGTGAGGAAAAAGTGTCCAGAAGTGGATAATTAGATAGCATAAAGGTACAAAAAGAAAGAGCTTAAGAAAGACTACATTAAGCTTACTTTAGCATACCTAGAAGTTAAAAGAGTTGCAATCAAAGAATGACTATAAGCCAGGCTTGTGCACCTACTTCCTATCAGCTGATGGCACATATAATCCTTACCTTTGAAAACTTAGCCGCAAATGGATTAGACTGCAAAAAATCTTGATGTAGAACCTCAATATCTGGATGTGTGTTAAAGACAACTTAAGAGAGCCGAGATAGGGATCGTTCCCATTGAATTCAGGAAAAACTCATGGACCAAGAATATTTAATAAATAAACTTAGCAAGTAGAAAGGCACCCTTTCAAACGTCCTGCCTTAGTTTGAAAAGGGTGCTCAGTTTTTCAAAAGCCAACAAAAGAAACAAAAACTCAAAATCCAGACCAGAACAAATCATCTGGCATGGGTCAAAATCATTTTCAGTCAAACATTTTGCTAATAGGTGGGTCCCATCACACTCAATGCCCACGCCCCACATGACACCCAATGTAAATGAAGGATACTAGAAGCCCCGGCAAGCTCGACTGTCTTCTTCAAGGTTTTCAGTCTTGATCGATCCTGTTCACATGCAAGGATCCTTCCCCTCCCCTTCATTATAGCAGCCAACTGAACGGTCTTGTTGCCAGGGGCTGCACATGCATCTAGGACCTGCTACCAGGAGACAGTAGATCAATGCATAAGTACACTAATCTTAACTTATACTTTGTTTACAACTGAAAAAGCGTCGCAACCTTACACAGACATGTACAGATAAATATCGGAATATCTTTGCAGGGGAATATCCTATAACAGAAAATACCAAAATGTAATATAATACCTAAATAGAAGAGTCTTTCCTCCTGACTTGAATTAAAGATACCATAACATGGACTAGAAAGCTCATAATCGTAAACTAACAAACACAGTCACAACAAACCAAACCACACAACTTGGATCCAAGTATATAACATATTTGACGGAAAAAACCAGAGAGAAAGAGAGGCCTAATTTTAAAATTTTAATCAATACTGTTTGATCATTCATGTTCACATGTAAAGAAGACAACAAAAGAAACACGAAACTGGTTTCTATAATGACATGGCATGCCTGTTTAGAAATTTTAGCTGTATGCTGACTTTGTAGCAGATGAACCTAAACATATCATGCATGTTAAATTATTGTAGGTCAGTACCATAGTTCCACGGAAGGGTTCCTAGGAATGTGTTCCTAGGAGCGGTTCCGTACTGTTCCTAAGGAGCGTAAGGAACGGTTCCTGAACCGTTCCTTAACATTTTCTTCCGGTTGCCAAATGCGATGCCAGATACAATTTCACGTGCGATGCCAAATACGGTTTTAGGTGCTTCAGGTGTGATGCGAAATGCAATTTCAGATCAATGGAATGATTTCAAGAACGGGTTGCCAGATCAATGCAACAATTTCAAGAACGGGTTGCTATAACGGGTTTCAGATCAATGCAACGATTTCAGAACGGGTTGCCAGATCAACAAGATAGATGGATTTCAGTCTTCAGATGCCAACAATTTGAGGTTGGCAGATGCAAATGCCAGTGCCCAGAACAGATTTCAGCTGTGTCGTGTGTAGGCTTAATCTTCACAGCAACAAAACACAGAACAGAACGTGAACACAGCACGGAACACAGAATGGTTCCTAAAACTGTTCCTTAGGGCTTCCCAGCCCCAAGCTCCATGGAATCCACCGCCACACACTAGGTTCCATCCTTACTGGTTCTCAAAAAAATTTACGCCAGCTCTTACAGCCTGGGGTAAAATTCCATGACTAGGACATCTGATCGGTAACAATTCTCAAAAGTGATAACATAAAACAATAATAAAGTCACTTTTTGAGGTTTATATTTTTAGCTTATACGTTGAGACAAGGATATGATGGTAATAAGTATACAACAAAAACACTCTCCCATGAAAGTAATGTCCAATTTGTCTGCCTTTCTTGTACTCTTCAGCACTTGCTCTGAGATGCCTAAAAACATTAACCAAAATAACAAGCAACAGGAACGTTTCTGCAACATTTCCTTGTCATCCTTGATCAGGTGGTATTCAATGTAAAATTGAGTTCAAAAATGTTATACTTGGAATACTCTTCAAAAATCAATCTGGATAGAGCTCAACCTCTAAAATATACAGTACAATCCACAAGGCATCCATTCCTCTTGCCCTATGCCCCCTTTCTTGCAAATGTCCAGGGGCATTCAAGAATAAACCAGTATTAAGCATTCTTGAATAAAGAAGGGAATGAAATGGTGGAAGCTTTCAAATATCGTGATAAATACAACTGTCATCATGACTATACATATTTTCGACTTTGAAAAATTCGGTGTAGTCATTCATGATGACAGTTGTTAAGAATTGAAATGAAAGAGCTTTGGGAATACAAGAAGTAATTGTCAAGAAAAACTGAAGAAAATGTCATAACATGAAACACTTCTACAAAGCCTTATGACGAGCTTGAGCTCATTATTGCAAAATTATTACCCAATGGGGTTGGCTCAGTTGGTTAGCTTGACATCAAAGTTTCATTGGTCCCAGGTTCACGCCTCCCCTTGGAAACCAAGAAGCATTATTAATTGATTATAAACATGAATATGAATATTCTGCTACTCTTGCTATCTAAGTCTAATGTCTGGTGCAACTGTTGGTGTATCTCGCCCACCCAAGTTCGATTCTCTGTGATCCCAAGGGTTGATGATACCAAGAAGCATTGATGCAAACTTGACTACAAACATACTTATGGATATTCTGCTAACTCTTGCTATCTACGTTTTATGTCTGGTGCAAATGCTTGATTGAAAACATTAAGCTCTCAAAAGCACAGTAACAATATGAAAGAGCTTCTTCAATCAAACACATACAACCTTCTGTATACATCAATTTGAATAAAGGGATTTATTTGATTGATTACCTCCCATTCAGGAATAGGATCTAGAGCCTGTGCTGGCATGCAGCTAGCTTTACCCTGCAATTTTCAAACCAAGGAAATATGCAAGTGAGTAAACAAAGAACAGTGATATTTATAACATGGAACATAAACAATTCTGTTTGAAACAAAAGATGACTTTCAATAGGATAACTAGGATGCCCCATAAATCAACATCAGAGAATTCAACTAACCACCTGTAGAAATAGTGATCCTTGCAAAACTAATGAATGATCATGTAAGTCTGTGCCTGCCGGAAGCACAAGTAAATACGGTATCATATCATCATATTGTACCTGTTACAAAGGCAAGGAGGTCACATTTTAAATATTTGATATATCACACAGCATCCATTAAGTCTGTTCATTTTTCTTCTCGTTTTTCATTCTCTATGATCAACAAAATGACGAGTGATTTGCATTCCTAGCCATGAACGCCACATGTGCAAGTCACTACAAAAATAGTTGCAAACAAACATTCCAAGTCACAGTCACAAAGTTTTCCAATCGCATGTATGAATTTGCCGTTTCAAAAACCATCGGTCCAAAATAATGTGGTAAATTCTTATGATGTCTAAAAGTTTATAAAGAGTTGAAACATTCAAGTTCACAGATGCATGAAACATTTTGAAATTGGAAGATGTCAAAGTTAGCTTGTAAATTTTCTTTTTGGATATTGAGGAGCAGGTCTTCATGAAAAAGGGACAGTGCCATTCTAATGAACTATTTGGTGTTAAAGAGCTAAAAAAATAGGCCTTGAAACAAGGTTTTGGAATCAAAACCTGATTTTAAACCAGTGAATGAGATAGTGCAAGACCTGATGCACGTTCGAGTGACACATATTTTGCCACACCACAAACATTCTGAACAAGCTTTTGGTATATAAACCCATTTATCACCCTTTGGCAAAGACGATATGTTATATAAGAACAAATGCGAGGAATGCGAGATTTATCGGCTCGAGAAAGAATAAGCAAATTGTAAAAGCCGCAAAAATGAAGTGGTGCGGTGATCTGAATGAAATCCAAATTGCAAGTCTTGTTGCACTTTTAACTTCGAAAAATAGCGAAGGATATCCAATAAGCAGGATCTTGAGGTGCTTTCCCTTATCAGTGGTACCAGCTTTATGTAAATGAAAAAACTCTTTGCCAAAATTGATGATTTTTGCAAGTTTTCTCATGGAATCGATTTCATACTGCTGTAAACTGCTTTGTAGACTTCGCATGAGTGTTTATCAACATCTTTTGAAGCTGTCCAAGGAGTTAGAGCAGAGAATTCAATCCCAAGAGGGTGTAGAAGGCCCAAAAAGAGCTGAAAATTGCTCTAACATGCATGGATGGTCTACAATTGTTTAGAGTGGTTCTACACATGTAATCTAATAGATCTATCATAAACCAGTGGATATGGCTAACAGTTTCGGCATAACTGGATTTTTTAAGCAAAAAATTTCGAAATGATGTTTCGTAACTGATGTCATATGCTTTGCATGCAGTGTGACAAAGATCAGAACATTAGGAATCAAACAGTGTATCGATTTTTCGATTTCGATTGCCTTTGTACCATAGTTGCCTAGAAACGCGTTTCTGGGCAAAAGCGTTCCCAAAAACGAGAGAAACGCGTTTCTGGGCCAGAAACGCTCAAAAAAAAAAACAGAATATAATTTTTTTTTGATCCCTCCTCGCGGCCAGAAACGTGCCAGCCGTGGAAGAGGGATTTCTTGCTAATGTGGGCACCTAGAGGTGGATCACTGCGAGTGAATAGTCGGCGTCCATCTACTCAGCGATTCGGAGGTGGTGCACACGGTTCCAGGGGGGATTTGAGCTGTGTGGCGAGCGAAATCAACCAATTGTGTTTTTTGGTAAGTGCAGGCTTAGAGTGTCAGTTTTAGCCGTTACGACAAGCCTAGCAAGGTCTGAACGCCACACTCCAAATGCATGTGTATTTTTGCCATTCTCATGAAGCTGTAGGCATCCGATTGAGGTGGTGAATATTCGAAAGGGGCTCGACACAGAAAAGATCACTTGAATAATTGTCGAGACAACCCTTCAATGCTGTGCGGATAATGGCACAATTAAAGTGAATGCAGCTAAGTGGCAGCAGGCACAGACTCTAGATGCTTTCCGCACAAAACTCCTCAAACCACTGTATGAGAGAGACAAGCTTGAAGAGGAGTTGGTCAATATCAGAGAATTATCAGACGACACTCCTAGCTGCGCAGGTATCGAATATCATCCAGAGTACAAGAATGCTCAACAGTAAATTGAAGAGCTACAGGCTGAGACTAAGGCCTCAAGAGCCAGAAGGAGAAGGAGATGTTGCAAGCCGAACCATCGGTTGTACATACCTGCCAGGGAGCCTACACCCATGAAGAATACCTAGCGTCGCTCTCAGAAAATGATAGGCTGAGAAGGGAAAATGATTCCCTGAAGCAAGAAATAAAGGACACTATTTATGCGAAGGAGCTTGAAGAAGAAGAGCCGGAAGCCCAGATCTGACAAGGTATTTGCAAAAGAATGCAGAAATTTTGTTCAGAAAATTCGAATCTGGCTGCATTACAATTTAACATTGAACTTCAATGGCATATGAATTACTGTTTTCTGCCAGGCTTGATGGACTTCATTTGGGAGGATTGGGAATCACCTTGGGAAAAGGCTGATTTCCTATTTCTTTGGAACAGTGTTTCATCGAAATGCGTTTAGAACGCTGAAATGGGTTCGAAACAGAACGTATGAAACGACCCCGTTTCGAAACGGCGTTTCGTTGTTCGAAACGACTGGCGAAAAATCGCAAATTTTTTTGCGATACAGCGGGGGCCCAAGAAGTGGGTGTTCTCACTTTTGGCACGTTAGAAAAACCCGCGAGAGAGAGAGAGAGAGAGAGAGAGAGAGAGAGAGAGAGAGAGAGAGATTGAGTGTGTGTGTGTGTGTGTGTGAAAGAGAGGGAGTGTTTGTGTGTTTGTGTGTGTGTGATGTGTGTGTGTGAAAGAGAGGGAGTGTTTGTGTGTTTGTGACGTGTGTGTGTGTGTGTGAAAGAGAGGGAGTGTTTGTGTGTTTGTGTGCATTGTGAAGTAGAGGGAGTGTGTGTGTGTGTGACATGTGTGTGAACTTTCAACTTTGAGTGTGGTGGTGTGTTTGTGTGTTTGTGTGAGTGGTGGTGTGTTAAACTATGTTTGTGTGTTTGTGTGTGTGCATTGTGTGGTGTGTGTGTGAGAGTCTTGAGACTGTTGTGACGTGTGTGTGTGTGTGAGATTGAGAGAGAGAGAGTCCAGAGAGAGAGAGGATAGGGATAGATTGAGGTTAGAACTTAGAGCATAGGTTTACCGTTTTGAAATTAGAATTTAGGATTAGTTTTTAAATTGAAGTCTAAATTAATACAGTTATTGTTTTGTTGACACTAGATAGCTATTAGCAATGCCGAGACAGCGGGATCCCTTATGGGATCACGTCACCCTTAATTCAGGTTATGGCACATCAGGCACGAAGAAGTGGACTTGCAAGTATTGCGGGAACATTTATGGAGGTGGCCCCGTTCGAATCAGGGCGCATCTTTTACGTCTTCGAGGATATGAGATCGCCGTTTGCACTCAGGCCCCAGAGTCACCGAGGATTGACGAGATCGGGGACAACTCTCCTGCTACTCCTTCAGGCACAGGTGATTCTTGAATCTTGTTTGATCAATGACATTGATTGAAAATTTGAAATTTGATCTAAAGCTAAAACTTAAAAGTTTATTCTATAACTTTAAACTTTGATTACAATTTACTAATGAGTAATTAGTGACTGTTCCCTAAGCTCTCTCACTGACTATAATTTATTACCTAAAGCCTGCTGCGTAACAAGTAAGTTGTAACACCAATGTTATTGTTACAGGTGCGGCAGAGCGCCGAGATTCCGCATCGCAGCCGGCACTAGCTCTGCTGCAGCATCCATTCCACCTTCTTCTTCTGGAGAGACTCCTGCAGTGCCAGTTGGAGGGGCCAGTAGTAGTGCTATTGGTAGCACTGTTAGGGGACGGGGTCGAGGACATGTGAGGGGCAGGGATGTTTTTGTGGCAGCCTTCCAGCAGTCGCATAGGGATGCAGCTGCTATTGCTGTTAGGAGGTGCTTTTACTTGTGTGACCTCCCTTTTCATGTGGCACAGACCCCTGTGTGATAGATCCTAACACCACAGTAGGGCAAACACTAACTGAACCACCCAACCTTGCCTACTCCCTGATATAGAGTAAGCCCCTCCTAGCCCAGTGTGAGGACTGGTAACATGCTACTGCCAAGTGTCGACCACGTGGCACTGACGTGGCCGACTGCACGTCGGGACCCAACTGGGGGCCCTATCCTGCTGACAGGGTCCCTAGGCTGTGTTAGGCCCGCCATGGCTATGGACCGTGCTGGGGCACACTACTCACACTGTCTTGCCCTGTTGGTCATGTACACTGGACACGACCCTGACTGTGGTATCTGACCTATCTGTGTTCTCTAGGGTTCGGCATTGGTTACGAGCTCGTAACACTCCCTCCCCCTTAAGAACCGTCTTGGTCCTCTAAGACAAAGTCTGGAAAAATCTTGCGAAGGACGCTGCCTCTTTCCCAAGTGGCATTCTCAACAGGCTGATCATTCCACTTAACCAAATATTCTCGATATAGAGTATGACGAGTCTGCGTCTCACTACTATCAAGAATCTCCTCTGGTTCATGTGGAGGTTGTTGAGGATCCAATGGGAGAACTAGAACATTGTCCCCTACCAGATTATCTGATCTGGTTAAGGCTTTTTGTAACTGACTTACATGAAAGACTGGAAAACCTTACTGTTGTGTGGGAGTTCTAGTTCATAGGTGACCTCGCCTAGTCTCCTACTTATGGTAAAGGGACCACAATACCTTGGAGACAACTTAGCACACACTCCTGATTTGAGAGTTTTAGAGTCAACTGGGACTCTCAAATAGACTTTCTCGCCAGTGGAGAACTGCACATCCCGTCTGTGTGGATCTGCATAATGCCTGGCTCGATCCTGGGACTGTCTAATGCTACGCTTAGCATGTTCTATCATCTGGTTTAGGTCCTCTAAAAAGTTTCTGGCTGCTTCAACTTTTTCTTGTTTAAACCCTACAGCTGTGGGTGAGCGTGGCTGAAAACCGTACATCAGCATAAATGGGCTGTATCCCGTAGCTGAATGTTTGGTACTGTTGTAAGCAAACTCTAATATCGAGAGATACTCCTATAGGACCTACTGCCTATAATCCTCTGAATTGGGGACACATACTCTATCTCTATAGAGCAAGTACTCATCCTGAATGGAATATTGTTTCCATTTGAATCCTTGAGTCAACTGACCCTCAACCACTGGGTTTGCTTAGGTAATACAGGCTCAGAATCCTCAACATCATCTGACGACGTATACTCAGACTCATCATCATCCTCAACGGAAGCTGCCGTATTCTTGGATGAACTGGCACCAGCCCCGGGAACTGGTTCTGGAGTCTGTAACTCTCTACTCTGGACTGAGTTCCAGATAGTAGAGAAGAATGCATCATGCTGGCATTTCCCTCTCAAGGACTCGAGTAACTCATTACAAATCTGAGTAAAACTCAGCTCGTTTATCATAGGCATTCTGCTAAGGGCATCTGCTACTGTATTGAATTTTCCACGTCTATATATCAAACTCTTGCATCAACTCTGCCCAACGAGCTTTCCGACCTCTAAGCTCAGGTTGATTGCAAAGGTATCTGAGACTTTCATGGTCTGTCAGGACCTCAAAGTTGGCACCCTACAAATAATGCCTCCAAGTCTTAAGGGCATGAACTATGGAGAAGAGTTCCTTTTCATAGGCACTATACCTAGTCTGAGCTGGCTCGAGTTTTTTACTCTCGAACGCAACTGGTCGTCCACCCTGAGTTAGTACAGCACCAACTGCAAAGTCACTAGCATCTGTTTCGACCACAAATGGCTGATTGGGGTCGGCGGCTTTTAGAACTGGTGCTGTAGCTAAGGCTGTTTTGAGAGCATCAAAGCTCTTCTGCTGTGCGGACTCCCAAATGAACTCCTTTCCCTTCCCCTTAAGGAGATTTGTCATAGGAACTGCTATCTGAGCATATTCCTTGTCAAATCGTCTGTAATATCCTGCTAGACCAAGAAAGATCTGAAGTTCCAAAATATTCTGAGGTCTCAGCCAACTGAGTATGGCTTTAACCTTATTTGGGTCCATCTTAATCCCATCTGAAGAGATAATGTGACCCAAATATGCTACTTATTCAACGAAGAATTCACACTTGGATTGTTTAGCATAAAGCTTATGCTTTCTGAGCACTCGAAACACCTTTCTGAGGTGTTTTAGATGCTCCTTCCTCGTTTTGCTGTAGACGAGGATGTCATCTAAAAATACGACTACAAACTTACCCAAGTATGGTCTGAGGACACTGTTCATCAAGGTCATAAAGGTAGCTGGAGCATTTGTGAGCCCAAATGGCATCACCTTAAACTCATAATGACCGTGACGAGTCCTAAAAGCTGTTTTCGAGACATCTTCCAGTTTTATATGGACTTGATGATATCCCGATCTGAGGTCTATTTTGCTGAAAAACTTAGCCCCGTCGAGTTGATCAAACAACTCGTCTGCCCGAGGCATAGGGTATTTATTCTTAATTGTGACTTTATTGAGGGCTCTGTAATCGCAAAGACGCATAGACCCCTCTTTCTTTTTCACCAATAGGACTGGTGAGGCCCATGGTGAACTACTGGTCTGAATTTGGCCTTTCCCAAGATAGTCTGTTAACTGCCTAGTTATTTCTTCATCCTCTGTTCGGCTGATCCGATACGGAGGTTTAGAAACAGGTGTTGTACCTGGTACTAGGTTTATTACATGATCTACCTCTCTGCTAGGTGGTAAACCATGTGGTAAATCTTCAGGAAAAACATCTTTAAATTTAGACTCTAATTTACTGATTTTCTGCTGAATAGAACTGGAAATAGAAACTTCAGGAATAAACTGAAAGTCACATAAGAATACCTTATGGTCTTCGTCTCCGATTAGCTGACAGAGCTCTGAACTGCAGACCATAGGGCTGTTGGGAACATCATGCTCCCCATGCAACTGGATCTCTCGGCCTTTATGCTGAAAGCTGAAGGTGTTCTCCTGATAGTTTCTGTGGAGGGAAGGTCCTAAACTGTAGAGCCAATCTCTCCCGAGAACAATGTCTGTTCGATCCAGGTGCATTACCTGAAAGTTTATTTCATCTTGGTACCCCTGAATACCAAGATTTAACTTACTTACCATAGTTTCCCATATTTTTTTATCTTCACCCTTAGCTAATGAAACTATGTACCTATGCTGACTATTACTTCTGGTAGTTTAAGCTTTTTAACCAGGGTGTAGTTGATGAAATTATGGGTTGCCCCATCATCAACCATGACTCTTACTGACTGGTTACCAACTTTCCCATGCATACGTACTAGGTCATGCGGCCCAAAGCTGAAGGGTCTCGCTAGCATTGCAGAGGTCAGCTGGCAACAGTGTTCATGATCTTCATGATACACTTTGATCTCGGAAGCTGCCGAGTCACTGGGGAAACATACAATCTGAACAAGATGAACTTGTTTTTTATCTTTCTTATCTTTTTTAGTGAAAGGCCCCTTGGGACACTGTCTGACTGTGTGTCCCTTGCCCATACACACAAAGCACAAACGTTCTTGTTTGGCTTTCTCAAAATCATCTGGTTTTAAGGGCTGTATGAGTGAAGGGCGTTTCTGAGGAGCTTCACTTTTAAATTTATCTTCTTTCTTTCTTTCTAAAAATTTCTTTTTAGATTGAAAGTCTTTCTGAGGAGGCACTCAGAAAGTGGTTGCTGTCTCGCTCTCTTCCTACCCACTGAATCATCATAGATTTGAGCATATCTGAGAGCTTGCTCAAGGGTAGTAGGCGAGTTTCTCTGGACCTCTACTTTATATTCATCTTTGAGGCCACGGACAAATCCCCTGATTTTCTGATAGTCATCCATATTTTTAATCTTTAAAATTGCTTCTCAATACTGCGAGATATATTGGATGAGGGATTTATCCATTACTGTTCTTTCCCAGGCTTCCCAGGCTCCATCCAGTTCATTTTCTGGTAGAAATTCTCTTAGGAAAGCTTCTTCAAAAGCTTTTCATGACCGGGGAGTCTGCCCAGTCTCCTGGAGATTTAACCACCACTTATAGGCCATTGGCCCTAAGGAAAGATTGGCCTCAAGAGCTTGCAAATGGTCAGGGGTCTGTTTAAGAGCATGAATGTTCTTCCATTTGCTAAGGAAGGTTCGTAGAATATCTGCATTTCTATCCTTCTCTTCCCCATTAAAAGTAGGAGGCTTTAAATCTTTAAAAACACTGGGGTGGGACCGTAAAGTCTCACCCGAAACTGATGGAAGTGGAGAAGGGGATAACTGAGAAGTGGAGGGAAGGCTTCCTTTCACGGAACTCAAAATCAAGCTTTTGAGTTCAGCGAACGAGTCGTCCACACTGGACTTGAAATTGGCTAATGCCAACTTCAGTTCATCCACTTATGTTACCAATTGGAGAAACAGCTCCTTGGTAACCAGTTCGTCGAGTTCTTCGGCGAGCTGTTCCTGTTCTTCCACTTCCATGGGTTCCTTCCCTTTTCTGTAAGCCAAGGCTTCTGTTTCAAGTTCGTCGAAGCCTCTCTCCTGGGGTTGATCAGGTCCCTGAGGAGTGGTCATCTTCGGAACCGAAAGAGAGTTACCTTAACTTCTGAAGGAAAAAAGTCTAAAAGACTAATTTACAACTGTACAAGGAAAAGGAAAGATGAGTTAGCTGTTTCTGAGGACTGTACTTCCAAAGAAAGAATGAAGAGGAACCCTCTCAGCTCTTTTACCCAAGATTTCAGACCTGCTGTCCCGGAAAATGCCAGTTTGAAGCTTCAAAACGGTGCCAGATTTCTCGGTTCTTGAGTTGAGTAGCTAACTGATCTGATTTCAGGTGTGGGGCTCCAACAGACCGAGTAAAAACCGGAAATTTACAAAAAGAAATCCGGAATTTTTGAAGTCCCTGCCCTCACTGGTTGGACAGCAACCTGTCCGGCCCGATTTGTCCAATTTACAGCTCTAAAATCACCTCAAATCTCCGATTTGACCCAAGCCTGTAGGTCGCTGGTCTGTAGCAAGTAAGTTTGAAGCTCAAACTCCTGAGAATTCTCAACAAACAGGGAAGAATTTTCACCTTTTCTCCTCCCTGTCCAGTGCTGACCCTGCTACACTAATTCAGATTAGAACTTGCTCTAATCTACTCAAAACTTCATACAAATTTCAGAGTTGAGGGCTGTCTATACAGCGATGGATCTGCATATCTTTTTCCCTTGAAATTCCGCTCGGATAACAGTGTTTTACACTCAAAAATCAGAAGTAATTATATGATTTTGCAGCGATGGAACTACCCCTGAATTCTGGTTCGGATTCTGTCAAAAAAGCAAGTAAATCCACCAAGATTTCCTCAGTAGGAGACTGTTCCTACAGCGAGTCTCCTCCTCTATTTCTTTCTGAGAACTTGAAGAAGTTCTGAGCAATCTAGCTACTTTCTCCACTGCTGAAAACTGAGTTCCCTAGGATGGAGATGGCTCTGATACCAGTGTAATAGATCCTAGCACCACAATAGGGCAAACACTAACTGAACCACCCAACCTTGCCTACTCCCTGATATAGAGTAAGCCCCTCCTAGCCCAGTGTGAGGACTGGTAGCATGCTACTGCCAAGTGTCGGCCACGTGGCACTGACGTGGCCGACTGCACGTCGGGACCCAACTGGAGGCCCTATCCTGCTGACAGGGTCCCTAGGCTATGTTAGGCCCGCCATGGCTATGGACCGTGCTGGGGCACACTACTCACACTGTCTTGCACTGTTGGTCATGTACACTGGACACGACCCTGACTGTGGTATCTGACCTATCTGTGTTCTCTAGGGTTCGGCACTGGTTACGAGCTCGTAACACCCTGCATGGAGGGATATGATGCGAGCAGTATCTCGTATCGGTGTTGAGTGGGAGGGCCCGACCATGGAGCAGTTGAGGACAAGAGAACTACATGTTGAGCGGCAGTCCGTGGATGCTGACCTACAGCCCATTAGGAAGTCATGGGCGAGGTATACCTGTAACCTTACATCTTCAATACCTTTGCACTTGCCACTTACTACTTTAGAAATTAGTACTTTCAAGTTTCTAACTTTGAACTTTCAATCTCCAAATTTGCAAATTGCAAGTTGCAACTTAGTTAGTTGAAACTTGAAAGTGTTGTCGAATGTTTTAGGTTTGGTGCACTATAGTATCAGATGGTTGGACCGATGCAAGGAGGCGCCATCTTGTGAATATATTGGTGTCTTCTTGCATGGGCACCATGTTTTTGAGATCCATTGACACGTCGCAGCCAGGCATGGCATTGGATGGCAGGAGATTGTTTGAGTACATCTCACAGGCCATTGAGGAGGTCGGAAAAGAGAATGTTGTCCAGGTATGCCACATTTGCAATTTGCATTTGCAATTTACATTTGCATTTGGAATGCTCAATGGTGAATGTTCATTGTTCATGAGTTATGATTTGACCTTTGTCGGAATTCCAATGCAGGTTGTCACGGACAACGCGTCCAATTGTGTAGCCATGGGGAAGATGGTGAATGAGAAGTACCCTTGGATTTTTTGGAGTCCATGTGCTGCACATTGTCTTGACCTCCTAGTTGAAGACATTGGGAGATTACCCTGGGTCAAGGAGGTTGTAGACATGGCACGATTCTTGGTGAGATTTGTCACCAAGAGACAGAGGGTCTTGAGCATCTTCAGATCCTATTCCACCTTGGATCTCTTAAGGCCTGCCCCCACTAGGTAACCAAGTTCCAACTTCCAACCTGACAACCTGTTTCCAATTTTTTGATTTGAAAATTGCAATTTTGTTTTACCTTCAAGTTTCAGTGCTCATAGAATTTGAATTTTGCTATATAGTATAGCCTGCTTGTTGCCTATAGGCTATGACCAATTACAAATCTTATTTCATGATTTTCATCCTAGGTTTGCCTATATGCTCATTGTTTTGGAGCGGCTCATAAAAGTGCATGGAAGCTTGAAGATGGCAGTGGTTTCACCCCATTGGGCAGAGTGGGGCCGATCACGAGAGGCCAAGGCCAGGAGATTTGAGGCGATCGTGATGGGGACTTCATTTTGGGATGATGCACGCTCCATTGTCATATCCATACAGCCTATCTATAGTGTGCTTCGCCTTATTGATAGAGAGGGTTCCACCTTAGGCCTTCTTTATGAGTTTATGGATAAGCTGGGAGAGCAACTTCAGAGTTGCACCCTGGCTCCTGACAGGTATATTACTAGAGTCTAGTAACTACGTTAAAAGTTTCAAAGTTGATTCTTGAATCTTCAATGTTCATTGACATTCATGATTAGAATTTAGTTAAAACTTAATACTTCTTGAATCTTGAGACTTGAATGCTCAAGCCTCAAACTTCACTCCTGAGTCCTGATTGTTTGCAGGCTGGAAGAAGTAAGGGGCCTATATCTACGCAGATGGCAGTGGTTCCATCAACCTCTGCATGTCGTGGCTTGCTTGCTTCATCCACTATGGAGGACAGAGGATCAATTCCATGATCGAGAGCTCAAGCAAGGATGGCATTCCTACGTCTCCTCTATCTATCCTGATCCCAGGGATCAGGATGCACTCAAGGATAAATTGAATTTATTCAGGTATGTACTATGTAATTAGTAAATTGTAATATGTATTCAGGACCCAGGTATCTAATATGTATTCATCTATGTAGTATGTATATGTAATATGTATGAACTTTGAAGTCTAAGGCTTAAGCTAGCTGCTAGTTAAAACTTAATAGTAGTAACTTGTACGCATTTAGTATTTACTAATATATTTTGAAATTTGAATGGTGATGAATGTTGAATGTTCAGGACCGAGCACCTCGATTTCGGTCGTGCAGCTGCCATGCCGAGGGAAAGGCAATTGCGCCCTGTTTCATGGTGGATGAAGTATGGAATGATGTTCCCAAGTTGCAGAAACTTGCCATCCGCGTCCTCTCACAAGATTGCGCAGCAGTTGCATGTGAGAGAAATTGGAGTGTGTTCTCTCTGATTCATACGAAGAGGAGGAACAGACTTTCTACTGCGTAGCTGCAAAGGTTGGTGTATGTGCAAGCCAACCTACAGCTTGTGAAGAAGCTGAGAGAGACTGGGGAGCCCATACAAGTAATGAATCATGATTCATGATTAAATCATTAATCTGAATTCTATAGAGTCTAGTATGTACCATGAATCATGATTTGTCTAGATAGTAAAGTCTAGGCTCTACACTAAGAAGTTAGAACCTTCAGGCTTCAAGTTTCAACTTTCAACATTTACATTTCATATTTGCTATTTTTTTTAAATCGTTTACCGATACTTACTATTGAGAATCGAAACCTTGGTTTAATTTCAATTTTCGTAGGTTAATAATCCCGATGAGATCAATGTGGCAAAGGTTCCGGACTTGCCACCAAGATCACAAGAGGAGGAGGATGTCTATGCTCTACTCCATCGGGAGGCCTTAGCAGCTGCAGGTTGATTTCGATGCCCAATTCCCCGATTCACTGTGTTACATTAGTAAGCTTTTAGTACTTTGAAATTTTGTAGAAAATTGAAATACTAGATAGTAGATTACTAGATTGTAAATTGTAATTACTAATTTGTAATTTGTAAATTGTAAGTTAAAACTTAAAAGTAATATGACCATGTCGAGACTCAAGAGTCGAGCCTAAGTCCTGATTCCAATTTCCTTGTATGCATTGCGTAGGGCCTACCACTCGAGCTGCAGCACGCAGGACCAGGAGCGCAGGAGAGGGCCCGAGCCATGCAGCAGTCTCAGACACCTTTGAGAGTCCCTCTAGCTCTGACTCAGATGAGGAATCCGCCACTGAGGGTGAGGGATCGGATGAGGAGGATGAGGGTGACTCTGATGATGGGGAGGATGACATTGAGCCTGAGGACGTGCCATTGCCTCCACGACGACAGCGTCCGAGGCGGGCAGCTAGAGGCTAGAGCCTGGATGGGCATTGGGGGGGGGGGGGACTCACTGCTCAGCATAGATCATAGATGATAGTTATTAGTGGCATACTCTAGGCTGAGGGCTCTAGCATAGTAGTTATACATATTATTGTTTACATATGACAGTTGACTTCAGACTCATGGGGCCTCAGGCTTGAGCCTTGAGGGCCAAGGCCACGCTTGACACTCTTGTTATTTATGCAGCATGATAACATCATTGCTTTTACAGTTTACTTTAAACTTTAAAGTTTAAACTTTTGACTCTTGAATTGTAAATTGTAATTTGTGATTCACTGAAGTCTGATTTGTAAATTCAAAATTGTTAGTAGTTACTTAATACTAGTTAGAACTTACTACTTACTACTTAGAAGTTAGAACTTAGTGCCCACTACCAACTTGAAGTTACTTCCAAGTTAGCGGTCAGTGCATTGTAATTTGTAATTTGTAAGTTGTAACTTCAAACTTGTAAGTACTAACTAGTAACTTCTAAGTACTAAGTAGTAAGTAGTAAGTTGAAAGTTGAAAGTTCTAACTTCTATAGATAATAGTTATTAGTTTGTAAGTTGTAACTTTACAATTACTGTTTAAACTCTACAATTTTTGGAAGTTCCTGGATGTTTGAAAATTGAGACTGTAATATGTATGATGAATGGTGACAATATCAATAATTGACTGAGGAAAGTGTCAAGTGAGCACTGCGTCGTGACCAGTTGGCAGTGACCACATACTGAATCCTGATACTACAGCTTCTCCTCTTGAATTGCATTCTCAGGAAATTGGATGTATCTACTTGTTACCGGACTGTCTAGGACATGTGTAAACCCTCAAAAACACATTCAAAAAAAAAAAACCCTAAAAAAAATCCCGTTTCAAACCAGAACCAGTCATTTCAAACGCGTTTAGAAACGACGTATGAAACGAGTTCTCGAAACATTGCTTTGGAATAGGCTCAATACAGAACAAAGGGACTGTTTAAGCTGGGCAGTACTCCAAGGAAAAATTTTTATTAATCCCTTTGGTAGCGCAGAATTGTATGTAAGTTGTACCTTACTTTATGCATTAGAATATTTAAGACGAAAAGAAATAGAATTTTATGATTAATACGAAGGACAGTTGCACTTCTGGCGGTATTATTGCCAGTTTGCTCTTTTTCGACAAACAGGAGAACCCAATTTTGTTCAGTTCGCCAGAGACAATTTGCTGCAGAACATAAATGTTTCCTATCCAGATCTATGGGAGATATACATTGACTGGGAAGCAAATTATTCAACTCGTTATGAGAATATTGCATGTAACGTTCTAACCAGAAGAACTCACAAGGAACATGGGAGATTTATGACGTATTTCCTTAGACCTTACTGGTAATTTTATCGCCAATGTTCTAGATGGAATGCAGAGTCTTTACATGCAGGGTTCCTTTGTTAAGATGAATGCGAAGCTGCTGAAGGAAATCATTCCTAGGAAAGGAATTCAAGGAAATAAGAAGATTGCACAGGCAGTATACGATGGCACTAATTTGGAGATCAAGTTGGAGCGATACGGGAATCGAGTTATTGAGCAATATTACGAAGCAAATCAGCTGCAGATAGCTCGACAGATCGAATTGGACGCCCGCCTTACAGCTCAAATGCAAAATGAACCAGATCCACCAGACGAATGACTATGTACAATTGTATATTATCGAATATATGCAAAATATTATGGAATTATCTGGTGTGAATGATTGAAATATTTGAAGAAATCTCTTTTCATTTCAAGTTACTCGAATGTTTTATGTTGCTGAACCCAATTGTTCGCGAGGGCGCTTCACATTTCAGAGGGGAATATGTAATAACCTATTACATGTCATTTTTCGAACTGAATCGAATCGACTCGGGCCATTGTCAAAGAGGCGTTGATAACGAAAGAGATTAGACGGCCGATCTTATCCACAACTAACGTGCCTTTCCACATGTTTGACTGTCATTGCTCCACAAGAGGACACGCGATTAGAAATCCACTTGTAATTATTTCAATGGTTGCAATTAATTAAATATATGAAACTAGAACAAACGTACCTCATTATCTAACCGACATGACTACTTTCGTGCTGGGTCTATACGTATCAGAACACTCAACCAATTCTGAGCTGAGTTACCGAGTTACCAAGTCAAAGAGAATAGAGAATTGAGTAGGTTATTCGAGTCTTCAACATTCCTCTCTTTTTGTCTTTTGTGCTGAGTGCTTGTGTTCAACAATTGATCGTCTCGCATGTTCGAAGATTGTTCGTAACTAATAACTCTGGTCAGATACTTAGTTCAGATACAGTCTTATTCGTGCATATGCTAAAACTAAACTAATGTCTTTCTAAAATAAGCGACAGATCGGAACAATCTAATTGCCTGGTCTGTTCATTGGTTTTGTTCTTCATTGTGATCAAGACATTCGGAATCATTGTTCCACACTGATACTTAGAAAGGTTTGGATTTAGAAAGGATCAATTGCGTTGCTGTGAATAAATACAATAGATGTATTATCGCCTGTATTCACTCGAACAATCGAGACTTGAGAGCGCTTGTTCGTTCTGAATAAGAGATAGTCAGTTGTTGAGATTTCATCTAATTGCTCTGGGAGTACTGTGAGAAACTCTCTGTCTAGTTTACTAATGCAGTGATTGTCATCCTTGCCTGACAAGCTTTATTAGGTGCACAGTCCGATATAGCGAACTCGTCGATAAGTCTGATGCTTCTTATAAGTCAGTCGAATATGTTCGATATGAGATTGTCTAAATCAACTATCTAACGGTTTATCGAATTACAACACAATTTAATTGGCGATATTGGTTGCCAATTCAATCAAATGTCTGTCGACAACCAGATTTGTTAAACAAAGCACATAAAGAACAATATCATCTGCAATTACCCGAATAAGCTATCTCTTTGGGGTTCAACAATCTTATATACTAAACTTAAATCTACTTTATCTGATAAGAAGTATGTTATGCTTCTTGGTTTCCAAGGGAAGGCTCGAACTTGAGACCAAAGAAACTTTGGATGTCAAGCTAACCAATTGAGCCAACTCCCTTCATAAGAAGTATGTTATGACAAAAGCATATCATCAAAGATATCCACGAAGACCTCATCACCATAACAATCATACTTGGAAAGTAATGCACTTGCTGATTAGTGGTCGACTTGTTTCTTCCTCTTGTTGAGAGAAACTTCACCGTAAACGCATGATTCACCACTTCACTACTAGAACTTTGAGCACCACCTCTTAACTCCTCTTGAAACCGAATTGTAAAAGACTCACCAAAAGAGGGTTTCATTTCTCTCACCATTACCATGGTCGCCAAGTGCTCATAAGACATTGACAATCCATTGAGTGTAATACTTACCGTATCCACATCTTCAATGAATTCTTGCAATCAGCTGATCATGTACCTCCTTAATCTGGGTCAAGTGGTACATCATGGTCAACAATCACCTCCACTCATCTTCACTATGTGAAACCTCTGCTTCAGAAACAGCATATGGGTCAATGACATAGCTTCGAACATGCTTTGTAGCATTCTCCATGCTTTAACTGGTGAGGTCGTGGCAATAATGTGCAGCAGCAAGTTATCGGGTACCAACTCAAAACACCCTTCGAGCTCTCTTATCAAATTGATTTTGCTTTTCAATGGATAGATTCTCATCATCACTGGGCCTCACTTCTTGACCAATTGCCAAATCCCACAAATCCATCATCGCCAGCATATTGTTCAATTAGAATTTTTCACATTAGGAAATTTTTGCCATCGGGCTTACTAGTCTCCAATAGTATAAATGTGTCCATCTTCACTCCCATTTCAATCGATTGATTCCTGGTTTCTTGTGAGTGGAAGAGAGGAAATAAGTCATCACTCCAACTATGCCAAACCGACAATAGGTAATCGAATAATCAACTGCTCATATTTTCACCTAGAAAATGGATTGCTGCCTTCCTAGCATCAAATCGTTGTTGATCCATGGTTTGAAAGATGCACAAATCTGCAAGAGCATTGAAATGTTTACAGGCTACAACAGCCATTAGGATAATGCTCAGCCATTAGGCTATCAACCTTTTGACTCTTGTTCAAATCCTCCACGCACCAGCAGTATGTAAAAATTGTGCAGTCCATGAAATACCTATAAATAAAACCCTGGAAATGTATGCCCACTGCTGGTGTGGTATACGACATGTCAAGGTTTCTATTTGTAGTCACTTATTGATTTTTTGGCACAAATTCATGAGCATTAATTAACTGAGGTCAACCAAGATAAGGTGGATTGTAGTTTGGATGGGTCTAGGCTAATAGCATTGTTAAAACCAATGAACCCTAGAAATTCAATTTGTTGGATAGCAAAAGACCACTTCGACATTTTGGCAAAAAACTGGTTGTTTGACGATTTTTGGATTTAAGATGCAAAAGAGAAGCAATGAGTGTGGCACTTAATAGAAGTATGCCATCAAAGTAGATAGGAATGTTTTCTAAGCGAAAGCTATAGAATATTATTCATAACATTCTGAAAAGCGGGTGACTATTAATTACTCCAAATAACAAGAAAGTCATACTGACCTGATGAAGTGCAAGAGGCAATTTTGGACCTTTGTCCTAGATGTATTTGTAACTGACGATACCCAAATATGAGGTCAATTTCAAAGAAGATGGTAGCTTTTCTCAATTAACACACACAAGCCAATTACCAACAAACGGCTTGGTCAAAGTTTGCCAGTCACTACAAAGGCTCTTACTTCCATCCTTCTTGTCAACAAGTAAATTAAATCAATAACGTCCTAAGAAATGCTAAGTATCACCGATACTTCATGAATGCATATCAAAGTTGCACGGTAAGCCCTTGGTAAGCTTCTCATAAATTGCTTACATGTAACAAGTTGGTGATCTCCCTAAGAATCACAAATATGCTCCCAGTATAAGATTGTACCTTTGAATGGGTATCAAATTTAGGTCAGCCTGGTCCTTGATCCGATACTCGATAGAGTAACATCTAACTACTATATAATGTGTGCATAAGCAACCCCTACACAAAATGTATGAGGGCATTAAGTAAAGTAGCACATGGGTGAGCACCGAGGCATCATTTGGCTAGCTATGAAAAAGTGAGTGTTGCTTGTATCCACCAAAGCAATGATAAGCACACACAAAGTCTAATGTGGCACGGTCCCCCTTTGCTAGCCCACGTGGCATAAGCTAGCTAGGCCAGGCACTCTATGGTGTCATGATCTAATGATTTTGCAGCTCGCAAGCCTGCAATTTCCTCCATGATCTGAAAACACAACTCATAATCATCTGCATCGTCAGCATCGCACAAATAAATAGCAACTATGGCATTCAATGGCTGTCTACACTCTCAAACTCAATGATCGATCATCGCGGACTTTGCACTTAAAGCATAGCATTTTTCATGGATTTCACTTACCTCTTGTAGACTATACAGATAAAAAATGTGGACCATGATGAAGACATCTGCCTGGTGTCAATGGAAACAATAGCAGCAGTAGAATAGGGTGAACTAGAAGTAATAGTAGCTTATTGTTTTGTAACTGCACAATTGGAGGATCTAAAAGCTGCTGCCCAAATCGTCTGAGTATCAGCATAATTATGTTGTAGCAGAGCGGCACGAGACATAGTGTCAGCCAACTAATAGTGACTGGAAAATGGATTTTTGATGGCTGAAATATGAGACACTGGAATTGAACAATCCTTGCAACCAATCATTCAACATGAGGTGCCGAAAATGAAGAAAATTGCTGAAGAATGAGGCATTGGACTTGCTGAGAAATAAGGCTGTTGGACTCCAGTTTTGTGGCATCTCTCGTCATTTTTGCAGTATCCACATCTTTCTTTTTGCAGCTTCAAAATCTTCATTTTGATGGCATTATTATCTTCATTTTGCAGCTTCGATATCTCCCTTAAGAATATAGATGGCTAGGAGAGTCACAGCATAGATGCGATGGAGAGTTATATGAACCATGGGTATGCAGTTTATTAGTCACTTGGACTTCATAGTACTATAGTTGAGAATTTTTCACTCAATACTTAATATTGAAATTTATTGAGACATTATTAGATTGAATCAATCATTGGACGGCTAAAATAGGGCGAGGACCAGCTGCCCTAATTACATCAAGCCGAGGGCACGTTGTATGTACATCTCATTCAATGCCCTGCCAAAATAGAACAGCCCAGAAGAGCTGCAGCATATGCACTCCAGTCTACACCGTCAAGACATGAGAGGCTACTTCTTAGAGCAACTAACAACAGTTTAGCTTAGCTTCCACATAGATTCAGCTCAGTTGGAAGTAGCATACTAATTGACATCATCATGAATCCATCCTCAGCCAAAACGCCCACAAGACATAAAGCTCATGACCACAAGTTAGAAGTGATGTTCAGCAGCAAAAAACCAAACCATGCACAAGCCATCAGCCGACAACAGAAATGTCAGGCAGTTACAAAGTTTATGCGTTGCAAAAGAGTCAAAGATATACATCACAAAAGCAAACCTCTCATGCTCAGAAATTTTATCAAACATTTGCAAATTAAACTCCATTATTGCATGGCGGTTCGCCGTGATAAAGATGATGTGCATGATGTAACACTTACATCTGTAAACTGTGAAAGCACTTCGAATGCATCATTCACCCCTATTTTCAAAGTATTCACACGCACATAACGGGGTGCAGCATAATCTGTAAAGGCAAAAAAATATGCAAGATGTCATTTGAGTATTTGATGTCATAAGACGGATCTTTGCAAAAGTTATTTTGCATACATTAGAAATGGTATATGTACAAAACCCAAAAAGCTTTTAAAAACCTAAACAAAGGACAAGATCAAAAGCTCATTCCCAAAGAATAGGCATAAAACAATCAAAGATCCTCAATATCTGGAACTTAAATTGCATGGTCAAAAGATAGAAGGTCTATGTGGACAAAATTAAAAGAGTCCTTTAAATTCACAAGAAAAACTTGGAAGTGAAAAACAGAATGCCAAAAGGGCTTACACACTTCTTATATAAACAAAGCCAGTCCTTCAATGTGATAATATGATAATCTTAATCTTACTTGCTTATGAATAGATAAAAGGGACTCAGATGAGTCCACTCTCAAAATTAAAAGACAGCCCAAAGACAGTTTTATCTCAATAGCTCATTGGCCCCTTTGATCATGCAGTTTGGAGGCTAACCATTTTCACAAGTGTCAGACATGGCTTACCCGAAACTTCTACCTCTGAAGGTAACAGCTTGTCTGCACTGGCCACATTTTTCTTTACTAAAAGGCGAGCAAGTGCTGCACGCAGAGCATGTTTGCGTGATAGAACTAGTTTCTCAGCATCCCCGATAGGCAAAACCTCCTACCATCATGGCACTTCACATAAACTAGGTATGTCAAACTGAAAAACTTTGTCACATTACACATATAGCAGACAGAGCTGCAAAGAAACAGTAAATGGTAGTAACACTGACGACTTTGCAAGCATATCAGTATATCATATGATAAAGAAGACGAGTCATGCTAATACCTGCCCGAAGAGAACATCATATGTAAGCACGTAAACCAGCTCAGCTTGCACCTGATGCATACAGATGCCACATAAAATTACAAAAAACATTATGAATTTGGAGAAGTTGTTGACTGTATATAAAACATGAGCCAATTGAAGACATAAAAACAAGGCAAATATGTTTTGCAGCAAGTTTGCTTTCTGTCATAAACCTCACAATACATAGTTGCAATAAGAAACTGTAACGCCCTTATGCAGTCATAACCCACAGGCTAGCATCAATTGGTGGATGCGTAGAGACTAATAACAAAAAATGCTAAACACATATAAAGATTTAAAAGGCCAACTACTTGGGCATAATGTAGAATCACTGTGAAGAAACTCTTATCTAAGAAACAAATTGAGATCAATAAGCAAATAGAGCAGTGGAGCTCTGCACAAAACAAAAAGTTTTCAAGCAATCAATTACTTCTGAAGTGGACACTTACGTGATTCTTTCTCCTCTTTAAAATCTTACTAACAGAATAGATGTGAAAATACGACTGACGGACCCAGATTATAACGTTCTCTAGCAGAAACTCACATGACTGTAAGTCTATATATCATTATGTATTGGACATTGGGTCACGTTGTGAACCTTGGAACCATGAGGACTGATCACCCTGCATGGCAGCCAGGTGTCCCAGGCCCAGAATAGCAACCAGAGAGACTCAAGAGGGGGGCACCTACGGTTGGGTGGATCATTACCGGCCATCTGTGTTTGGAGAGCTCCTGAAGATGGTAGTGCAACACCTTTCCTCTCCCCTCCTTTGCAAACTAGCACAAAAAATAGGGCAAAATCTGGCCTTGTCTAGATCATGACCCAACGGAGGTAAAAAAAATTTGGAAGGTTCAATTCTTTTCGGTTCGAAACAAACTTGTCCGATTCTTTACCAAATTGCGATTCATGGAAACCTTAGTTGCACCGGAACCACATTTCAGAACCATCGTTCCGCAACATACGGTTTCGGAACACAAAACCACCTTCAAAAAAAATTGATTTTTTCTAAAAAGAAAAACTTCGTATCGTCTTATCTACGTATCAAAGGAGACTGATAGTTTGAATAAAACTAGCATTCTTCTACCTTCATTATATGTTGTCTCTTCCCCAACGTTTTGAAACCATCGTTCACAAAATATCTAGCATGTGGCATTGTGCCTCTTCCAAGTGCTCTTTATATTGGCTCCTACTGAAAACTAAGCAATTTTTAGAAAGCAGTTGGATATTTGATTCTCTCTGCTCAATTCTCTAGGACCTTGTTTTTTTCTAGCAATGTAGTTTCTATCAATCTTTTCATTTTCCAACATTTTTCTTACAAGAATTTGAATCAATGGCAAGGCTACCCTCCACAGACAAGTTCAACATCTATTGATTGTAACTTTAAAAAATTGTTAAAAATATATATACTTAAGCAAGATCATTCTGACTCGGAACGACCCTAAAATCCGGAAGCATTCCAAAACGAAATGCAACTATGATGGAAACATTAATAAGAAGTTGCTAAGGAACAAGACATGGAGGAGAGGTCAAAGCCCATCAAGCAGGCAGAATATGAGGCGAGACGGAAATGCTAGCACAAAGTGCCAAAAGCACGTTACATAAACATAAACAACAAACATTCAACATGTGTTTGGCACAAAAGCCTTTGAAACATAGTTGGAGGTTAAGTTATATAAAAGGAATTGTTGCTAGTTGACTTCATTATTATCACTCTCTTATCACAAGCCATTGATAACTTAGAGCAAGGCATAGATGACATAGAAAGGTAAGCCAGACTTGGAGGACAAGCACGGTACAAATGTACTACAGTATTGTTACTTTATTGTTTATTGAGATGAATTGTCACTGAACAAGTATTACGGAGAAATATAGGTTACATATTGTTCATTTCCTTTGTCAATAGCCATATAAAGAAGTATATTGAAGACATTTGTAAACGATAATGTGAGCTCAAAGTTGTTAAAAAGTAATTGGGTGGGTAATACCTTCAACAATATATAATTCAGAAATTGTAACAAAAGAACAAGCATCCACGATACAGTAAAGGCTTTTTTATTGTGTGCAATACAATGTCGTTCACAATTATAAAGAGTGACCTTATTGAGCGTATTATGGCAGCCTATCTACCAGCTGAGTATACAACCAAGCTCTAGATTTGGTCCAAGACAAGCAACGCTTCCATATTTCCACATATTTTGAGTCTTAATCTAATGCACTTCGATGTGTGCCTTCACTTTCTTAAGATTGATGACTACTTTCACCATCTCAAATTGAATAACAAACAATGATACAGCTCACGAATACACCTAGTCATTATAGAAACACAGCAATGAGTTCACACCTTGCGCTTATTGGTTATTAAATCAGTGGATGCAAGCACCTCCTTCAAAACTTGAAGATCTGCTCAAAAACAAAAGTGGTCCGTCCATAAGAGAGCGCACGCTGGAATTACAACCAAGCAACAAGGAAAGCTACACTAAAAACTTACTCACCACAATAGTTAAGTTTGAAAAACGGATCAGAGCTCAAATGAGGAAACTGCTCATCTTTACAAAAATGAAAGAACCACTTAGACTATCGTGACTGCGGTTATGTTGTTCAGAATTTGGCTTTGATGATGATGCAAGACGAAATAAGGAAGAAAAAAAAAGGGCAGCTTAGTGGCTGTCTTACACTTGAGCGTCCCACATGTTAGGGCAAGGGTTGCCCTCTTTGCCACCACGGATGGCTTGTATACCAAAGAGCGAATGGTACCCTGGGCACGGCGCTGAGCGTCACCCTTGAGCAGAATCCGCAGAATACGTGCTACCTGGCGGCGAATGAGATGAAGCGGGGGAGAGCGAGCGCGAGCTCCATCTTTATGTTGAGAAGCAGATTGGCGCTCCATCTTCAAAGTACACAGTTCAAAAGATGAAAGTGATGAACAATAACGAAAAGAACATACGTATGGAGACACTACCAAAAGTGAACGGAAGTGTGAATGAGATGATTTGTACAAATATTAATGTATCCGACTACAATAATGTCAAAATCATATATTCCTATCATCATGTCATGTTGATATTGCTCAACAAAAGAGGTGATATGAGCAGCAAGAGGAGATAGATATGGGAACCTTTGATGTGGTCTTGGAGGATGAGAAGTGTGTTTCCTTATGATAGCTTGAATAACTCTAACCGCAACCTGGCTTTGAATGATGTGCTCATCGTCGTCCTCCTCCTCACCATCATACTTTGGATCTCGTCGCAATCCCCACCTAGAGAAGAAAGATGTGATCTAGAGCTCAGAACTACTAGGATGGCTCTATTAAATTATTTTATGAAAAGACTTCACCATAAACCATACATGATTCAGAAAAGGTCTGGAGAAATATATCCATTAACCCTAAGATCCATAATGATAATAGCTTACTCCTTCTCTCTCTCCCTTTCTCTCTCAAAAAGCATAAGAAATAGCAATTCCAATAACATTCAGATCCAACAATTAGCAAATACAACAAAAGCATGAGAGATGGAGGAATAGAGTTAGAGAGCAAGGACATTCACAAGTCCATTCCATAAGAGAACAAATTTGCTTGTATTGAAATGAAGATTTGAACATGAGGAGCACCTCGAGTTTGTCCTTATTTATAGTAAAGAGAAGGGCCTTGGCCTCGAAATCCTATTGGCCCATTTCTACCTCCCTAACTATTCATATTTAAAATAGAGTGGGAACTCATTCACTAATTGGAGTGAACCAATTTAAAAATGAATTTGAACCAATTTTGGTGGGAGACCCAACTTTATTCACTAACTTGACATTTAGGCCCTACGACATTAAAAGTCTCGCAAAAAGGCCTAAAGTCCTTTTATTTACTTTCTAATTATCCAATATCTATGTGATCATCGAGTTGGACGTACACACGCAAGGTGCCAAATCCCTCTCACTTATTGACTAGGGGTTGCCTTGGGATCCGCAAACCCTCCAACACATGCTTTTCTAAAATCTCACACATCACAACTAATCTCTGTGATGAATGTTCACGTTGTTTAAAAGTGCCTGTATTTCCATCAAATTTTCACACGATATTGTAACGTGCTTCCGCAATTACTTGCCATAATATTCCATGGAAAAGTCCTAGCAAATCTTGATATGTTTTTAAGCACACAACTTTACCTGCAACTGTAGGTCTGAAGCATAATGAAAACATGAGAACATCTACAACAAGTGGTTATGTTTGTCAGCCCTCCGCTTTCTCCACACACCTAGTTGCAAGTCTTCGCATTCTTTGTAGGTGATCTGTCGAATGCAGAATTTTTTACAACATGGTTGCATAAGAGTTTCATGTATATTTTGTGATGTCAAAATATACTAAGCTTTCTTGGAAGTAACATATGCAAGTACACGTTTTCTCCTGAAACTTTGAGAACCTCCAAAAGATACTGGCACTTGAGACTCTGTTGGTAAGTTTTCAGTTTCTACTTCTGGTGACCACCTTCTACTGTTCGTTTCATCATCTTCGTTCCTAAATGCATATACTAAAAATCCATCACTATAAGGCACCGAGTACACACAAAAGGGGATTGGATAGATAAGAGGGTAAAGCAGCATGATGGGCATTGGGTGGATAGTTGGTTGAAATTGGCTGAATTATTGTTGAGGCTCATTAAATTTAAGAAGTTTCCAAGCTACAGTTTTTATTTACAATGCTTAACACCATTGCGAGTCGAATGAGAAACTTTGCGACCAAAAGAGAAACTTTTGGAATATTCTCCTAAATTCCCTCAAAAAGTGTCTTAAATTAGGGTCCTTTTCAAAAACACCTTGCGCACGCATAAAACATGTTTGAAAAATGACCAAAAAAAGGGTGATTTTGAACATTTTCAAGATTTTTGAACTCTAAAAATGACATGTTTTGCAAGTCACTTTTCATAATGAAATTTAAAATAAAATAACAAAAAATTGAAACATATTAAAATTTGCCCTGTTTTCAAAAACATGCATTTCGACACAATAAACTACATACTCTTGATTTCATGCATTTTACAAAATTAAACGGTAGTCTTTCGCAAAATGTCCAGATATTTATGCTTATTGCACTAATACCAATACATACAAAAAAATGTTACATGGGACTTTCACTCTCATAGCCATCTCTACCCCTTGCAGATCTTGAAGTGTTAAAATTGGCAAAAGCTAACTTGGTTAAATCTTGTAAATACCATAATGACTTGTACCTATCATCATTAGACATGTGTGGAGCCTGTTCCCACGTGTGAAATCTATGCCTAAGTCATTTAGATAGATCATAAATGTTGTACATATCATTTAAATTGGAAACTAGTGGCTAAATTGGCCAAAAACTAGTTTAGTAGTATTATGACACTTGGCACCATTCTAGTGGTAGAAAATGCTATATCACATGGGTAGGAGTGGTCTCCCACGTGTGAAATATCATATAGAAAGTTCAGATCCATTGTATATAGATTTCATACATGTCAAAAGTCAAATCTCCTAGATTGTAGGACCTATCTCCTAATTTGTAGGAATCTAGAAGGTCAACACTAGCCACCAATGATGATGTGGCAAATTAATGGAATCTTAGCCAAAGTGGATATGGATAAGCACTATGACCTGTCTCACACGTGCTGGAAGTGTCTTAGAGAGAGAGTATGATGATTTTTGTATTTAATCCATGATGGATCCACTTTGAGAGATCAATGAGGCAAGATCTTGGTTTTGGAGGCATATCTTGAGTATTCTCATATTTGTGTTGTGATTTTATGGTTCTATTGCTTTCTAACACTTGTGTACTTCACTCTCTGCTGTAATTCCGTACAGGTACTGTTCTTCACACGTGTGAAGGCAGTAGGTCTCAAGTTTAATCATTTGCTTGTTGTTCTTGCTAGATTTTTGATGGGGAATTGATCTAATTCTAGATCTAATCATTGGTTGATTAGTAGATCATGTAATCTAGCTTCCAACACCTCTTGAGGATCTTATCTAGATCCATTCTTGGTCTTTATTTCTCTGAAATTTCACATGGTATCAGAGCCAAGTACAAGAGATTAAAGCATTGATCTAAACAACACCCAGATTGGCAAGTTTTTTGAGAAAACTCACTAATCTTGAGTGGGCGAGTTTGAAGAGTTAGTTAGCCTTGATATTTGTGCATCAAACTTGGTTGTGGGATGCAGGGTTACTCTTCACACGTGTGAGGACGTACAGTACCAGTTTTGGAGCTATATTTTTCAGTTTGATGCTATATCTTACTCATACACCCAAACTAGCAGGTTTTTTGGAAACTAGCTAATCTTGAGGTAGCGAGTTTGAATAGATAGATAGAATCATTATATTTGTACCAAATATTTTTGTGGGCTTCATGTGTACTTACCACACGTGTGAGGCCGTACATAACCTGTTATGAGCAATAAAATTCAGTTTTGGTGCATTTAATGCCTCATACACCCAAAACTAGTCAATCTAGTGCATTTTTCAAGCTTTGTAATGCATTGTTTCTATTCCTTTGATTTGTTCTTGGTATAGATCAATCATATAGATGATTTGAATCTTTATTACAGTACATTAAAGCTGATCTTCATATGCTTTGGGTGTGCATTAAAGTTGAGAGTGAAAGATTGCCAAAAACCATAGATTAAGGAGTGATTTGCAAGGGAAGAGATTGAAATCCATTGTATCTTCACTCTAGATGTGTTCAAGAGTGAAAGGGTTGAGACTAGAAGCATCTAAGTGCTAGAAGTCAGCCTTGGATAAGTCCTCCAAGTGAAATCTTAAGTGAATTTCTAGAGCACAAACACTCATAAAGGCAAAATCTACCAATACAAGTGATAAGCATTGTTGGAGAGTTCTAGAAGTGATTTTTGAGATCTAAGTCACATTGTTCCACTCCTACTCAAAGAGTTGAGTTTTGTTTGGCTTGAAAGAGAGTCATAGAGGTGTGTAAGTCACATGTGTAGTGTTTGATCCAAAAATCCTAAGAGTTCCTTCCTTTGTAGAGGGCAAGTTCTAGTAACTCATTTCTTGACTTTGGTGGAAAAATTGTCTCCTTCATTGTGATCAAATCTTGCTAAGTGGCATTAGCTCTTTGTAAGCACATATCTTAGTGAGAGAGAAGTATCACATTTTTGAATTTCATTCCAACTCTAAAGAGGTAGAGTCATTGGTACTTGGTGGAGTCCAATAGGGGTGAATGAATTCAATTTTTGAGCACAATTTGACATTGTATGTATGAAACTCAAATAAGTTCTAATTCAACTTTCTTTGTGAGAGGGTGAGGGTCAAGTTGTGATCCCATTGGGAGTATAGAACAAGGAGGAGTCCATATTTGAGTGTTCATACATGGTTGGGATCTTTGTGAATCTCTAGATGTCTAATTTTTAAGCTTGGTGAAAAATTATTGACATAGATTGTTATCAAACCATTTCATGTCCATTCCAAATCTCAAGAGTGAGATTATTTGGGTCAAGAGGATTCCAAAAGGCGTGATTGGATCTGATCTTTGTATGTTTGAATCAAGTATACATGTCAAGTTTATGTGATCTAGTGTAGATCATTTATTTTTTTTTTTTTTGTGAAAGTTAGTGGTTTAATTTGTTGTCGAATCAAATCAAATTCAATCAAAATCTTAAGAGTGAGATTATTTGGGTCAAGAGTGAGTCCAAAAGAAGTGATTGAGTTTGATTTTCAAGTATTTGAAACAAAACCCATCCTTTGTTCAAGAATATCAAAAGTTGAGTGAACTAGTCAAGAGAAAAGAAAAATCTAGGAGTCAAATCTTTTCAAATCCATTCCAACTCTCAAAATAAAGAGTCATTGGTGTTTGTTGAGTCCAATAGGGGTGTTTGAATCTGATTTTTGTGATTTGATAGAGTGCTTTGGTCTTAGTGATCAAAGCAAAAATTAGTTTCCAATTGACTAGGTTGAAAAGAGATATGATTCAAAATTTGTCTTGTGTAGATCCTTCTAGATTGTTGAATGTGTTCAAATCTAGTTTCTTGAGAGTCACAAATTACATTTTGAAAAGTCATATCACAAAGTTTTACTTCCTCATCATGGCATCAATAGGTGGCAACCTATTGGAGGCAAGTAAGGATCCTAAATGCAACCTTTGTGGCAAGAGAGATCATTTTGTCTCAAGATGCTACAAAATGAAGACCAATCCATCCAAGGAGAACCAAAGCAAGGGGGCCGAGGTGAAGGATGGAGATTCAAGTGCAAAATGCAAAGGCAAGAAGGACAAATCTAAGGAAATGTGTTTCCTTTGTGGAAAGATGCATGAGGCTTGGAGTCTCACAAGGACTTACAAGAGTTGTCTTCAAAAATCCATCACCACACATTTCAAACCTCTAGAAGTTTTTTATTTGGAAGTGCATTGTTTGGTTCAAGATGCAAAGAAAGATGTTTCTTTCATGAATGTCACTTGGATTTATTTCATGTTCTTGGAAAGCATTTTGTTTGGAACTTTGGATAAGTTCAAAGTTATTGTTATGATCCAAGAGAAACCAAGCAAAATTAAGGAGGAGCAATCACAAAATGAAAATAGTTCCATTTATGCTCTCATGACATCTTTTGAAGAACTATTTTGCTTTGAAGAGATTTTTGTATCTCAAATGTGGATTAAGGCAATACTAGTTGAGTGTGATGCCTTAATAGATAGCAAAGCATGTTTTCCTTGTAAACTTACATTGAGTATAAAGACAAGGAAATGGAAATGTCTTCATGATGTATTTTCTTTTGGTTTCAATAAGATCATGAATGATGTGTTCATTCATAATGTTGAAAGTTGTAAATTTTCAATTTTAAAGGCAAGTTGTAAACTTCTTATGAGAATAAGTGAAGCATCCAAAGTGGACACTTATATCCATAAGCAAGTAGTTAGCCTTATTGAGATGGAAATAGTTCTTGATTTCAATATTAGAAAAATCATGTCAAGTTGTGGTGATTTTTGGACTTATGGTTCTAGCATAAGTAATATTGTTGATCATAGAAAGTGCACAATGTATGGTCATGTTTATTGTGATCATTATGAGACATGGAGGTCTCGGATTTTCATCAAGGAGGAGCACCAAGAAGTTGATCTTAAGGAGTCATCTCAAGGTTCAAGTGTGCCAAGGATTGAGGAGGAGAGTCCTTCTCAAGTTATGATTCCAAGAAGAATATCAAGAGACATGGTTGAGCTCATATGGCTCACATTTCAAGGGAAAGAGGAGCACATTTCAAGTGGTATAGATCTTATGCTTTCTTCTCATATGTCATTTGGTGAATCAATTTGCTTTGGTGAGACTTTTGCAACTCAAAGTTGGAGTAAAGCAATACTAGTTGAGTATGGTGTCTCTCTTGAGAACATAGTTGATGTTCTTAATGATTTCAAATTGATTTTAGATCAATTAGAAAGCAAATGGTTATTTCATCAAATGTATGCTCTTGAATCTTGCAAGAGCAAGAGTGATTTGCTCATTCATAGTATGAAAATTTGTCTTTTTTCATGTATTGAGGCAAATTGTAAACTCTTTATGAGAGTAAGTGAATCATCCTCTAAGGACACTTATCTCCATAATAAAGTATTTAGCCTCATTAGATCTGAGATTAGAATGGAAATCAAGCATGAAGATATGATGCGAACTCTTGGTTATTATAGCATGCATAGTCTTGCCAATGTTGATGAGCCAAATTCTCGAGATCTTGGTAACATGATGTTGGATCTTTGTGATCCTTATGAGTCAAGAAGGACTCTTTATTTTCTCATGGAATTTCAGCTATTTTTGAGCTTTTGGATCAACCATATGTTTCAAGGATGGAACAAATCAATGGAAAAAGTGATCAAGTGGTGCAAAGCTCTCAAGTTCATCAAAGAAGTCAACATCAAGGAGGCACTATCATGGATATGGTGATCTTGGATCTTCATCAAACTCATTGGCTGATCTTCACACCTATGAACCTGCAATGATCAGCCTTAAGTGTTGTAAATAGATGTACCATAGATGTATCAAGTTAGTTTTGAGGAGGAGTGTTAAAATTGGCAAAAGCTAACTTGGTTAAATCTTGTAAATACCATAATGACTTGTACCTATCATCATTAGACATGTGTGGAGCCTGTTCCCACGTGTGAAATCTATGCCTAAGTCATTTAGATAGATCATAAATGTTGTACATATCATTTAAATTGGAAACTAGTGGCTAAATTGGCCAAAAACTAGTTTAGTAGTATTATGACACTTGGCACCATTCTAGTGGTAGAAAATGCTATATCACATGGGTAGGAGTGGTCTCCCACGTGTGAAATATCATATAGAAAGTTCAGATCCATTGTATATAGATTTCATACATGTCAAAAGTCAAATCTCCTAGATTGTAGGACCTATCTCCTAATTTGTAGGAATCTAGAAGGTCAACACTAGCCACCAATGATGATGTGGCAAATTAATGGAATCTTAGCCAAAGTGGATATGGATAAGCACTATGACCTGTCTCACACGTGCTGGAAGTGTCTTAGAGAGAGAGTATGATGATTTTTGTATTTAATCCATGATGGATCCACTTTGAGAGATCAATGAGGCAAGATCTTGGTTTTGGAGGCATATCTTGAGTATTCTCATATTTGTGTTGTGATTTTATGGTTCTATTGCTTTCTAACACTTGTGTACTTCACTCTCTGCTGTAATTCCGTACAGGTACTGTTCTTCACACGTGTGAAGGCAGTAGGTCTCAAGTTTAATCATTTGCTTGTTGTTCTTGCTAGATTTTTGATGGGGAATTGATCTAATTCTAGATCTAATCATTGGTTGATTAGTAGATCATGTAATCTAGCTTCCAACACCTCTTGAGGATCTTATCTAGATCCATTCTTGGTCTTTATTTCTCTGAAATTTCACATGAAGATGTTGTAGAAATGGCTTTGTTGAAAACAATGGGTCTCCGCCCATTTGGCTTGTTAAGCAGTCTAAAGAATGGGCACATGTGATATTTCCAAATATCTTTCTAAACAGGCACAACCTAGACAAGTGTAATGTACCAGTGTTATGAAATCTCCGTGTGATCTTCAATCGCATAGAAATATAATTTTCTATTTTCCTTTGCTGGAAAAAGTTGTAGACATGGGTTCACTCCTATTTTTCTTTGCTACAAAAAGTTGTAGACGTGTGCTAAATAATTAGATTACTAGAGCAAAACAGAGAACATTAAATACAAGACTCTACAAATAGAAGTTTGGATCTAGATACCAATGTTACTATCATATCCTATTTATTTGCAAAGAGGACACAACAAGATACAGTCTCTTCTACAACCAATTTGTTCGCCTTCTTAGCTAGGGTTTCCTGGAACATTATGCATAACCATTAATAGATCCTTTGAGCGCTAATCATTAGTAAATGAAAACACTCCCTCTAGCTATAATCTGAGCTTTTCAAAAAAAACAATATGAATTGACACATTAATCAAATGTAGCTTTAGTAGCTCAACCATTCCAAGTGCTAAAGCCACTAGAATGTAAACATGATACTAAATTGGCTGATATCTCGATAAAATGAATAGACTACCTAAAATATTCTATAGAAACCATGAAGATGTTCCAACTAGATACAATGTATACAGTTGGTGCTTCAACTCGATACAATGTATCGGTTGAGACACCAACTCGATGCAGTGCATCGAGTTGGTGTGTCCACAACTCGATCCAAGGCATCGGATTTTATAATAACTAAAAAATATATATTATAAATTCCGATGCATTCCATTGGAACACACCAACTGGATACGGCGCATCGGAATTTGGATTTTTTTTTTTTCAAAAAAATCATATATTTTTTTTTTTAAATTTTCAAAAAAAAATCCAATTGTAACATGGATAACCTTGACACTATCATCATAATCGTCGAGGATGTGAACAATGAGAAGTTTCCAAAGAGGCTTGTGGTCGTCAATGAAAAGCTTTGTCAAAGCGATCTTTGCTATCAGCTATTATGAACAATCAACAAATATGAATACATGTTTATTTTCTTTTATACGCAACGAGATTGTCTTTGAAAAGGAGAATACCTGTCAAAAGTCAAAGGCACCAGAGGTTGAGTCGACCAAGAAATTCCATGTCATACTCACAAAGAGAAGGTTGCATGATGAGAAGGAAAAGGAGTTTGATTTTAGCAAGTTGAAAGTTGTCGTGACAACTGAAAATGAGAAAACTCTAAAGGCAAAACCACCAAGAAGAAAAGTTTTTTCCCGAAAAAATTAAAAGTCCATTGAGATTGAAGAAGAGCCATCATCAGAGGAAGAAGAGACAACTTTGTCGGGCTTCCCGTTAAGTTCTAGTGTATTTTCCAGTGAGCAAAAGCAGATTAGAGAGTTAATCTCAAAAGAAAAATTGGTTAGCCCCCTGTATAAATCAACTATTAGACGTATAAATATTGAAATTAAAGAGATAATTACACTATGCAGTTAATCATCTGTGCAAAAACATTGATTTATAGTATACTTAATTTTTGTAAATCTTGTGTCACTTGAATTTGCTAGAAAGCTTAAAGAAATCTTTGAAAGTGTGCTAAAGTTATTTTTCTAGATAGAATTTGATAGTATTTATATTTTTTTGTATAGTTTCAGTTATCCGATTTGTTAAAAAAGAAATTGGATATTAAAGATTTTTAATGTCTTTTAAAAATATATATATTCCATGTGACTTTTTGAAGTTATGTGATATTAAATGAAAAATGTTTTTATAAATTGCATGAAGATGCTCACGTAGCTCATTATTATCATTAAATTTGAATATATTTTATATCTATTTGTTGACCAAATTACAAATATAACTAAATTTGAATATATCAATAAGATAGTTTAATATAAAAAGTATGTTTGCTTGATATTAAAAAAATACAATATATAATTATGTTATTAAAATTTATTTTGTCGTTTTTGTAAATGTGAATATAATTAAAAAATAGACAATACTTTGTAACTAGCAAATTAAAAAATTAGTACAAAGTGGAAAATTATGTAGGTTTTTGGGAGATTTTGAACATATTTTTTTTGTTGACCTTCTTGATATACAAAAAAAAAACATATTTTTGTAGGTTTATAATTTTTCACATGTTTGTATTTTAAAAATATAAGAAAAACACGTCATTTCATATTTGTATGCACAAAAAACATGGCTTTTCTAAATTGACCTATTTTTTGTCAATTTTGAAAGATTCGTTAAGGAGAACCTCGCAATATTTCTCATTCAATTCGCAATGGTGTTGCTTCCATCTTCAGCACGCACTCCTTATTGCCTTGTTTCTATTCAATGGTTAAGTTGTTGACTTTGATCTTGGACCCACAAAGACCTATCAAGTAAATCACGAGAAGCTCCTTGTTGTGAGTCATAAATTTGTTTGCTCCCCACGTATGATGGAGAATGCAATGCTTTAATGCATAGTACAAGTACGAATCGGGACTTCTTTACCTCCTTGAATAGTACAAATCCAATACTTGGAGATTGTTTGAATGAGCTTTTTTAGAACCTTGGAAAAATCTAAAACCAAATACTTTAATAATATTTTGCTCTCTTGCAGTCTAGAAGAATTGGCCATTTCCTCTTGTTGAGGCAAATAAGTACAATAGCAAAGGAACCACAATAGCATATTCATGGCTCCTTTTTAACCTCCAAAATTTGGCATGGCTCCTTTTTAACCTCCAAAATTTGGAGTCCCCTTATTGTTATAATTTTTTTGTCAACATCCAAGACTATGACTAGAAGTTCACTCAAAGCTTTGGCATGGAAGAAGAGACATGATGTAGTCTAGAAGGGTAATCTCTCTCTCTCTCTCTCTCTCTCTCTCTCTCTCTCTCTCTCTCTCTCTCTCTCTCTCTCTCTCTCTCTCTCTCTCTCTCTCTCTCTCTCTCTCTCTCTCTCTCTCTCTCTCTCTCTCTCTCTCTCTCTCTCTCTCTCTCTCTCTCTCTCTCTCTCTCTCTCTCTCTCTCTCATATCATCTCTCTACTGCGACCTAATTCGGCTTGGAAAAGTGGAGACATGTGAATGTAATTGGAAGAGAATTCGTAAGGGGAATTGCTACAAACTAAGGTAAGATTTCTATCAAATCTTTGGCATAATACTCACATATACATGGATACTTTGAGCTTGCTAGATATGCTTAATGTGAATAGCTTACATATGTAATGGTAATTGTGGATTGGTATCGTTTTTTTACTTCTAAGAGAACATATGAAGTATCTACTCTTGGGAGCTGTCTCAGTATCATTCTTGATCAATCCTTGAGGTATGAAACTTGAAATCACTCCAAATTTGTTGGCATTGGACATCGATCAATTACTTCATGGGATATCGCAGTAGTGTATGCATTATTGCAAGTTTTTTTATAGGTTCTGTGGGCCGCCGGCTGTTGGCTAGCAGATCACACTACAGCAAGCATTTTTGGTGGTTGCTTCATGCATTGAATCATGAGTAATTCTTGGCACTTGCCTAATGGACAGTTGGCTGCCAATCATTGGACCAGCTGTTTGCTCGCTGCTTCTGATAAAAATGAGCATTATTTGCATACATAATGGTTTTTTATGCTTTCTAGTTGATCCTTATTCTGCTCAAGCATAGCTTATGATAATTTGTAGAAGGCCGCCCAATGAACACTCGGTTTGTCTCATAATTATTTTTGATATTGTTGATGGACGTGAAAAGTATTTGCTTATGGAAATTATCAATTCATACCATTTTGTTTTGGCCATAACATAAAGAGGTTCTATGAAACATTGAAAATTTTAGTATCTTTAAGCATTATGATAACCAAAGAGATGATGTGTCTTATGGTTTGCTAAAATGCAAGTAAATAACTAGTATGGAATGGTTCTATGGCACTTGAGGAGAATGTAACCTCTTGTTAGGCACTTATGATGGATCACGCTTGACTAAACACAATACATTTCTTGAAATAAGATAATCTAGTAAAGAAATTGCACTTTTATTAACCCATCACTATCGTATCGAGATCATTAGTACCTAAGGAGGGTGTGTCGCCTAACCATTTAGAAATGGGTAGCTCTTAGAAGATGTCGTCGCCTCGCATCCAGGTACAAGCTGTATGTAATAACATCGGTATAAATTATTTTCTCACCCAAATTTAGGGTTTATGCAAGCATGTCAAATGCATAATGCAAATACGGTTTATTTACTCATGGAAAACTTCAAAATGTGTTAAGATTGATTATTTTCAAAGATATGATTCCGAAGATTTGTGTTTCATGTTTTCATTTTATGATGCTAATAGCAAACTAAAGATTGATAAAACATGAAGCGGTTGATGTATGTGAGCTAGTACTTGGATTAGGGTTTGACTCTGGCGGGCTTGTATGGCATGGATTTTCCCAAGCTATCAGGTGCTTGGACTCCTAACTGTCTTCGTGGGAAGTCCTTGGGGCTACTATGGCACGGATCTGTCCTAGTACCTAGCACTAATGCAAGAGTCATGACTCTTTATACACTGTGTATTGCAAGATAGCTTCTTATGTGTGTAAAATGCTAATGTAAACTTAATACGTTCGGTTCGTCATCCTTATACTGATCAGTATGGCATTTGCCCTGATACGGTTTCGTTTAAGGACAGAATGTATTGCTATTGATGAAAATCATGGTAGAGAAGATTAGACGTATGATTTGTATTTGCAATTGAGCTGATAAGGTAATGAATCTTGTTTCATACATGGATAACAACTGATGCTCAACTATGGCACATGTATTCCTCACGTAACTAACTCGTGTGGTTGTGTTTGTGGGATGGTGGCAAGTAACAACTGAGTGTCCTAAAACTCGCTTCGCTTTATGGTACTTTGTACTATAAGACTTTATACAGCTTTGGTTTCACCTGTTGTGCTATAAATTAAAGAGTTCAAAGGGTTTGGTCTTGACTTGTCAAGAGGGACTATGTGAAATCTTTTTACTCTCTCCATCTCTCTCTCCCCTCTTCCTCTTCCTTGGCCCTCTCCTTTCTCCATGGTTCTCCTACCCCCTCCCATTATCCTCTCTCATTCCCTAAAGAAGCCTACTCTCCTACGAAAGCATTTGCACAGTACCTTCTCTCTTGCATGGAACAGATTACACTGGAATGTAGCTACCTAAGGATGGAAATGGGTCAATTGAAAACCACAATACAAGCTATGGCAATCAAGAAGCAAACTATGATGGCCCGGATCATATCTTTGGAAGAGACCTTGAGCAGAAAAGAAGAACCAGCCAGCACCACAAAGATCCAAGAATTGGAGGAACGGATTGAGCAACAAAAGGCGGAAACCAAAACATGGGCCTCTCTATTCAAAGAAGACGGTAAAGAAGGTACAAACGCTTTCAATAGCGTCATCTCAGCCACCATATCCGAAGAAGAAATGCGGAAGTATAAATCTCTGAATGTGCGGGTGCGAGGAATCGAAGATACTAAGGCACCAATTACCGAAGCATCCAGTTTCCTCACGGATACACTTTTTCCACCATCACAATGGAATGGAAAAAGCGTGGAGAACTAAAAGAGATCCAACTACACTCATCATACGGTTCACGGGAATAGAGGAGCGGCAAGCCGTCCTTAGGCTATGAGCTAGGCTGAGAGGTACCCTTGTCTTCATGGACGATGATCTCACACTTATGCAAGTTGTCGAAAGGAGGAAGGTTTTCAGCGAAGCACTGGGAAAAAGGGTGATCTATTGGGATGGTAAGGCCCGATACATTGACCCCCAAAAATCTGAGGCATAGGAATCTGGGCCCCCCGGACTTAGGAGCGGTTCGGGGGCCCTCACAAAAGCATTGCGGTTCAGTTTATGGAACTGCAATGGTATCCATTCTTCAGCTACAGTAGGAGGCTTTAGAGATTTTTGTACTACAGGGGATATCCTTATACTTACTGAGACACATGAGAGTCCTGAGAGAGGACTTTCTTGCATTGAGGGATTTTGCAAGCTTTCTACTTGCGGAGGGAAAACGAGGGCACTGACTAGTCGTGGTTCAGGTGGTGTGGCTTGTTTATTTCAAGACTCTCTCCGGCCATGGGTCGAGCTACTATACACTGACGAGCAGGCTCGCTATATCTGGATCAGGTTGGACCATAGGTTGATGGAGTTAGATCGTGACATATTCATGGCTATTTGTTATTTCCCTCCAGAGACATCATCTTTCACCTCAGAAGAGGAGTCACCTTTCACGGATATTTCATCGGACATTATCAGAGATCATGATCGAGGATATATTCTTCTAGAGCGGGACTTCAATGCCAAGACTGGGTCTAGGCAAACGGAATTTTACAAAGCAGCAGATGACCCACAGTGGATACATGCACTTGACTGGGATGATCTTGGTCTTATACGGCGATTGACAGATCCAGCGGGTCCAGTCACATCATATGGGGAGCAGATGCTTCAGTTGGGTGAGGCTCATGGACTGGCCATTTATAATGGCCTTCTTCAGCTGCCAAGCTCTGTGACTACACTTGCTTCTCACGTAGTGGAGGACATAGCGTCGTCGACTATTTCATGGGTTCACCATTTCTCCTTCACTTTATTTCATCCTTCTCTGTACACCGCACCACTCTTTCTGATCATTCATATCTCTCACTCTCTGTCAATCATCTCCCCATCACACCTATTTTCTCTTCGACCCCTACAGTTAAACCCACCTACCGCTACACTTCACATCACACACCACTATACAGAGAAGCCCTCTCCGATCTCCTTACTAATTTCCCACATGAGCATACTTTAGAGGAGCAGTCCCTCTTTCTTGTCCAGACCATCCATACTGCAGCTTCCATTGCCTTTCCATCCCCACGGCCCAAAGACCAGCAACGTCATAGACCCTATAACCCCTGGTATGATCAGGAATGCATCCAGCTACATCAGAACCTCATATATGCTCGCTCCCTGTAAAAATTACAGCAAATAAGGATCCTAAAACACTTGAAATGATGAGGGAAACAATAGATTATGATTTCATAATATTAGCACAAGTTGAACCATCAAAATCCATCAAAAATCTATGCTTGAACCTCACTAAATGGCCCAAATCCTTGAAGAAGGCTTCACACGTGTGAAAGTACGGCCTCCCACAGTCTGAGTACTGTACACCAGACCTACATTCAATCCTATAATCATTAGTAATCACAAGTACTCAAACAATTATGAACATAGAGAGCAATTGCACCATTATGAGAGAAAAAACATGAAATTGCTTGATTGATTTTGGTGAGATATCATCACCTATATATACATGATCCATCACGGTTTTGGGCAGGTATGAGTAGCCCTAAACCTATCCCTAATGCTAATTTTGGTGGATCTTTCATCCCTACCAAGTTAGGGTTGGAATCTTGGAGATCCCTCAACAATGCAAAAATTACCAAAAATAGCTCCTATTTTTTCTCCCTTGTATCTAAGCATAATTTGGACTCATTCCAAAGGTTCTAACACTTAGATCTACTTGAGAACATCCTTATGAATGGAATCCTATGCTATTTGGCACGTGTGACAAGCCACATCATGACCATCTAACTATTTACAAGTCATATGACCAAAACTAGTCAAGCTAGAATTGTGAATTTTTAACACTCCTCCTCACTATCTAGCTTGGTTCAATCATTGCTTTACTAATCACTCCAAGTGATGATCTGAACTTCATAGAAGGTGTCTTTTGAAGTGGTTTAGTAAGTATATCAGCTACACATTCATTGCTTGGAACATGCTCCAAAGCAATCTCCTTGGCTTGCACCATTTCTCTCACAAAGTGATGGCATATCTCAATGTGCTTAGATCTTGCATGGAAGATTGGGTTAGATGCAAGGTGTTGGGCTGATATATTGTCATTGTAGATGATTGGTGCCTCCTCTGAATCCATGATCTTTAGTTCCACCAATAATCTCTTGATCCAAAGTACCTCCTTTGTAGTGGTTGTCAAAGCTTTGTACTCGGCCTCGGTTGAAGATAGAGATATAGTTTCTTGCTTTTTTGAAAGCCATGAAACCACACCTTCTCCTATGAAAGTTGAATAGGCACTTGTTGATTTCCTATCCCTCTTGTCCCCTACAAAATCTGAATCACTAAATGCATGAAGGTTAATCACATCTCCTCTATATAGAATCCCAAAATCCAATGTACCCGAGATGTATCTTAGAATCCTCTTAGTCTTTTTCCAATGGATATTCAATGGCTTTTGCATGGATTGGCTCAACCTACATACACTAAAGCTAAGATCTGGTCTAGTTATAGTGATCCACATTAAGGAACCTATAAGTTGCCTAAACAAAGTGATGTCCATGAAGGATCTTTCATCATCTTCATTTGGCACTTTTACATCTTGATCCATTGGTGTGTCAACACTTTTGCATACTTCCATCTTAAACTTCTTCAAAAGACTTTGAGCATAGTTTACTTGACTTATAAAGATAAAATCAGACCCTCTAAGTACTTCTATGCCTAAGATGAAGTGAAGACACCCTAGATCTACCATCTTGAACTCTAAGGATAGATCTATCTTGATTTTTTCAATACCATCAACACTATTTCCACTAATGATGATGTCATCTACATAAATGAGTAAAAGTACAATACCAACATCATCAAACTTAATGTAAAGAGTGGGATCATATTCACTTTGAACAAAAGAAAGTGAAATAAGATAGCAATGTAGTCTTGAATTCCAAGATCTCGAGGCTTGCTTCAAGCCATAGATGCTTCTTTGGAGATGGCATACTTTGTTCTCCATTCCATGCTTGATGAACCCTTGTGGCTGCTCCATATAGATATCCTCTTTCAAAAAACCATTCAAGAAAGCATTAGAGACATCCATTTGACATAGAATCCATCCAAAATGTGATGCAAGTGCAATGATTAGTCTTATTGTGACCATCTTGGCCACGGGTGCAAAAGTTTCCTCATAGTCTATCCCTCTCTCTTGAGCATAACCTTTTGCAACTAATCTTGCTTTATGTTTGTTAACACTCCCATTTGCATTCAACTTAAGCTTGAAGACCCACTTGCATCCTATTACATTCCTTTGAGGTCTCTCAACAAGCAACCAAGTTTCATTCTCAATCAAGGCATCATACTCATCCAACATAGCTTTATACCATTCTTTGGAGTTCAATGCATCTTCAACATTAGACGGTTCTTCAAAACTAGATAAAGCATAAGAAGTGGATGATATACCCTCAACTTGCTGTCCTTTGCCTTGATATGTGAGCCTTGATGGCTCCACTTTTGCCCTTGAAGATCTACTTGGTGTGATAGGTGGGTTTGGTGCTTGCTCCTCCATGAGCTCCTCCTCAAAACCAAGATCTTGCTCCTCGGCCATCTTCTTCTTGATTGTTGGAGCACTTGAGCCTTCTTCAAGCATATGCATATGATGTTCATCAAAGATGACATCCCTTGAAACAACAAATTTGTTCAAGGATGGGAGATAGACTTTGTAGCCCTTGCTTGAGCTTGCATATCCAAGCATGATCCCTCTTGTGGAAGATGGATCCTCCTTTGGTTCTTGTTTCCAATGGCACATGCACATAACATATACACCCAAAAACTTTCAAGTGATTAAGATTGGGTTTCTTTCCATACAACATCTCATATGGAGTTTTGCCTTCAATTGCTTTGCAAGACACCCTATTCATCAAGTAGTTTGCACATACAAGAGACTCACCCCAAAAGGATTTGGGCAAACAAGCATCTAATCTTAAAGCCTTAGAACATTCACATAATGTTCTATTCCTTCTTTCAGCAACTCCATTTTGTTGAGGAGTGTAAGGACAAGAAGTCTCTTTCTTGATCCCTTCCTCCTCACAAAAGGCCTTGAACTCATTGGAGATGAATTCTCCACCATTGTCACTTCTAAGAATCTTGATGCTATGATTATGATGCTTTTCCACAAACAACTTGAACTTTACAAAAGTATCAAATACTTGAGACTTGAAGGAAAGTAAGAACACCCAACAATATCTTGAGTAGTCATCAATGAAGGTTAAAAACATGGATGAACCTCCATTAGATTTGGTGCTAGCAATGTGCACATCCGAGTGTATGAGTTCAAGAGGATGAGATGACTTTGTGATGGAGTTAGGAAACACCTTCTTATGTGCCTTGGATAAGGCACAAGCTTCACAAACCTTTTCTTCCTTCCCAATAGACCTTGGTAGGCCTAAAGCATACTCCTCCTTGATCATAGCCTCCATGGAACCCGAGTTGACATGTCCAAGTCTTTTGTGCCATAAAGTAAAGGTAGATATCTTGCTCTTCTCGGCCAACATGACAACATTAGTATCCACAAATGCATCCAGCTTATAAAGTTTGCCAAGTCTAGTGCCCTTAGCCACTATCTTACCCTTCTTCTTGATGAAACATTCATTTGAAGCAAAGTCAACATTGAAACCATTGTCTACTATTTGGCCAACACTTAGTAGATTCTTTGTTATTGTAGGAATGTACAAAACACCTTCTATGTTGATCTTTTTGGAAGATCCTAAGCAAAGGGGAATGCTACCAACTCCTTCAATCTTACAAGCTTCATCATTTGCTGTATAGATAGACTTTATAGGTCCATCATAAGATAAGAGAGAAGAGAAAAACTCCCTTTTACTAGTCATGTGTGAACTAACACCCGAGTCAATCCACCAAGGATCTTCTCCTTTGAAGCTTGTTGAAGAAAATATGGACATCATGAGAGAGTCCTCATGTGAACTCTCCTCCTCCTCCTCTTTGCTCATGTTGGCTTGGCTTTGATCTTGCTTCCTCTTGAAGCATTCCGAGGCATAATGCCCCATCTTGCTACAATAGTAGCACTTCACCTTTGATTTGTCCTTCTTGACTTTGGTGGTTGATGGAGATGCCTTTGGGGGTCCTTCTTGATCCTCAAGCTTTGTAGACTTCTTGAATGTTGATCCTTTGCCTTTGGACTTGCCTTTGCCTTTGGTAAAGAGAGCTTGGTCATCTCCACCTTGGATGGAAAGCCTATCCATCCTCTCTTGCATTTGGCTCCTTCTTGATTCCTCGGCCATGAGCGTGCCTTGGAGTTCTTCAAGTATGGGTAGCTTACCCATAATTGCATATCCCTGAACCAAATTGTCAAATTCAAAGCTTAGTCCATTCAATATGAGTTGAACAAGCTCTTCATCCTTGATAGGTTCACCTATAAAGGCTAGCTCTTTGTTCAATTCTTTTACTCTTAGGACAAAAGTATGTGCACTCTCTCCTTTCTTTTGATAGCTTCTATAGATTTGATTCTTCAAAGCTAACATTCTAGTTTGGTTCTTGGATTCATAGACCTTTTGCAAAGTCTCCCAAGCATCTTGAGCTGAAGTGCAATCTCCTACCTCTCTTAAGAGTTCATTTGCAACATTCATTTTTATGCAATGTAGTGCAACATTGCACCTCTTGATGTATTTGGCTTTTCCTTGAGGATGAATAGGTTCACCCTCCTTACCATTTACAATTTCCATCAGATCTTGCATGATCACGATAGATTCCATTCTAACTTTCCATATGGAATAGTTAGTTTTGTTGAGCCTTTCATTAGTATCCAAAAGATATGCATTTATAGATGCCATCTAGTCTCCTAATCAAGGACTTGACACAAATGAAGGTTACTTCTATTGATTTGATTGAAGGTCTACCTTATCCCACTTCTTAGGGACCTGAAAAGATCAGTAATAGACTTCCTATAAAGATCTAAGAATGATCTCTAACAAAATCAAATCATAGAATACTAGAAACAATGCACTTGCTTGATTGAAGTAGACAATACTAGTAGAATTGCCCCTCTTTCTATAAAGAACATTAAAGCTTCCAAATGATCTGATCAAGAGTGAATTTCAGCAACCTAATATACTTCCAAAATCACTTGTAAAAGATCTAAATGGAACTTAATGAGGATGCAACACAATCTACTATCCAATCACAAGCAAAAAATGATCAAAATTGATGAAAAATTGATCTAATTTGGTGCATAAGTCAAGCAATGGTTGGACTGAACCTAAATCACTTTAGGAGGTGCCTACTACACCTTAGAACAGCCTTGAAGAGTCCCCAAAACTCTGATCTTCCCTCTCCTTGAATGCTAGAAAGCCTTCTCTATGAAATCACCTCCAAAACTCGCTTAGAAATCAATGCTTGGAGCAAGCAAAACTTGCTATCTTGGTAATGTGAATTGAATTCAACTTTGCCTCTGGTTTTAGACACCTAAACACCTGCAAATGAAGTCACACAACACCAATCTCCAATGTATTTGACTCACTTTGAGTTCCAGAATCAATACTAGATGCTAAGATCCAATCTACACAAGATTTAGATCAAAAATTGTGATCAAATTGAATGCAAACCAAGGATTTAGCTCATTTCAGCCTTTAGGCTCTGATACCATGTAAAAATTACAGCAAATAAGGATCCTAAAACACTTGAAATGATGAGGGAAACAATAGATTATGATTTCATAAGATTAGCACAAGTTGAACCATCGAAATCCATCAAAAATCTATGCTTGAACCTCACTAAATGGCCCAAATCCTTGAAGAAGGCTTCACACGTGTGAAAGTACGGCCTCCCACAGTCTGAGTACTGTACACCAGACCTACATTCAATCCTATAATCATTAGTAATCACAAGTACTCAAACAATTATGAACATAGAGAGCAATTGCACCATTATGAGAGAAAAAACATGAAATTGCTTGATTGATTTTGGTGAGATATCATCACCTATATATACATGATCCATCACGGTTTTGGGCAGGTATGAGTAGCCCTAAACCTATCCCTAATGCTAATTTTGGTGGATCTTTCATCCCTACCAAGTTAGGGTTGGAATCTTGGAGATCCCTCAACAATGCAAAAATTACCAAAAATAGCTCCTATTTTTTCTCCCTTGTATCTAAGCATAATTTGGACTCATTCCAAAGGTTCTAACACTTAGGTCTACTTGAGAACATCCTTATGAATGGAATCCTATGCTATTTGGCACGTGTGACAAGCCACATCATGACCATCTAACTATTTACAAGTCATATGACCAAAACTAGTCAAGCTAGAATTGTGAATTTTTAACACTCCCATCTTCCTCATATGACCAAAACCATATCTCGTGTCTACCGTAGAACCACAAAAAAGAAGAATTTCGCATACGAGATTGGTCAGGGTAAGAAACTGATGGATCTCCTCTTTAGTTCTTCCTCAGGTTCATTCTGGAAGAGGTTCCTTCCATGGTCACCCCCACCATGGATCACAGACCTCAGCACTTGGGTCGCATATGCCACAACATTGTACACTATCCCAGATACCCCTCCTCTTCCCACCTCCTGTCTCATGGATACTTCTGCCATATTCACTAACAAACTTATAGAAAATGCCATCACATGACTCCATTCCCATAAAGCCAAAGACATTGATGAGCTAGAGGCTGAACTTCTAAAGTATGATCCCGACATCCTCTCACCCTTTCTCTCCATCCTATTCAATCGAGCTGTTACCTCTGATTTTCCCTCTCCATGGTCCACAGACCTCATTCACCCTATCCACAAAGGCGGAGACCCCATGAAAGTTGACAACTACCGCACCATTATGATCAGTCACCTCTTCGCCAAAGTATATGGTTCTATTCTACAGTCACAGATCAGTACAGAGATGGATGCCAGATCACTCCATGCCATTGGACAGGCGGGTTTTAGACCGAGATATACTACATCGGATCATATCTTTACTTTGAGGTCCATCATTGAGGAGGCTAAGGCAAACAGGGAGCGTGTATACGGCTGCTTTGTGGATTTTCGCAAGGCCTTTGGTTCAGTGCCTAGGCATCTATTGATACAGAGACCTCATGATCGGGGCTTTCAAGAGGATACTATATAGGCGATATTAGCATTGTACAGGTGAGTTATTGGCAAGGTCCGACTATCATGAGTTATTTCACCGGAGGTGGTCAGTACTATTGTGGTCAAACAAGGATGTCCACTCTCTCCTACACTTTTTGGTCTTTACATTGACGAGCTAGAGCATGTTATACGGAGTGATGGAGGGGAGGGTTGTACATTGGGCGACCTCATTATTGCTATTCTCCTTAATGCTGATGATGTGGTTTTGCTTTCACGGACGAGAGAGGGTTTGCAGCGACACTTAGATGCCCTTCTTTCTTTCTGCAGACAGTGGGGTTTGTCAGTGAATGTGGCCAAGACTAAGGTTTTTTTGGAAGAGAAGCATCCTCATTTGCTATTCACTACTTGCTATTGCTCTTGGTTGTGTTTTCTATTGCTTTCCATTTCCATGTTTTATTGTTTGCCATAGTGAATGTTTTTCCATTAGCAAGCATAAGGAGCATTTGAGCTAACCTCCACCCTCACTCTCTTTCTCTCTCTTTCTCTTCTCTTCTCAATCTCTTCTTCTCCATCCCTTCCCTTCAACCAAAACTATGATGAATGTTAGTGTAGAGGAGTAGAGTTAAAGAGGAGTAGTATAGTGGTGAGTAGAGTTAAGGGAGAAAGTAGGAATTTAACTAAAAGTAGCATCTATGCATAGTTAGGCACCTATCCAGTGATCTAACCTTTGACGACAGGCGGAAGGGCTATATTACGAGAGATCTTCGACCCCACAGTGGCGCCGTTGCCGGAGATAGGTTTCCACTAGCTAGTTTAGTTGCATTGTAGCTATTTTCTTGCTTTTTAGAATAGTTTAGGTAGATTTTTGGGAGTTTAGAGTTAGTTTTCTATATTTTTTTGTTTTTGGACTGTTCACAGCTAGAGGAGGAGGTTTGAGAGGGTAGAGGAGGCCCTGAACAACCTCTAAGGGCTTGAAACCCAAATTAATCATCCAAAAAACTCAAAAAACACATCAATCTGCATTTTGGAGGGAAAAAGAGCCAAAAAAACTCATCAGATTTTTATATCTCCAGAATCAGTGGGAATTAACCCTTGCATGACTAACAACAGCTCCAAGGTACTGCCCCAGACCTGCATAGAAGCCTGCGAGAGTTAGTTCCAAGTAGATTGTAAAAATCAGAGAAAAATCATAAAAAATTCAAAAAACTCTTGAAAAAATCCAAAAAAATTCAAATCTTCATAAGAACTCTCGCAAAGCCCTCTGAAGTTCCATCTCAGTGAGACCAGGACACAAACAAGCTTGCAAGAGTTAGTTTCATGATTAAGTGCTTGTGCGAGAGTTTCCAGTGAAAAAAAGATGGGAAAGTACCAGTGAACCCTCGCAGACAGTGAAATTTTCAGTTCCAGTGATCAAGAACTCTCGTAGAGGATTTTGAAGTTCGATCTCAGTGAGACCAGGACACAAAAGAGCTTGCGAGAATTAGTTTGATTCCAGTGAGCAGAAAATTGGATTTAAGTGCAAAAAAATCACTAAAAAATGAAGATCCAACAAATCCTTCCAGTAAGAACTCTCACAGACCCTCTCAATCGATTCAGAATGTCAAATTACATCAGTGATGAAGTCTGCGAGAGTTAGTATAAAGATATGGTGAAGATCAAGCACAAAAAGTGGTTGAGAATTCTATAGTGAGATCTGACCCAGATCTAGCTACTGTGAAGCTTGCGAGAGTTACTTCCCAGAGATCTGAAAGATATCAAGTTTTTTACCTGCAAAAACAGCTAAAGAACCCTCAGCCAACCCTCGCACAAGATAACCCTCGCAGACCAGATCAGTGGACAGATTTGCATCAGATCCAACTATTGTCAAAATCTCAGGCAATCAATGTAAGGAGAAAAAACTTATCAAGGAAAAACCATCGCAAAAGGCCTAAAATTCATTCCGGCCGATCAGATCGATCAGATCCTTGAAGATCCAAACTGCACCCTATTGTATAAGTAAGATCCAATCACTTTGGAACCCACCATTGGATGAATCTGAGATCGGGACGATCAATAGCACGAAGGATAGCAAATCAGGCACCACACCTTCCCAGATTAGCAACTATGCAACAAGAGGTAGAACCGGAACCAGCACCAATGGATCCAATGGGCCAACTAGTACATGTCGCACCCTTGCATGCAGTTCAAAGAGCACCACAGATGGAGATACCAAAATACGACGGATCCTCAGATTCCATCCGATTCCTCCAGATCTATGAGCAAGCTTGTGAAATCTACGGCGAACGGACACCTGCGGAGAAGCTGATGCTATTCCCTATGTCTTTACTTGCAGTGGCTCATGATTGGTTTTTAAACCTGTTAGAGGAAGAGAAATCCACCTGGGAAGTGGTTAAAGCGGCTCTCATTATGTGCTTAAAACCAAAAAAGTTCCTGGAAGACCCATTTCTCCTGCTAAGCAAAGTCAAGATGGGAAAACGAGAAAGGGTCCGGGATTATATTGAACGGGTCAAACATCTACGATCCGAGTGCGGTACAGCCCTGACTCCTGATCTTGCAGTGATTATGTGGTTCCTAGCTGGGTTACCACGAAGTATCAGAAGAGAACTGAAAAGATGGGAGCAGTACGCTACTTTGCAAGAAGCTATGGAAGATGCCATCAGGGAAGAGAATGAGGGATCTGACGATGAATATACTTCCACCCACACTCCTACTACCTCGATCGCATCATCATCATCAAATACATCCGCTCTATCCATAGATATGCTGTTGGAACAAATGACAAAATTGCACAAACAGCAGATGGAGCAACTTACGGCGCAGTTTGACCAGAAACTGAAGGCCTTACAAGGAACTGTAGCAGTAACTCCACATCAACCGAAACCAACCCAGCTGCAGTATCCTCGACGAGAAAATGTATGGTGTTCAGTATGCACGCAAAACCATACAACAAACAAGTGTCCAGTCCTAAAGCAAAATCTGAGACTGACACATAGATTCTTCCATCTGTGTAATGCAACATCGCACAATATGACATCTTGCCCGTTTAACCCCAGGGTTGTTCAACAGAAGAGAAGTCCCTATCAGACTTCTTATCCTTATCATCAAGGGGCACCTAACACGGCACCAAGGTACGACGCACCCAATCAACCACAACGCATGGCCTTACCTGTTCCACCAGGGCCAACCAATCAATAAGTGGCCCATGTAAACCTGACAGGAGCAGAACAAGAATTGCAAATGTCACCTCAACCTGAGCAGCAGCAGTGGTACGGACCAGATGAACCATTTATGGATCCTGCCATAAATAAATATGTATCGGCCTATGCAGCTCAAACTCAACGTCAAGGTGGAAGAAATTACGACTACTACGGGTGCGGCGAGGGACACAGAATTGCAAAATGTCCCTACAAAGGACAATATACAACCTCCTGCCGGGATTGCGGTTATGGACATTGTTTCAAAAATTGTCCATTTAAACCTGGAACCAGTGCACCTCTTAACCTCATTGTCATACAGCAATCAGCAGTTCCAATAGGGATGCCATCGAAAGGATGACACGACTACACTCCTGTGTTAGCTGTTACGCGAGCACAAAAGAGGAAGGAATTGGCTCCCTCACCACCACCATCGGTCACTGACGACCAACCCTCAACTTCAGCGCCATATCCAAATGTGAGGGAAGAGAGAAGACATTACCAGAAAATAAGACACTGGGTACAAAAAACACATGAGGAGGAAAAAGAGCAAGAATGAAACAATCCCACAGAACCTCCAGTCGGCGTCGAACGGGATCCGCAAACGGGCTCACCACTGCGCACTAATCAGAATGATCGGTTGCACCAACATGAACCACCTTTTCACATGGTGGAGCCTGAGGAACCACGCACTGAAAGGCTCACACTCTTGTTGTCAAGCCATGTTAGTTTACCCCTTGGAGAACTACTACGGATTGCACCGCAAGCGAAAAGCCTTTTAGCTGAATGGGCCAAGGCGGATGAGGAGCCAGTAGCGCCTGAGCCCATCTATTGTGCGGGCTATGATGAAACAAGCAACGTCCTCCACATCGGAGCAACATGGGAAAGTGACACAGCGTCATCTTCTACACAGGTGATAGAAAATAAAAAAATGACCAGTCGAGCCAAGATCAATATGCTGAAAGAGGAATTTCGATGAGCTCCAGTTTATGAGATGCCTGATACTTTCAAGAATTATACATTGGACAAGGTGGTAATCATGATGTCGCAAGCCCAACGAGAACTTGATCACAGTCAGGCACCAACGGAACAAGTCTTTGAGGGACCTGCGCGAACACAGCCGATGAATCTTGCGGAACCAGGAGAAGAAGAAAGGATAGTACATGTGGGAGAGCAGTCAACACCCACACAGTTCAAGAGACTACGATCTTTGTTGGTGGAATATAAAGACTGTTTTACCTGGAGCTATAGTGATCTAAAGGGCATTCCGCCAACAGTAGTCCAGCACACCATACCTTTGGTGGACGGAGCAGTCCCCAAGGTAAGCCATTACTACCGCTATAACCCGAATTATACAGAATTGATCAAACAAGAGTTGCAGAAACTTATGGATGCAGATTTCATTTACGAAATCGAGCACACAAAATGGGTATCGTCGATAGTTATAGTACCCAAGAAGAATGGCAAAATGCGTATATGTGTGAATCCGAAGGCACTTAATGCAGTCACCAAGAAGGACCATTTTTTTTTAACATTTACGGAAAGTGTCCTCGATAAAGTAGCTGGTGATGAAGCCTACAGTTTTCTGGATGGCTTCAGCGGCTACAACCAGGTAAAAATAGCCCCCCAGGACCAGCACAAGACAACATTCGCCATGGAATGGGGAACTTATGCCTATAAAGTGATGCCATTCGGACTTTGCAATGCCCCAAGCACTTTCCAACGAGTCATGCAGGTGACATTCAAAGATTATTTGCAAAAATTTCTGGAAATTTTCTTGGATGATTTGTGCGTGCATGGACCAGATTCAGAACACTTATCCAATTTGAAAAAGGTGCTACAAAAATGCTGCGAATACCAGATTTCCCTGAATCTAGAAAAATGTCAATTCTGGGTGACACATGGCTTGATACTCGGCTATATAGTGTCAAGACAAGGGATCGCCACAGATCTATCAAAGATCATGATCATTGTTGATCTACCACCACCGGGGACGATCCGTGAGGTCTACATTTTCATGGGTCATGCGAACTATTATAGGATCTTCATTCTTGATTTTGCGGAGTTAGCCAGACCAATTTACAAGCTCACAACGAATCCACATTGGAATGAAGAAGCTCTAAAGGCTTTCCAGAAGATTAAGAATGCATTGGTCTCAACACCAATCCTACGACCATCCAATTGGTCCATTGAGTTTCACGTGCATATGGACACTTTCATCCAACCATGGTTGTAGAGAGCCGGACCCCTCCTTGAAGCAATGGGTTTTTACTCGACGCTCTTCCATTCTGAGATTAACATGGGCCTCGCCCTTCATGCTTACGCCACTTGGGATGAGGACAAAGCTCGTTTTCACTTCCTGTACCAAGGTACCATGTACAAGGTCAAGATTAACGTCGACTCGATGATCACCGTTGGCATTATGTCCGGTGATCATCAACCCATCTCCCATCGTCACGCCAAAGCTTTGATCAAACCCTTCGTCACCCAAACCACACCAGAAATTCCCATCTAGACTAACAATGGTTACCTGATAGAAGCTATCACGGAACCCGCAATCCAGATAGCTGCGCATCTGTTGAATAACTTTTTGGTTATTTCAACATTTCGCAAGGACAGAATCCAGTCTACGCTGCTGAGTCAGATAGTGGAATCCTTTCTGGAATTTCCTAACCCCTCTGTTGTGCCATATGACTGGCAGAGCTTCCTTATTCGAGAACTAACAAACTTTATCAAACCCAACAACCGTGAGCAAATCGCAGCAGGCCCCCTGTTGTGTAACTTTGCCTGCGCACTTCTTGAGACGAAAGTGCGCGGTTTCCAACGCTCATCACTCCTATCTACCCTTGTGCCACATACTAATCTTTACCCACCATCTCAAGCATCTACCTCTTCCCAACCTACAATCATTAACACAACGGCCAACAAACGAATGCGTGGCACTGCCTCTACTTTCACATCTCCACCTGTCACCCGAAGACGTGTCTCCACTACCGCACTAACCACTCCATCAACCACCGCCACTTCATCTTCCGTGCAACCCCCCACTCCTATTTCTGTTGTCGCTACCTCTCTTCCTATTCCATCCACATATGTTTCTGTCTCCATTCACGTTTCTTCTGTTGATATCACTCCTACTTCTCTTCCAGTGTCCGTTGCTCCATCCATCACCATCGCATCCTCCATTACTCCTGCCACCACCGTGGCTCTTCTCACATTCAACCCTTCTGATTCGCAACTGTCCCCCAACATTCTGGCATGGATGAAAGTTATCAGTTTTTCACCTCCACTCCATCCTCACCTTCTTCCATACTCCACACCACCCTTCAGTTCTCCACTGTTTCTCCCATCCTCTCGTTCGGACAAACCGTCCTCACCCCTGTTTCCATAGTTGTTTCTCACACCCCATCCGCTTCGCCAAAGGTTGTCGAGGGCAGCCAACCGCTGCCTGATGACGCATTTGTACAAACAATTTTTGTAGAATCACCAGATCGGACTGACCCTACCGCCCCAGATGCCATCAGGATAAATGAAAATCTGATCGAGGACAATGACGACGAAATTTCACAAGTCGTCGGGGCCGATACAACAGAAGCCCTCTGCCAGTGCCAGTGTACCAGCTGCTCCCACGGATCTAACGACTAGGTACCAAACCCTAGGAAAATACATCTTGGATGCGGTAGCAGCCAAAGCTATTCTGGAAAGCAAGGTACTACAGTTGGCAACAAATAATACACAGCTCCGAGCAGACCTCAGATCTCACCAAGCTGCAGCAAGAGCTGATTCTAGCTCAACAACATGAACAAGCAGGGCACCAGGAGACTGCCAAGTTGCAGCAGAAGGAGGAGGGCCTAAACAAATATATTCAAAGCCTCTCCAAAGCGCTGATGGAGGCCTCCACAAAGGTGCAGGAGCTTCAAACTGAAGCATCCCAACGACTTGCCCCCATCCAGGCGCAACTTACAATTTTGGAAGCAGAGAACACGCGCCTGGGGACGGAGGTTAAAGCCTTACAAGATGAGAAGCTCGTCTGGTTAGCTCAATCTGCACCGGACACAAGGTCGTTTTCCCAATCAGAGATGAATCTTTTACGGCGTCAGGTGCAGATTTATAGCCAAACCCTGAACAGCTACCAAGCGGAATTCAATAAGTATCGGGCAAGCGCAACGCAAGAGCTCGCCCAGGCCAAGCAAGCCCTCAAGGCATGACAAAAATACATGGAAACGAAGGCCCAACTGTAGCACAGGGATCCACAGGGAGCCGGGAACCACGACTTAGCTTCCCAGCCTTCAACTCTTGCCATCCAAACCCACTTGACATACAAGCAGCCAACTCGCCAACAACGATCAGACTTAACCAACTTGAAATTCCGAAAACCAACATTGAGATCCAACCTGGCGCCATGCCTGATCGGGGGTCCCGATGTGGGTGACTTCCCTCCAAGCAAGCCGCCCGACATACATCAAACTTAACCAACTCGAAGCTTTGTTACAAATGAATAACATCCATTCCAGCCAAGCGGTCTGACTTACATCAGACTTAACCAACTGAAAGCTTTGTCACGAGCGCTGGAAGCCAACCTGGCGCCATAAATAGGTAACATCCACCCAAGCAAGCCATCCAACTCAGCCGACAGGTTAGAGCCCGTTCCCCAAGAGCTTAACCCATTCACGTTCATGCAAGGAACACTCAAAACCACAAGCTGCGACAAATATGGAAACAACCAGTTCCTGGACCAAATAGTCCCGACAGCATACCGCTGGCGCCAAGGACCGAATGGTCCCGACGGCATACCGCTGGCGTCCCGGGATACGACCCTCAGCTATGTGCCAAGTTAAAAATTTTGAAAGCGGCCTTACAACTGGCGCTTTTACCGAACACTGAAACCCAGAAGGTAATCAGAGTCAGTTTGAGAAAAATCCCACTTTATTGATAAATCTGAGAAGGTTACATTTCAAGTGTGCGACCGACCCTAGTCTCCGGGGCGCTAGCATGCCAAGGCGAGAGCCATGACAACATTCCAGCAAGGGAGGCTGAGACTTGGTTGGAGCTCGCCCTGAGTCGCAACCCGCACTCCCCTATAGTATTGGTGTGATTCGGCACCCCCCCTCATACCAAGCACTCTACCCAAGCTGGTTAAGCACATTTTTCCCTCTCTAGGATTTTCTCTTTCTAGAAAGTCATTTTCTCTCTCTAGATTTTATTGATCCCCAGGCTTCCTTTAATCATGCCTAGATTGTGTGAGGTGATTGCACATCGATCTGAGCTCTCTGGACTCCCTAGAACCGATCAAAGATTTTCAGCCATAGGAACTTGGCGCCGGCTGGATTCTAGTCACAGTGGAGCCGAGAGCGGCGCCGTTGGCGCCGGAAGCAGCAGGGGCGCTGCTGGCGCCGGGGACATAGCTGGCGCCGATGGCGCTGGAAGTAAAGCTTGTAAAGGTAGCTTTACAACATCCACCCCACCTTTATAAAATCTGATGTCCTCATCAGATGTCAGATTAAAGTAAAGGTGTCTCCCAATTAAAATAACTATACATTTAAGCTACTTGGCACAATACTCAATTTACTGGCCACTTTTTACTAACATTGAAGCTGGCACACCACAAGTCGGAGGCTCAGCTCTTTGTACTGAAAAATTACATAACTTGAAAATATATCTTTGTCTGGGAAAAGCGTAGATTTGATATCGCTTTCGTGAAACCCGAGAACCTTATTAACTGGTGACAAAGGCCTTTCTTTGAATACTCGTGCTTTGCCTGGTTTGCATGATTGCTTGTGATACAAGGAGCTGATGGCTCGAGAAGGAACCTTTTCTTTTGAAGGCTGATACCATCAAACAAAGAGGACTACAGAATCTGTGGGGCGGATTTGCAGTTCAAGTACTCACACGTGAACGACAATGACACGACTCAATGTTTGCAAAGGATGGATGGCTAGCCTGTTTCTTGGGTTAGTTTCATTTGCGACAACGCCCACCAGACGCAAGCAGGAAGTCAAAAGTTGGAAAGGGCCATTTCAGGGGAGATCTTCTATGGAGCAGTTGGTCTTCATTTTGGGACGGCCACCTTCGGAACTGAAACTCACTGAGCATGGGCGATATCCAGAATCTGTGCGGCGGATTTGCAGTTCAAGTACTCGCACGTGAACGACAACGAAATGACTCAATGTTTGCAAAGGATGGATGGCTAGCCTATTTCTTGGGTTAGTTTCATTTGCGACAACGCCCACCAGACACAAGCAGGAAGTCAAAAGTTGGAAAGGGCAATTTCAGGGGAGATCCTCTATAGCGGTTGGTCTTCATTTTGGGACGGCCACCTTCGGAACTGAAACTCACTGAGCATGGGTGATATCCAGTATCAGTTGGGTTTTTCCTCAAAGGGAAAAAGACTAGGATCCTCTTCAGAGATTGGCAACAAGTTGGATCGAGCCATAATCCTAGCAGATGGGAAGCAAAGTGTTGGAAAGGCTTTTTGTTCGTTTTGAATGAAAGTTGATCAAAATGGGGGCAAATTCAAGGTGACCTAGCCATACTCACACGAGGAGACTGGCGAACTTTGGACCTAATAAGTTGACAAGTTTTTGTTGTGGAAAGGAAAGTTTGTTATAGGCTTTCTCTGGACCAGCAATGATGAGGAAACATATGAGTACGCTGGCTTGTGTTACGTGTAAGGCAGCTGATCAATGAAGGAACTGTGAAAGTTGAGTCTTGCATGAGAGACTTGGTATTTCGAATGGACGCTAAGGGACAGTTCGTCACCACGAATACATACCAGTAAGACACTCAGGCAGGTTTACTAACAAGTAACAAAGACAAGGTCCCCCTTTGAGATGGTCCTGCCAACGGACCTTTGCCTGGCCGTGCCCATACAAATCGATCACGGAATTAGCCCACATAGGACACCCCTCCAACTATCCGTGCTTTCACCATTAAGCAGCACATTGCCTCAGTCACGCCCCACCACTTTTTGGTCGATAGCCCTTATAGCTAAACGATCGGCAGCTATCCCGCACCGGCAGCTAACCACCCGTGCTTTACACCCGAATTCGAGCAGCATCTCTGTATCAATGGTTAACCCGTACAGTTCGAATATGTCGCCCCGCACCCCACAAGGTACAGACCGTGCTTTCACCTCCCTAGGCAGCACTTTGCCTCATCCGTCCTACGTGCAGACAGCGCCATGCCCGAGCCGCGAGAACTGACCGTGCTTACACCTCAAGGGCAGCACCTCGACTCATCAAGTCCCCCGTTCTGACGACCACCCCGACCGTGGATGCACCCGTGCTTACACTGTGGGCAGCACCTTGCACAACAGTTGTCTTGATGAACCCCAAACCGTGGCCATTTCCGTGAGATCCGCATAGCTGACCGACCAGTCGGCTCTGATACCACATGTAGCGCAAGCATCCCAAAGAGAGCCGGAAACCACGACTTAACTTCCCAGCCTTCAGCTCTTGCCATCCAAACCCACTTGACATACAAGCAGCCAGCTCGCCAACAACGATCGGACTTAACCAACTTGAAGTTCCGAAAACCAACGTTGAGATCCAACCTGGCGCCATGCCAGATCGGGGGTCCCGATGTGGGTGACTTCCCTCCAAGCAAGCCGCCCGACATACATCAAACTTAACCAACTCGAAGCTTTGTTACAAATGAATAACATCCATTCCAGCCAAGCGGTCTGACTTACATCAGACTTAACCAACTGAAAGCTTCGTCACGAGCGCTGGAAGCCAACCTGGCGCCACGCCAGACTGGACAGCCATAAACAAGTAACATCCACCCAAGCAAGCCATCCAACTCAGCCGACAGGTTAGAGCCCGTTCCCCAAGAGCTTAACCCATTCACGTTCATGCAAGGAACACTCAAAACCACAAGCTGCGACAAATATGGAAACAACCAGTTCCTGGACCAAATAGTCCCGACAGCATACCGCTGGCGCCAAGGACCGAATGGTCCCGACGGCATACCGCTGGCGTCCCGGGATACGACCCTCAGCTATGTGCCAAGTTAAAAATTTTGAAAGCGGCCTTACAACTGGCGCTTTTACCGAACACTGAAACCCAGAAGGTAATCAGAGTCAGTTTGAGAAAAATCCCACTTTATTGATAAATCTGAGAAGGTTACATTTCAAGTGTGCGACCGACCCTAGTCTCCGGGGCGCTAGCATGCCAAGGCGAGAGCCATGACAACATTCCAGCAAGGGAGGCTGAGACTTGGTTGGAGCTCGCCCTGAGTCGCAACCCGCACTCCCCTATAGTATTGGTGTGATTCGGCACCCCCCCTCATACCAAGCACTCTACCCAAGCTGGTTAAGCACATTTTTCCCTCTCTAGGATTTTCTCTTTCTAGAAAGTCATTTTCTCTCTCTAGATTTTATTGATCCCCAGGCTTCCTTTAATCATGCCTAGATTGTGTGAGGTGATTGCACATCGATCTGAGCTCTCTGGACTCCCTAGAACCGATCAAAGATTTTCAGCCATAGGAACTTGGCGCCGGCTGGATTCTAGTCACAGTGGAGCCGAGAGCGGCGCCGTTGGCGCCGGAAGCAGCAGGGGCGCTGCTGGCGCCGGGGACATAGCTGGCGCCGATGGCGCTGGAAGTAAAGCTTGTAAAGGTAGCTTTACAACATCCACCCCACCTTTATAAAATCTGATGTCCTCATCAGATGTCAGATTAAAGTAAAGGTGTCTCCCAATTAAAATAACTATACATTTAAGCTACTTGGCACAATACTCAATTTACTGGCCACTTTTTACTAACATTGAAGCTGGCACACCACAAGTCGGAGGCTCAGCTCTTTGTACTGAAAAATTACATAACTTGAAAATATATCTTTGTCTGGGAAAAGCGTAGATTTGATATCGCTTTCGTGAAACCCGAGAACCTTATTAACTGGTGACAAAGGCCTTTCTTTGAATACTCGTGCTTTGCCTGGTTTGCATGATTGCTTGTGATACAAGGAGCTGATGGCTCGAGAAGGAACCTTTTCTTTTGAAGGCTGATACTATCAAACAAAGAGGACTACAGAATCTGTGGGGCGGATTTGCAGTTCAAGTACTCACACGTGAACGACAATGACACGACTCAATGTTTGCAAAGGATGGATGGCTAGCCTGTTTCTTGGGTTAGTTTCATTTGCGACAACGCCCACCAGACGCAAGCAGGAAGTCAAAAGTTGGAAAGGGCCATTTCAGGGGAGATCTTCTATGGAGCAGTTGGTCTTCATTTTGGGACGGCCACCTTCGGAACTGAAACTCACTGAGCATGGGCGATATCCAGAATCTGTGCGGCGGATTTGCAGTTCAAGTACTCGCACGTGAACGACAACGAAATGACTCAATGTTTGCAAAGGATGGATGGCTAGCCTATTTCTTGGGTTAGTTTCATTTGCGACAACGCCCACCAGACACAAGCAGGAAGTCAAAAGTTGGAAAGGGCAATTTCAGGGGAGATCCTCTATAGCGGTTGGTCTTCATTTTGGGACGGCCACCTTCGGAACTGAAACTCACTGAGCATGGGTGATATCCAGTATCAGTTGGGTTTTTCCTCAAAGGGAAAAAGACTAGGATCCTCTTCAGAGATTGGCAACAAGTTGGATCGAGCCATAATCCTAGCAGATGGGAAGCAAAGTGTTGGAAAGGCTTTTTGTTCGTTTTGAATGAAAGTTGATCAAAATGGGGGCAAATTCAAGGTGACCTAGCCATACTCACACGAGGAGACTGGCGAACTTTGGACCTAATAAGTTGACAAGTTTTTGTTGTGGAAAGGAAAGTTTGTTATAGGCTTTCTCTGGACCAGCAATGATGAGGAAACATATGAGTACGCTGGCTTGTGTTACGTGTAAGGCAGCTGATCAATGAAGGAACTGTGAAAGTTGAGTCTTGCATGAGAGACTTGGTATTTCGAATGGACGCTAAGGGACAGTTCGTCACCACGAATACATACCAGTAAGACACTCAGGCAGGTTTACTAACAAGTAACAAAGACAAGGTCCCCCTTTGAGATGGTCCTACCAACGGACCTTTGCCTGGCCGTGCCCATACAAATCGATCACGGAATTAGCCCACATAGGACACCCCTCCAACTATCCGTGCTTTCACCATTAAGCAGCACATTGCCTCAGTCACGCCCCACCACTTTTTGGTCGATAGCCCTTATAGCTAAACGATCGGCAGCTATCCCGCACCGGCAGCTAACCACCCGTGCTTTACACCCGAATTCGAGCAGCATCTCTGTATCAATGGTTAACCCGTACAGTTCGAATATGTCGCCCCGCACCCCACAAGGTACAGACCGTGCTTTCACCTCCCTAGGCAGCACTTTGCCTCATCCGTCCTACGTGCAGACAGCGCCATGCCCGAGCCGCGAGAACTGACCGTGCTTACACCTCAAGGGCAGCACCTCGACTCATCAAGTCCCCCGTTCTGACGACCACCCCGACCGTGGACGCACCCGTGCTTACACTGTGGGCAGCACCTTGCACAACAGTTGTCTTGATGAACCCCAAACCGTGGCCATTTCCGTGAGATCCGCATAGCTGACCGACCAGTCGGCTCTGATACCACATGTAGCGCAAGCATCCCAAAGGGAGCCGGAAACCACGACTTAACTTCCCAGCCTTCAGCTCTTGCCATCCAAACCCACTTGACATACAAGCAGCTAGCTCGCCAACAACGATCGGACTTAACCAACTTGAAGTTCCGAAAACCAACGTTGAGATCCAACCTGGCGCCATGCCAGATCGGGGGTCCCGATGTGGGTGACTTCCCTCCAAGCAAGCCGCCCGACATACATCAAACTTAACCAACTCGAAGCTTTGTTACAAATGAATAACATCCATTCCAGCCAAGCGGTCTGACTTACATCAGACTTAACCAACTGAAAGCTTCGTCACGAGCGCTGGAAGCCAACCTGGCGCCACGCCAGACTGGACAGCCATAAACAGGTAACATCCACCCAAGCAAGCCATCCAACTCAGCCGACAGGTTAGAGCCCGTTCCCCAAGAGCTTAACCCATTCACGTTCATGCAAGGAACACTCAAAACCACAAGCTGCGACAAATATGGAAACAACCAGTTCCTGGACCAAATAGTCCCGACAGCATACCGCTGGCGCCAAGGACCGAATGGTCCCGACGGCATACCGCTGGCGTCCCGGGATACGACCCTCAGCTATGTGCCAAGTTAAAAATTTTGAAAGCGGCCTTACAACTGGCGCTTTTACCGAACACTGAAACCCAGAAGGTAATCAGAGTCAGTTTGAGAAAAATCCCACTTTATTGATAAATCTGAGAAGGTTACATTTCAAGTGTGCGACCGACCCTAGTCTCCGGGGCGCTAGCATGCCAAGGCGAGAGCCATGACAACATTCCAGCAAGGGAGGCTGAGACTTGGTTGGAGCTTGTCCTGAGTCGCAACCCGCACTCCCCTATAGTATTGGTGTGATTCGGCACCCCCCCTCATACCAAGCACTCTACCCAAGCTGGTTAAGCACATTTTTCCCTCTCTAGGATTTTCTCTTTATAGAAAGTCATTTTCTCTCTCTAGATTTTATTGATCCCCAGGCTTCCTTTAATCATGCCTAGATTGTGTGAGGTGATTGCACATCGATCTGAGCTCTCTGGACTCCCTAGAACCGATCAAAGATTTTCAGCCATAGGAACTTGGCGCCGGCTGGATTCTAGTCACAGTGGAGCCGGGAGCGGCGCCGGCGCTGTTGGCGCCGGGAGCAGCAGGGGCACTGCTGGCGCCGGGGACATAGCTGGCGCTGGAAGTAAAGCTTGTAAAGGTAGCTTTACAACATCCACCCCACCTTTATAAAATCTGATGTCCTCATCAGATGTCAGATTAAAGTAAAGGTGTCTCCCAATTAAAATAACTATACATTTAAGCTACTTGGCACAATACTCAATTTACTGGCCACTTTTTACTAACATTGAAGCTGGCACACCACAAGTCGGAGGCTCAGCTCTTTGTACTGAAAAATTACATAACTTGAAAATATATCTTTGTCTGGGAAAAGCGTAGATTTGATATCGCTTTCGTGAAACCCGAGAACCTTATTAACTGGTGACAAAGGCCTTTCTTTGAATACTCGTGCTTTGCCTGGTTTGCATGATTGCTTGTGATACAAGGAGCTGATGGCTCGAGAAGGAACCTTTTCTTTTGAAGGCTGATACCATCAAACAAAGAGGACTACAGAATCTGTGGGGCGGATTTGCAGTTCAAGTACTCACACGTGAACGACAATGACACGACTCAATGTTTGCAAAGGATGGATGGCTAGCCTGTTTCTTGGGTTAGTTTCATTTGCGACAACGCCCACCAGACGCAAGCAGGAAGTCAAAAGTTGGAAAGGGCCATTTCAGGGGAGATCTTCTATGGAGCAGTTGGTCTTCATTTTGGGACGGCCACCTTCGGAACTGAAACTCACTGAGCATGGGCGATATCCAGAATCTGTGCGGCGGATTTGCAGTTCAAGTACTCGCACGTGAACGACAACGAAATGACTCAATGTTTGCAAAGGATGGATGGCTAGCCTATTTCTTGGGTTAGTTTCATTTGCGACAACGCCCACCAGACACAAGCAGGAAGTCAAAAGTTGGAAAGGGCAATTTCAGGGAGATCCTCTATAGCGGTTGGTCTTCATTTTGGGACGGCCACCTTCGGAACTGAAACTCACTGAGCATGGGTGATATCCAGTATCAGTTGGGTTTTTCCTCAAAGGGAAAAAGACTAGGATCCTCTTCAGAGATTGGCAACAAGTTGGATCGAGCCATAATCCTAGCAGATGGGAAGCAAAGTGTTGGAAAGGCTTTTTGTTCGTTTTGAATGAAAGTTGATCAAAATGGGGGCAAATTCAAGGTGACCTAGCCATACTCACACGAGGAGACTGGCGAACTTTGGACCTAATAAGTTGACAAGTTTTTGTTGTGGAAAGGAAAGTTTGTTATAGGCTTTCTCTGGACCAGCAATGATGAGGAAACATATGAGTACGCTGGCTTGTGTTACGTGTAAGGCAGCTGATCAATGAAGGAACTGTGAAAGTTGAGTCTTGCATGAGAGACTTGGTATTTCGAATGGACGCTAAGGGACAGTTCGTCACCACGAATACATACCAGTAAGACACTCAGGCAGGTTTACTAACAAGTAACAAAGACAAGGTCCCCCTTTGAGATGGTCCTGCCAACGGACCTTTGCCTGGCCGTGCCCATACAAATCGATCACGGAATTAGCCCACATAGGACACCCCTCCAACTATCCGTGCTTTCACCATTAAGCAGCACATTGCCTCAGTCACGCCCCACCACTTTTTGGTCGATAGCCCTTATAGCTAAACGATCGGCAGCTATCCCGCACCGGCAGCTAACCACCCGTGCTTTACACCCGAATTCGAGCAGCATCTCTGTATCAATGGTTAACCCGTTACAGTTCGAATATGTCGCCCC